>SJYV01044988.1:192779-336969 GCA_006410875.1 Neotragus pygmaeus | reverse complement strand
GATACATGCCCCTGGCCGTGCTTGGGCCTTCGGGAACATGTGTCTGAAGCCAGTGTTAACAGTGTCAGCTGGATGAACACGGTTAAGTGGCTAAGGCAGCTGGAAATTAATACTATGTTACATGTCCCTTTAAACTCCTCCCCTTATAGTAAAGTCAGAGCAGAGAACTGGATGGATTTGCCCTTGGCTGCAGGATCAAGCAGTCGAGTAAATGGAAGGAGAATAATCGTACGTGTTAAAGGCTGTCCACATTTGCCAAACCGTGGTCTTTTAAAAATACGTACATATATTGCACAAAGGGTTTGGCATTATAAAATGGATTTTGTAAGTACCATAGTCTTTTATCCAGAATATTATTAAGAACTTTTTATTAAAAATTAAGATGCCTTAGAAACCATATAAAAATTTAAAAGGCTTTTCAAGGGCATCTCAGGAGAGAAAGCAGAATTCTCAAACAGTTGGAGAGCTCTGCAGAGGGACTCTCTATTCAGCCAATTTGTCTCCATACTGGCCCAGGGCAGCCATTCACCACCTTGTTTTGGGGTATTTCGGCTGCTGTTAGGCATTCTCCTCTACACGCACCTGCATCAGAATAAGCAGAGCTCTGTGTGTTCCTGTGAGCTGTGGATGTGGGCCCCCCTGTACCTCTGTCTGACCTTGCCTAGCTCTCCTGAAGTTTTCTGTGTTTGTGTGAATCTCTTCTACATTGTCAACTTAAGTACAGGATCAGCCTCCTATTAATTCATCAGTGCAGTTTTCTTTGTTCAACTCGACTCAGCACAAGTTGGGGTCACTTTGTTTTGCCGGCCTCAAGCAATCTACCCTCCTATCCCCTTTTCTTATCTACTAACATAGGGACAGTCTTTTTAAGTTTTTCCTGGACCAATAGACTCTTCTCACATCCAAGAAACTCTTTGCTGTTCTAGGATGCTGGAATTTGGCTAAGTCTTATATCCCTCCCACCTTTGCTCATTCTACTTACCCTCTTCCTGTGTTCCTCACCTTGCTCCTATCTTTTCCGCTTTTGTTTTTCTCAGAGTGAAGAGCACTCACTGTTTGGTCTACTATAACCCCTAAAATTTCCTTTTCTTGACTGCTCTTCCGTATCTCTTTGTATTTCTCTGATTCTAGCAGCAAGCTTGCGGGCGCAGGTTGTAAAGGCATATGTTTCCCTCCTTCATTTCCATGTGATCCCTTGGATTTGCCTTACTGTTAGCTCTTTGATCAAAGACCTGAAAACCCTGAGTTTGCCCTTTCCTGAGATTCTCTTTCTTACAGAAAAACAATAGAAGCTGAATTTACTGGCCTTCTGCTATTGTTCTTTCATGCAGGAAATATTTACAGACTCTCTTCTTGTTTTATTTTTAAATTTTTTAAAAAAGTTGGTTGTGCTGGGTCTTTGTTAAAGCATGCGGGCTTAGTTGCCTTGCAGCACGTGGGATCTTAATTCCCCTACTAGGAATTGAACTCTCGTCCCCTGGATTGGAAGAGAGATTCTTAACCACTGGACCACCACCACTAGGGATGTCCCTGAGGTCACTTCTTTATGCAAGAGTGTCCTCGGTGCTGGGGATACAGAGGCCCTGTCCAGAAAGGGCTTGCCTGCTGGGGTGGAGGATGGATGTAATGACACAACCTACTCTCTGTTAATACCTTTATGCTAGAGTAGAGTTGGAGGAGGGTTGTATGGGATGTTCCATTCCACATAGAGACTAGACAGTCTAATTCAGCAAGGGTTGGGATGTCAGGGAAAGTGTTACCCAAAAGTCTTCGTTGAACTGAATTCTGAAGCATGATGAGGTGTTCACCAGGCACTAGCCAAGGCCTTCATGGTGGAAGGAGCAGCACAGGCAAAGGCTCAGAAGGAAGTGTGAAAGAATTGATGATGTCCGAACTGTTTATGAACCTTGTCCAACATCAGAATAGTCTTGCCTTTCTGCATTTCTTGCCAGCCCTGAGAGCAGAATGTGCTTTTAGTGGGTTATCAGGTGAGGTCAAAGCCTGTATAGCTGATGAGAGGGGCTGGGGTGGAGCCGGGTGAATCACTTGAAAGTTTTGTGTGCTAAGACAAAGCTCTTAAAGGAGCCCTGGGTTTTTTGCAGAGGAGAAAGTGCTTAAAGGCAGATTTTGCAGCCAACAGTCAGCCAGTAAAAGGTTTCACTGGGGCCGATACTGGGACATTTTGGCAGCCCTCTTTATTAGGCTTGGGGCTCTTTGGCTGTCCAATACCTTTGGGACTCTCCTTTCAAATGCCTGTGAGGGGGTTAGGGTGAAAATATAGAGCCTTTGAGCATTTGAATGTGATTTCAATTGCTTTTTAATTTTTAATAAAACTTTTAATAAAGTTCTGCTTTCAGAGCCACAGGGATCAAAAGATTCCATTTAATAGGGAGTCCGACATTATAGTACTGGGAGATAGATGGGTTTAACAAGCCTGTGGTACATCTCTTCAAATAAGTGCAATAAATGGTTCTGTTGGAATGGGAAGAAAGGGAGGGTGCTACATACATGCATATATCTTTTTATTTTTCTGTGCAGCCAGTAATTTCACTCTTTGGAAGTAATTGCAGAGCTTCTGGCATCTTTGACTAATGCCCTTCTCATGTAATAGTTACACAGCTCCAAAGACAGTACAGACATCTGAGCCAAACATTTTTCTCTTTCGTTTGCAAGAATTGAACTGACAGATATACCTGTCTCTTTTGGTTCCAAGAAAATTTCTTGTTAGAAATGTGTGAAAATATATTATATGACAGTCACTGAAAATGTTTCAGATGCAGCAATAAATTGATTGTGGTTTTGGGGACCAGATGTGCACCATGTTTAGAATTTATTGTGTGTCTCCATATTCTAGCTCCATGCTTAAGTAAACAGAAAGAAGTACTTGGCTTTTCAGTGGAACTCCTTGTGTGAATGGATGGCATTTTTTCCCCCTACTTAGTGATGGGAAATGATAGAAATCATATAAAATGGAAATACTCACTCTCCTTACATCCACCGTGTAATTGGTAGGACTCAAATTGTTTTGTTCTGACTCCTGTGGTCAACAGTGAGACTTTACCAGCAATGTGGCTGTTGCTGGTTAGTTGCTAAGTCGTGTTCTGCTCTTGTGTAACCCCTGTCCATGGGATTTTCCAGGCAAGAATACTGAGTGGGGTGCCATTTCCTACTCCAGGGGATCTTCCTGACCCAGGGACTGAACCTGTGTCTCCTGCATTGCAGGTGGATTCTTTATTACTGAGCAACTGGGGAAGCCCTAACTATGTAGCACTTTTGAGCTCACAAACAGACTAAAGAAATGTTATTCCTATCTTATGATAGTATTTTAGATCCTGTCTTGTGACTGAATGTGTGATAGGACCTAATCAGGACTTGGTTAGTTAGAGAGGCTGAAGGGAACATCTGTTTGTTGCGTATCCCTACAAGACTCAAGGCAGCCCTTGTTCAAGGTGTTAGAGACAGGACATTTAATTTTCCATCTGTGTCCTATAAATTATCTTTCTCATATGGAAATGATCTGTGCATTGTGACTAGTCTGCTATTTTATGCTTTCTCATTTTCCAGTTCAGTCTAGAGATATGTCTTATTTCCTCACCAACTGAGATTATGTTTCCAGCTTTTTCTTAATTCTAGGCATTTCAACAATTGCTACTGAACAGACCCCTAGTGCCTGGCACAGTTGGTAAAGAAGCCACCTGCCAATGTAGGAGACATAGGAGATGCAACTTTGATCCCTGGGTTGGGAAGATGCCCTGGAGGAGGAAATGGCAACCCACTGCAGTATTCTTGCTTGGAAAATCCCTGGGACAGAGGAGCCTGGCGGGTTAGTCCAAGGAGTCACAGAGAGTCAGACACAGCTGAATGCACACACACACACACCCCTAGTCACTGTGCTGGGCAACCAGTAGATCTGAGAACTGGTGTAGGACCTGGTCCTGCCCTCAGGAAAGCCCTAGGAGGGTTCATGAAGATCAGGAAGGCAGCGAGCTTCATATTTGAGACCTCATTTAATGCATGGCAAGCCTCAACTTTGGGCTTCCCTAGTGGCTCAGTTGGTAAAGAATTCACCTGCTATGCAGGAGACCCAGATTAGATCCCCAGGTGAAGAAGATCCCCTGGAGAAGGAAACGGCAGCCCACTCCAGTATTTTTGTCTGAGAAATCCCATGGACAGAGGAGCCTAGCAGGCTGAAGTCCATGGGGTCGGAAGAGTATGACACGACTTAGCGACTAAACTGCCACCAACCTTCAGCATTGCTGGGAGCTATTTATTTCTTCATTTTACAAATAATATAACTAGACCTTGGGCTTCCCTGGTGGCTCAGTGGTAAAGTATCCACCTGCCAGTGCAGGAGACATGGGCTCAATGCCTGATCCAGGAGATCCCACACTAGAATTAAAAAAAAGAAAACACCAAAAATATAGACCTCTCTGAGCTCAAAAATTAAGCTCCTGAGCCAAAAGATGCTGGACTTTAGAGCCCACACCTTCCTTCTAGCTCATAGGCTAGCTGGTTAACGAGTCAAGACAGAACAGTGAATACCAGGCTAGAAAAATTTTGAATAAGGCTAATAAAGATGCTATAGAAATAAAATGTCATGTGGATTAAAGAAGGATCACTGTGAACCCCATAGTCAGTGAAAGCTTCCTGGAGGATCATCTGAGTTGTGATTGGAAGCGTGGAGAGATGAGGGTGGAAATCATGGATACAAAAGTATTTAGGGGATGAGCTTGTCATGGTGTTGACAAGCCTTATCAGATCGCTGTAGAGCTAGGGTGCAGTGGGTATACAGGAAAGGCGTAGGATGGGGGCAGATGAAAAAGGACCCTGAATACAAATTGGAGGTGTTTAGACCCTTCTAAGAAACTGTGTGTGTGTGTGTACATTTTCATGCTAGAGAAGGTTTTAAAATGTGAAGGAAAATACCATTCAACTAAAAACTTCAGCATTTAGGGACTGTACAATGTTAAATTTTCCCTTTGCATCAAGAAAAAAAGTAGTGTTTAACAAAGAAGAGAATGTCACATTTTTTCCCCCCACCAGGGAATAAAAATAAGTCAACCTCTTTGCTGAATTGAAAGTGTCTGAGAATTGTTGACAAAGTGAACAAATTTTCTTCAAGTCTCAGTGGGAGAAGGAGGAAACTGGAAAGGGGGCAAGAGGGCTCAAGAATGAGGACAGGGGTGCAGACCACCCTAGTCTGGCAGTTCTTCTGATGTCCTGGGGATGCCTAAACACTAGGATGCAGACAAAAATATTAATATGAAAGAAAGAAAATCCAGGGGGAAAGGCTGATGAGCCCAGGGAACAGCAGGGAGTGCGTGGCTCTGCTCTGAAGACCTGGGGGACAACTGGCATTTGGGAGGAGCTTATTTTCTCTCTGAGAGAATATAACTTTCTATATGTTTCCAACAAATATTTTTTTGTGGCCAGGCACTGTAGCACAAAGCCCCTGTTTTCTGTTCATAGAAAGATACAGGGCAATATTTTGTACAAATTTAGAAATGATTATGACATATGATTTTATAATTGGGCAGAAGAAAAAGAATCTAAGACATAATGGGTGACCTAAGGGTCCCTTCGGAGAAGGCAATGGCACCCCACTCCAATACTCTTGCCTGGAAAATCCCATGGACAGAGGAGCCTGGTAGGCTGCAGTCCATGTGGTCACGAAGAGTCGGACACTACTGAGCGACTTCACTTTCATGCATTGGAGAAGGAAATGGCACCCCACTCCAGTACTCTTGCCTGGAAAATCCCATGGATGGAGGAGCCTGGTAGGCTGTAGTCCATGGGGTCGCTAGAGTCAGACATGACTGAGCGACCTCACTTTCACTTTTCNCGACTTCACTTTCATGCATTGGAGAAGGAAATGGCACCCCACTCCAGTACTCTTGCCTGGAAAATCCCATGGATGGAGGAGCCTGGTAGGCTGTAGTCCATGGGGTCGCTAGAGTCAGACATGACTGAGCGACCTCACTTTCACTTTTCACTTTCATGCATTGGAGAAGGCAATGGCAACCCACTCCAGTGTTCTTGCCTGGAGAATCCCAGGGACAAAGGAGCCTGGTGGGCTGCCGTCTATGGGGTCGCACAGAGTCGGACATGACTGAAGCGACTTAGCAGCAGCAGCAGCAAGGGTCCCTTTGTACTAGTCATGAATGCCTATCTATTGGTAAGAACCCTGTTTCAAATGGGGAATCTAAATTTAAGAGAAAGGGTCACACTGAATTCACACCTACATTTTTCTGGTGGTTTGAAAGAAAATGAAGGAATTTCATCAAGTGTTTGAAGATGACATGAAATTTGCAGTGTATATGCAATCATTTATGTGATGGAAGATTGGCTAAATGTTGGGGGTAAAAAGAGGAAGTCCAGAAAGCTTGCTTTCTATTGAGAGAGGCAGAGAAATATATGTACAAAGTGATTGGTGCTATAGTACAGAGTGGTGAAAATATATTAATAGAAGAGTGAATCACGCAGTCTGGGTAGATCAGGGAAGGCACTATTGATAAGATGACAGTTGAGTGGGTTTTGCAGTATTGATAGGAGTCCAAGTGAAGAGAGGTGAAGTAAAGGAGAATGGTGGGGAGCAACATAAACAGAGAAACACACAAATTAAAACTCAAGCATGTTAAAGTGTACCATCTACTTAGAGAACTAACATCAAGTCAACAAGGGTTGTACATGATGTACAGGAAGGAAGGAATGATAGGAAATGGGCTGTAGGAATAGATTAGAGACAAATGGCAACAACTGTAAGTACATTGCTGATAAGTTTGAACTTTGTTCCTTAGACTAGTGGTTTTTCAGGTTTTTTGTTTGTTTGGTTTTGTTTATTGGGTGGGGTTCTCTCTCTCTCTCTCTTTTTCTCAATGCTAGTTGTGCAAGATGCCTTGGAAGAAAAGGGTTTTATGGTCTTAACTTTGGAAGAGATGCTATAAATATGCATCTTTTCTCTTCAGTCAGTTCAGTTGCTCAGTCCTGTTTGACTCTTTGCGACGCCATGGACTGCAGCGCGCCAGACCTCCCTATCCATCACCAAGTCCTGGAGCTTGCTCAAACTCATGTCCATCAAGTTGGTGATGCCATCCAACCATCTGTTGTCCTCTTCTCCTCCTGCCTTCAGTCTTTCTCAGCATCAGGGCCTTTTCCATCGAGTCAGTTCTTCGCATCAGGTGGGCCAAAGTATTGGAGTTTCAACTTCAGGATAAGTCCTTCCAGTGAATATTCAGGACTGATTTCCTTGAAGATTGACTGGTTTGATCTCCTTACAGTCCAACGGACTCTTAAGAGTCTTTTCCAACACCACAGTTCAAAAACATCAGTTCCTCAGCACTTAGCTTTCTTTATGGTCTGACTCTCACATCCATATATGACTATTGGAAAAACATAGCTTTGACTAGATGGACCTTTGTCAGCAAAGTGATGTCTCTGTTTTTTAATATACTGTCTAGCTTGGTCATAGCTTTTCTTCCAAGGAGCAAGCGTCTTTTAATTTCATGGCTGCAGTCACCATCTGCAGTGATTTTGGAGCCCAAGAAAATAAAGTCTCTCACTGTTTCCATTTTTTCCCCATGTATTTGCCATGAAGTGATGGGGCCAGATGCCATGATCTTAGTTTTTTGAATGTTGAGTTTTAAGCCAACTTTTTCACTCTCCTCTTTCACTTTGCTCAAGAGGCTCTTTAGTTCTTATTTGCTTTCTGCCATAAGGGTGGTGTCATCTGCATATCTGAGGTTATTGATATTGATATTAAGAACAAGTCAGTAACCTCAAATATCTTTCCTCTTGGATATGCACAATATTTTCATTACACTAATGCATTTTAGCATTGCTGAAAGCTAGATATGCTTGAACAACAAGCTCTGAGAATTCCTGAGAAAGCAACACAACCAAGTGGTCTAACTCTGTTTTAACCATTGTTTCCCTTTTATGTTACCACAAGGTCCCCTTTTTGTGTAATACCTTCTTAGATTGGTATACCTGAAACTAATATCCCCCAACTTAGACTGGGGAACCACTGAGACTTTTTTCTAGCAGGAGGGGGATTTAATCTGGAATACACTGGAAGAAGGGAACTGGTGCTAGTGTGTAGGCCGGAACTGTGGTAGACCCCACACTGGGACACAATGCAGAAAACTGAACCTAGTCCTAGTAAGTTCTATGTCATAAGAATTTACTTTGCACTGTAATTTCCATCTCCTCCACTGACCTGTGACCTCTTTGTAGCAGTTATTTTGCAGCATCCCATGCCCAGTACACAGCAGAATTAAAATAAATCTGTGTTAAAGGAGTCAAGAGAAGAGTGAGCTACAGTACTTGTTTATTAAGAAATGTTGTTTAGTTAAGGTACGAGCCTCTTAGGGAAGCTTAGAAAAGGTGATATTCTTTGAGACTAGAAAATAAGAAAAAGAAAATGCCTAAGTCAGGTTTAGACATAACTTAACTTCTGATATTGACTCTGATAAAGCAGTATGGCTATTTGTTTTCTTAATTTTTATTAAATGTGCTATTGTGGATGTATTTTCTATAAATCGATTATTTCTTTTGTTTGCATTAAAATGTTTTTCATATTATTATGAGACAATAAAATATAAAAGAGAAAGTGTTATTTAATATTTTTACAGAGATGGAGAAGTATCTTAAGGAGAATAAGTTATGAGACTTTTGGTGTGGGCTGACAGTTATTTAAGCAGATAAAAAGACAAGTTTTCTTAATGTTTATCACAACTTTTACAGAAAAGGTGAAAAAAGGAAAGAGGGCACATCTTCATTTACAATTTACTTTCTCCCAGATTTCACAATGTGAGACTTACTCTAAAGGCAAATGTCTTTTTAAAATGTAGTTAACTTATTTAATTATTTATTATTTACTTTTGACTGTACTGGGTCTTCATTACTGCATGGGCTTTTCTCTATTTGTGGTGCGTGGGTTTCTCGTGGCAGCTTCTCCTGCTGTGGAGCATGGGTTCTAGGGTGTGCAGGCTTCAGTAGTTGGGGCATGTGGCTCAGTAGTTGTGCCTTCTGGGTTCTAGAACACACGCTAAATAGTTGTGGCACACAGACTCAGTTTTTCTTTGGCATACACGTGTCTCCTGCTTGGCAGGAAGATTCTTTACCACTGTACCACCAAAGAAGCCCCTAAAGACAAATCTTAAACAAAGCTAGATAAGTGGTTCATCACACATCATCACTATTTTCACATGTGAAATGGCAGAATCACAGAGCCATCAATTTAGCTGAAGATGAAGTATACCACTGCAGCTTGGCCAACATCATCTAGAGGAAATGGGGAGTGAAATCAAGGCTTGTGGCCAGAAGAAGGCTTTATGTGGCTGTAGGGTCCTCATGCGTTGTGACAGGGCAATATTTTGAAATATCAACTGAGGATTTTTCTAGTTTTTCCTGAGATTGCTTGGCTTTGGCTTCCATTTAGTAACTAAGCTGGTCTAGTTTTATTGCCTTAGGGAAGATAGGTCATAGGGCAAGCACAAGATATGAAGTCAATCTCAGTTTTGGGGTTCTAAAATCCTAGCTCCCTCAGAAGAGAGAAGGACTTCAGAGCATGAGCAGTTGGTGAGCTAGAATATCATGGGTTGAGGGTCAACTATGCACTCAAAGGGGGACAGGAGTCCGTGGATCAGGAAGCATTAGGGAGTTGCGGGGCTGGGGTGGCATTTGAAATCGTTGGTGTGGAAAACTCCTGAGAAAGAAGACCAGTATTCAGCCCTTACTCAGGTCAAACCCTGGGAAGGTGTGACTACAAAGCCTCAAGATAGATCTGTGGGAACTAGATGCACACAGGATGTGCACTTTGCTGGTGGTGCTCAGAGGAGAATTGAATGTGTGGGAGGAAACACCTGAACATTAGCTTCCTATGGCCCAGGGTGATGGGAAGAATGATTCTCTGAGCCAAGTGGCTGGGTTCTTGGATGACCTCACAGTGTTTCTCTGCTCAGCATGGCGTGGAGTGGTAAGTGAATTCCTGGGCACAAGAGAGGAGCACAGGAGAAGCATAGATGGGAATGTGGGCTGGGAAGCAGTGAGCTTGTTGAATGATACCAGGGCCAGGCATCTCAGAGATGCCACTGTGGATAGCCGATGATGATGACCGCCACCTGCTTCCCTGTCTCCTCATTACTACTCAGCACCCCCTAGAATTCCGAAATGTGTGGACTGAGCTTCTGCCACCTCTTCAGCAAGGGCTCTCAAAACAGAAATTCAGTTGTGTGTAGAAAAATAAAGTCACATTTTGTTACACACATGAATCTGGGGAGCAGAATTAAACCCTGCTTTTTGTATAATAAGGAAAAATTCCATTTGATAATGTCTGGTCAAGAATGGGCACTTCTCTGTCCTGCAAAGATCAGAATGGCCTTAAACTCAGGCCAATACAAAGAAGGGTTTGTTGAAAGGATATACAAAAATCTCTTAGAAACCAAGGGCAGAGAAGTATAGCTCGGTCCTTGGAAAGTAGAAAATGAAGTGTTTTTTTTTTTTTTAACTGTCTCTAAGCGGCTACATGAGGGCTTTCATGTCTCCCTGAGTGCCCTTCCCTCTCTTTTAATTTCTTGCTTTGCATGCCATACCCCTCACCCCCCGACCTGGACAATCTGTGTGGGCCCCATCCCAGATCTCTTACTAAGTTACCTACTAAGGAGTTCACAGTTCAGTGTCTACACAGCAAGAATCTGATTGGCTCTCCTTGATCAGGTGTCTACTGTTGGTCCAATCATTGGCTGGCTATTAGTGAAGAATCACAAGCCACATTCTGAGCATCAAGGGCAGGGATGCCATATTGGATGTTCATGGTGATCAGAAGGAGGTTATCTTGACAACTTGGGTTGTTCCTGGTTAGTACAGTGGTTTAGAGGATGTGCTTTGATGTCCAACAGACTGCATTCAAATTCAACTCTGCTTATAAAATGCAGTACTGGTAAAATTACTTGATTTCTCCAAGTCTTGGTGTCTTTGTTAATAAAACGGGAACGATCATCTTTATCCTACAGGAGTTCTTATAAGGACTACAAGATCCAGTGCATTTAAGGAATTCAGGCTGGCATCTGGTGCTTCAAAAATACCCTATGAGTTCCATATATCATCAATTCTATTATTAGTGATTATAAACCATATAAATTATACAGTCATGAAATGTGACAGATTATATGATAAACATTTATCTGCATTCAAGGTAATTAGTATGTGTTTGGTCAAGATCTGTGGATTTAAAATCGGAATCATAGTTTTATACCAAAATTGATAATCTTACAATGACAGTTGCAATGATATTGATGATGACGAAGGAATAAACCTGGATAAAACTTTATTTCAGGGTTGTGTGGTGTAGGTATGCACATATATATGATATCTGATTTGAATTTTATTTAAAATTTTTTGTTCTAATGGCTTTTTTCCTTTCATCTTGACCCTATTTTGACATCTAGCAATATGTGATTTTTTTCAAGATATGTGTTTCATAAACAAAATATGTGTTTATATCTGACTGTACCCAAGCTGCTAATTATGGGTATCTCTTTCTATAGCTCACTATTAAACACTCATGTCTTTGGGGTTATATAGAAAACAATTTATGTTACAAAATAAAATCCTCCCTCAAAAATGTTTGCCCTGTGAATGAGGAGGGAGGAAATCACAAACTGTTATTATTTTCCCTTAGATGGATCTAAATATTAACATTCCCTTAGCTTTAAAGATTATTTTTATGCCGCTCCTTTATAAACAATCAAAGTACACTAACTCTTCTGTTGCCTCGGGTTCTGTCTACAGCATACCCAAACAACCAAGCTAAAAAAAGGAGAAAATCAGTTCAACAGGTTATTTGGCATTGCATGCAGAAAATAAAAATGTTTGAATAGCTTAAAACATTTTAAAAAGCACAGCATATAGTAAATTGATTTGAATGTTAAACACAGCCTAAAGGATTCCTTGCTCAGTGGAAGAAATTGTTTCTAGGTTTTCTTGCAGCTGTGTCAACTAGCCAACTTCCAGAAAGCCAGCAGCAGCAGTGATAGGAAGAATAGGAAAAGGAGGAGAACGCTAGTCTGATAACAACAGCAGAAATAGTGGTCATAGTAGTAGTTGTAATAGTAGTAGTTAACACCTCAGGCAGACAGTGATCTAGGCACTTGGTAACATTTACTCTTTACAGCAGCCTTGAGAGATAGCACTGTTAATTTCTCATGTAACAGAAAACCGAGACTTCAAGGAGTGAAGTCTCATGGAGGAACCAAGAGGGGAAGAACACTGATGACATGTTTTGAGTTTCTTAGTTCTTCCCATGCATGGCCTCCCCTGAATTCTCACAGCAGTCCTAGGAAGCAGTCTTCTTTATTATGCCTGGTGAACACAGGAAGAAAGGGATTTTGAGAGGCTTGACTAATCGAATGGCAGACAAGGGACTAAGATCCAAAGCCACAACTGCAGCCTTGACATTTATCTTGGGGTTTGGAAGTGATGTCTTGTTGGTTCTGCTTGGACTGATTTGTTGAGAGTGAGGAACATTCCTCTACTTAGAGATTCTCCCAGGATGCCACTTTCTCTGATAACAGGTTTTCCTTGAACTGCTCTCTTCTTACCACCTGGCTTGGAAAGCAGGTGCCCTTCTGCTGAGGACCCTGATGGACCCCCCCTTGCCCTCCACAGCAAGAGGGGAGGCAGTAGGGTAGGGCAAGTGAGGCACTTGCTTGGGGCACAAAGTTTCAGGGCCCACCAAAGAATTTAATCATCAAGAAAATAATACTTTTATGTATTTTAAAATATTAAATATTAAGATAAATAGCTTTGAAAAATCTACATCTAAACATAGTATCAATGTTTAAGATAAAGACACGATCATTGTGGTCCTGGGTCATCTGGATGGAGACAGGATGGTGAGCCCCATGCTGGCTGTCTACTCATGGCCGCGCCTGCGGTCCTCACTCCCAAGGTCTTCTTGGGCCCTTCAGAACATTTTGGCCTCTCAGTCCACCCCTCTACACGAGTACACACACAAGCCTCCCATACGGAGTCACCGTGAAGGAGTAGAGCCTGTATGGTGGTACTTCTGTAGGCATCACCAAAATAGTACATCTTCACTCAGTGCTGTTTACAAAAACGAGGACTGGCATTTCCCAGTGATATGCTAAAAAACTTTAGCCTGTTCATTGTAGCTCAGCTGATAAAGAATCTGTCTCCGCAATGCCGGAGACCTGGGTTTGATCCCTGGGTTGGGAATATCCCCTGAAGAAGGGAAAGGCTACCCACTCAAGTGTTCTGGCCTGGATAATCCCATGGACTGTATGGTCCCTGGGATCGCAGAGTCGGACACTACTGAGCGACTTTCACTTCACTTCTTCTACCTTTTCTCTCCAAAACTCAACTGATAGAGCTGTTTTAAAAAGAGGTAGTCAGTGCCTTTCCAATTTTAGATTTATGTATTGGGCCAGTCTTGGTTTCTCTTTTCTTATGTGCTACTTGGGGTGTCAGCTTAAGAAAACACTGGCTCCCCTGCCGGCATGTCAACTGGGACACATGTGTTCTGCTGACCTCTTCTAGAAGCATTGAGGGATTGTCCAGTCCCAGAGGCCTTGGGCTTTGAGGACTCAACCCAGCATTCATACTTTTGAATACGCATATGACTGCTTCCCACCCCAAAAGACATTTTATTTATTATTTTAAAAATATTTTCTTTGGGCTTCTTTAATCCTAGGGGACATTTGCTTGATGAATAGCAAATAAGTTTCCTAACCAGACTGTTGTTATAAATATCCATGGCATTAATTCAAACCATTTGCATCGGAAACTTTTTTTTTTTTTCTGGAGGAAAAAGGGTGACTGACTTAACCTCAACATTTGGGACATGATTTTCCCTAAAATAACCACAACATCCATCATTTTTTTTTCCTGCTGGTGTGTCAATTTTTTAATGAGAGTCTGGGTCCCTCCAGTACCTTTGGTCTCCATGGTAACAATTCTACATGTTTATTTTGGCTTACTGAAATAAAACACTGAGGAAAAGGTCAGTGACTCATTTTTGATTGGGGGTTGCTCTAATTAGAGGATGATTATTTAAAAGCTGATCACTAACACAAAGTTACTATGTGTGTAGAAATAAGATCCACAGCAAGTATTTTAAATGACAAACTGTAAAACTTTTAGACAGTTGTTTCCAAACTCTGCCTGTTTATTCACAGGTGCAGGTGTTTTTAAGATTATTATTGTTTCACCCATGTATAACTAACTTTGACTTCCTGCCATTCCCTCCTGTTACCAGGATCTGAGTAATGCATTAAGTAATGGATTAAAGTGTCTAGAGTGACTAATGCAGTTATAGGAGTCTATTTGGACCTATGGTCTATACATCTGAGATGAACTAAATCAATACAGTTAAAGTCTTTCTGAGGTAGCCGCGTTGCTGGAGTCCCAGCCTTTTTTATTTTTGTTGGAGTATAATTGCTTTATAATGTTGTGTTAGTTTCTGCTATACAAAGAAGTTTATCAGCCACATGTAAACATATATACCCTCCCTCTTGAGTCTCCCCTCCCCCCACCATCCCACCCCTCTCGGTCAGCCCAGNGGAATTTAGAAAGGGATTCTTTGGAGGGAATGATGCTGAAGCCGAAACTCCAGTACTTTGGCCACCTCATGTGAAGAGTTGACTCACTGGAAAAGACTCTGATGCTGGGAGGGATTGGAAGCAGGAGAAGGGGACAACAGAGGATGATGGCGTTGCTGACCCGATGGACATGAGTCTAAGTGAATTCCGGGAGTTGATGATGGACAGGGAGGTCTGGCGTGCTGCAATTCATAGGGTCACAAAGAGTTGGACACAACTGAGCGACTGAACTGAACTGAATGATAACCCTGTATGCGAGACAGCAAAAGAGACACAGATGTATAGAACAGTCTTTTGGACTCTGTGGGAGAGGGCGAGGGTGGGATGATTTGGGAGAATGGCATTGATACATGTATGATATCATATGTGAAATGAATCACCAGACCAGGCTCAATGCATGACACATGATGTTTAGGGCTGGTGCACTGGGATGACCCAGAAAGATGGTATGGGGAGGGAGGTGGGAGAGGGTTCAGGATGGGAAACACATGTACACCCATGGCAGGTTCATGTTGATGTATGGCAAAACCAATACAATATTGTAAAGTAATTAGCCTCCAATAAAATAAATAAATTTATATTTTAAAAAAGCTTTTAATTAAAAATATTTTTTTAATCCAAAAACTAGAACAAACTATTTTATTATCCTTAGAATGTTTTGTATTAGAATTTTCTGTTTTCTGTGTATAAAACTGTACAATTATGTAAACAGCAAAAGAGATAGTTTTTGCTTTGTCCAGTGTTTTTTGCCTGCTATTTCATTTGCTTCAGTATATACTATAATACTATAAAAGTGTTATCATTAATGTGAAATGGGTCATCTTTGATTTTGATTTTAGAATTTACTGCTTTTGGAAAATTTTTGTTATTGGTTTCATAAGTTTTTTTGTAGTGCTATTTTTAATTAGAACTGACTGTTGGATTTTGTCAAATGCCTTTTTAAGTATCTGTTGTAAGACATCTTTCACATTTTTGCTGTACTGGTTTCAATGGATACATTTCCTGATATTAAGCACTCTATTATTCTTGAAATATATACATCCTTTGATATATTGACAGATTCTCTTTGTTAATATTTTAGAGTTACTGTTTTTACAGAAATAAGCCAAACTGGCTTGCAGTTGTATATTTTGCTTCTATTTTTATTAAATTTGGGCATGAAAAGTTAACATCATTAGGGAGCTTTATATATATTTCAATGGCTTATTTTAAACAATATAGGAACTTTCTGTTATTTAAAAGCCAGATTAAAGTCAGTTATGAAGCATATGGTCCGGGTGTCTTTTCAAATGATACATTTTAACTATCTTATGGATTATTTGGTAATCGATTAAAATTGTCTACTTCTTGTTGGGTTGGTTTTGTGATTGATATTCTGCTAGGAAATAATTCATTATTTTGGGCTTTCAAATATTAAAAAAATTTTTATTGTTGATTTACAATGTTGTGTTATGGGTTTTCAAATCTTTTGTCACAGAGTTACATTTAATGTTCTTAAGTCATTCTTCAATCTTTCCTGACTCAATGGTCATGTTTCTTTTCTCATTCTTAAATTGTATTTACTTTGTATTTTTTGTTTTTTCACTTTATCAGACTTGGAAAACATTTTATTTTACTGGTCTTTTCAATGAATCCACTTTTGGGTTTAATTATCCTTTCTTTTATTTTTTGCCGGGAGCCAGCGTGAGGAATCCCACCCGTGGCAAAAGTCATGAGGAAGGAAGCCAGATATACACAAAGGCGTGATCTGGCTTCAGGGGTTCCCCCTGGGTTTTCCTGAACATCTACCCCCACCTGCCTTATTGTATTGTGCTTTCCACTCTTCTGACATAACAGGGGGCTATCCCCAACTACCTTTCTCTGGAAAGAGTTAACTCAGAGCTCCAGTTAACAGTATCCTGCATATAAAAAGAATGTCTCGGGGTTTCTGACATAACAGGGGGCTATCCCCAACTACCTTTCTCTGGAAAGAGTTAACTCAGAGCTCCAGTTAACAGTATCCTGCATATAAAAAGAATGTCTCGGTTTAAACCCCTTTGATGGCTTTCTAACTTACCTGACTGGTCTGCCCGGACTTTTACAACTTGTGAATTGTTTACAGCCCCCCAAACTTGAGAGGCATGAAGCTTAAAATATCTTAAAGATACAGAGCATTTTTTAAAAGAGCTAAGAATTATATTGGTAGAGGGTTTTCACTATTGAGTCAATGACTGCTGCCAGGCCTCCATATTTTTTATCTTTTAGACACCTGAAGGATATTAATTAATGTAATTGGGATATAGAAAAAGGAATATAGTACTTTTGATGTTAGCAACACTAGACTTTTGAGTTAATTGCTTTTCTCTTTGTTATAAATCTCTGTACGTCTTTCATTGTTATAAATTGTTGTGTCCTTGCTGTGTAAGAATGTAACTTTTATTTAGTGCTTTCTGAAAGTGGCACCAGACTTTGGGAAGAACAACACTATTAAGCCAAATAAGTCTTCTGGTTGACAAACCCTTATCAGAAAAAGTCTGTAAAATGTTAATTTGCCTTCTGGCCAGAAGATGATGTAAATTGCCTAAGACTTGTGTATACAACTAGGTATGCAGAGAGAATGCCTGGTCTCGATAAGAGTCAGGGCTGCTGATACTGCATAATTTTGTATTATCCATTGATCTCTATGTACAATCAAAAGGCCTTTCTGGACAATAAAGGATGGGCCAGTTTCTCAGACCAGCTTCTTGAACTGGTTTTTTAAAAATCTGGCTCCCCCCGTGTCTCTTTCTCTTTCTCCCTCTCCCTCCCTCTCCTTTTCAGGCTGAATTCCCATCTGGTGTGTGGAGGCTCTCTGAGTCTACTTACTTGCCTTGGCTTCTAAGACCCACGCGAGAGGGAGCCCAAGGCGGGCACCCTCCACTATTCAAGTGGGCGCCAGTGGCCTAATGTAGACGGTGCAAGTTCCTTGTCTTGGAACTTTATTAGTTCTCCACATAAACCAAGTTATTCAGCATCTTTTCTCCACTGATTTTCCTACTACACTATTTTTTCCTAATCTCTCTTTACATTTCTAAATAAATAAGTTTTTCCTTGCCTATTTCGTCTCCCCTTTGAATTACCCTGGATCCACCAGGGCAGGACCCCGGCAATTTTTGTTGTTGTTTATCATTTTATGAATTTTACATTTTATCTTTATAAATGATATCTTCCCAGCTTATTTTCATTAATTTTATTTTATTTTCTTATGTACTAATACAAAGTTCCTTTACATTTTCTGCTTTTTAAAACAACTCAAGGCATTTAAAGCTATATATCTGCCTTGAGTATAGCTTTTATTTGTGTCCTATAGGTGGTTTTACTATAAAGTGTTTTCCTTTTTATTGCCTCCAATGATCTTCTAGCAGTTTATATTTCTTTTCTTTTAATACACATTTTTGATCACCTTTTTATTCTTAATTTTTTGCTTTTATTTTAAATTGAGGTTCTTAGATTCCACATATAATTGAGATTGTATGTATTATCTTTCTTTGTCTACTTATTTCACTTAGCACAATGCCTCAGGGTCCATCCATGTTGTCACAAATAGCAAAGTAGCATTCTTTTTTACAGTAGAATAATAGTTCAGAGTATATATAAACAACAATTTCCCTTTATCCATTCATCAACTGATGAACATTTAGATTGTTCCCATATCTTGATTATTGTAAATAATGCTGCAAATGACATGGGATGGGTGTTTGTATATTTTTGAGTTGATGTTTTCATTTTCTTCAGATAAATATCCAGAAGTGGAATATTTGGATCTTCTGGTAGTTCTTCTTTTTTTAATTTATTGAGGAACATTCATATTGTTTTCCATAGTGGCTGGACCAGTTTACATTCCCACCAACAGTGCTCAAGAATGTCTCTTTCTCCACACCGTTACCAATACTGGTTATTTCTTTTCTTTTTGGTAATAACCATTCTAACAGGTATGTGGTGATACCTCATTGTTGTTTTGATTTGAATTTCCCCGATGATCAATGATATTGAGCATCTTTTCATCTATTTTTCGTTCCTCTGTATGTCTTTTTTTTGGGGGGGGGAATGTCTGTTCATATATTTTGCCCATTTCTTAGGTCTTCCCTGGTAGCTTAGCTGGTTAAGAATCTGCCTGCAATATAGGAGATCTCTGTTCGATTCCTGGTTCAGGAAGATCTGCTGGAGATGGGAATAGCTACCCACTCCAGTATTCTTGCCTGTAGAACCATGGACAGAGGAACCTGGCTGGCTACAGCCCATGGGGTTGCAAAGAGTGGACATGACTGAGTGATTTTCACTTTCATTACTTTTTTTTTTTATGATGGTTTTTTTACAGAGCTAGAACAAAACTTTAAAAAATGTGCATGATAACATAAGAATCTTCAAATAGCCAAAGCAATCTTGAGAAAAATGGAACTGGAGGTATCAGTCTCTCCAACTTCAGACTATGTAAAAAAGTTATAGTTGTCAAAACAGTATGGTTCTAGCATGAAAACAAACATACAGATCAATGGAACAGAATGGGGAGCCCAGAAATAAACTGATGTACTTATGGTCAATTAATCTATGACAAAGAAGGACAGAATATACCATGGGGAAAAGAAAATCTCATCAATAAGTGGTGTTGGGAAAACTGGATAACTCTATGTAAAGGAATGAAATTAGAACACTCAACACTTTATATAAAAATAAATTTAGAAATGGATTAAAGACCTAAATGTAAGACCAGATACTATAAAATTCCCTGAGGAAAACAGGCACAACACTCTTTGACATAAATCACAGCAGTATTTTTTTAATCTGTCTTCTAAAGTAAAGGAAATAAAAGCAAAAATAAATGGGACCCAACTAAACTTAAAAGCTTTTGCACAGCAAAGGAAACCATAAAAAAAATGAAATGACAATCTACTAGATGGAGGAATATTAGCAAATGACATGACTGATATGAGATTAATATCCAACATATATAAGCAATGCTTACAGCTCAACATTATAAAAAAAAATACAAATAGCATTTGTTGGCAAGGATGTGGAGAAAAGGGAACTGTAGTACACTGTTGGTGGGAATGTAAACTGATATAGTCACTATAGAGGACAACATATACTTTTCTCAAAAAACTAAAAATAATAAGGTTTTAAAATATGAA
Source organism: Neotragus pygmaeus (assembly GCA_006410875.1). Lineage (NCBI taxonomy): Eukaryota > Metazoa > Chordata > Mammalia > Artiodactyla > Bovidae > Neotragus > Neotragus pygmaeus. Next base: position 317,204 of record SJYV01044988.1, on the reverse strand, counting down.
ACTCCAGCTTTCCTTTTGTTGGGCTTCCCTTGTAGCTCAGCTGGTAAAGAATCCGTCTGCAATGTGGGAAACCTGGGTTCGATCCCTAGGTTGGGAAGATCCCCTAGAGAAGGGAAAGGCTACCCACTCCAGTATTCTGGCCTGGAGAATTCCATGGACTGTACAGTCAATGGCACTGCAAAGAGTCAGACACGACTGAGTGACTTTCACGTTCACTTTCCTTTTGTTTTGCAGGGTGTTCAGTTGTTCATTCTTTTACTTTCTGTCTTTCACTGGTTATATTTTAGGTGTTTCTTGAAAATGTCATACAGTNTCAATGGCACTGCAAAGAGTCAGACACGACTGAGTGACTTTCACGTTCACTTTCCTTTTGTTTTGCAGGGTGTTCAGTTGTTCATTCTTTTACTTTCTGTCTTTCACTGGTTATATTTTAGGTGTTTCTTGAAAATGTCATACAGTTAAATTTTTATCATCCAATTTGATAATATTGTCCTCTAAAACAGAGTATTTAGTCAATTTAAATTTTAGGTGATTATTTCTACAGTTGGATTTACATCTTACCATCATATCCTTTGCTATTTGCTCCCATTCCACCATATCCCTGCTTTTAGGTAAATTGATTTTTTTCTAATTCTGTTTTTCTTCTATTTGTTTGCAAGTTAACTGCTCTCTTTCTGTTATTTTAGTGATTATCTAGAAATACCACATGCATACTTGTCAAGGTTTAAAATTAATCAACACTTTTACCCTCCTGCCAAGAAACACAAAAACCTTAGAATATGTTAACTCCATATACCCTCTCTCAATGTATATGTTATGGTTTTATTTTCTATTATATCTTGCATTAGAAAAACCTCACAAGATATTATTATTATTGAGTTATTATCACTACTACAGCTGCCACTAGTTGTATTATACTGTATTCTAAACAACCATTTAGAATTACCCACATATTAATTTCTTTGCTCTTAGTTTTTTCTTGCCTCTCAGGATTGCTTTCCTGTTTCTTGGAATACATCTCTTAGAATTTTCATAAATAAAGATTAGATAATACCAAACTTTCTTAGCTCCCCCCCCCGATAATATTTATTTCAGTATTATTTTTGAAAGATAATTTTCACTAAGTTATGATTTGCGTCAGCTAATTTGCTTTAGCTTATCAAAGATGTCCTTTTACTGGTCTATGGCTTCTATTGGGTCTTCAGTCCAATTCAGTTCAGTCGCTCAGTCGTGTCCGACTCTTTGCGACCCCATGAATCACAGCACGCCAGGCCTCCCTGTCCATCACCAACTCCCGGAGTTNTTTCTGCCATAAGGGTGGTGTCATCTGCATATCTGAGGTTATTGGTATTTCTCCCGGCAATCTTGATTCCAGCTTGTGCTTCTTCCAGCCCAGCGTTTCTCATGATGTACTCTGCATAGAAGTTAAATAAACAGGGTGACAATATACAGCCTTGACGTACTCCTTTTCCTATTTGGTGTTACTTTCTTATTGGGTCTTTCTTTTAAGCTATTGAGAAGTTAGTCTGTAATCTAGTACCTCTTTAATATGAAATACTTTGTTTATATACAATTTTGTGAAGCTTCCTTTGCTCATCTTCTGTTTTCTTAATGATGTCTTTCAAAGGAAAGAAGTTTAATTTTTGTTGAAGTCCTTTTTATGAGTTTTGTTTCATGAAACATTCTTCTGGTGTTTTCTCTGAGCAATGTATACCAATCTAAGATCATTTATTGTCTCCCATTTTCATCTTGATGTTTTCATTTTAGGTTTTACATTTAGGACTTGATTCAGTTGAGTTACTTTTGCTTGTGGTTTGAGGTGTAAATGAAAGCTTTTTAATTTTATTCTTGTGTATGGATATCCAATTTTTACAAGCACCATTTATTGAAAGACTGTTCTTTCTTCATTGAATTGTCTTTGTACTTTTGTTAAAAAATTAACCATCCGTATATGTGTGGATCTGTTCCTGGATTCTGTATTGCATTCAGTTGATTTATTTTTGTGCCCAAAGCTCCCTGTTTTGATCACTGGAACTTATTGTATTAAGTTATGAAACTTGAGATTAGTCTTCTAATTTTGTTCTTTTAAAAAGTTGCATTTTGATATGACTTTTAGAATAAAACTTGTCAATTTTTAACAAAAAAGTCTATTGGGAAATTGTTTGGGATTACATTGATCATACAGATCAATTTGGGGAGGATTGACATCTTCATAATATTGAGTCTTCCAACAATGGGCATAGTATATTTCTCCAACTATGTAGATAATTTTTATCTTCAATTTCCCTCAGCAATGTTCTATAGTTTTCTGTGTATAAATCTTGTGTATTCTTTGTTAGATTTATCCCCAAGTACTTTATATATTTTAATGCCATTATGAATTATATTAAAATTTGTTTTTGTTGCTACATAGAAATATAATTTATTTTTTGGTATATTGATTTTGTTTCTTACAGACTTACTAAATTTACTTGTTAGTTCTAGTGGATTTTTTTATAGGTTCGCCAGGGTCCAGCCCCCACAGGATCCAGGGAAACCCGAAGGAGGAACGGCNATGTCAGAGGAGTTGGTGAATGTCATGAAACAGTAAAACAGACAGATTCTGGTTTTGGGGTAGATGCTCGAGAAAGCCTAGGGAGCCCATTGAGTCCTGAAGCCTTGCTTAACAGTTCTCTTCCACATGACCTTGTCATGGGTGGGATCTCCCATGGCAGCTCCCGGCATAGGTTCAATTGGATTTTCTACATAGATGGTCTTGTTATTTACAAATAACAGCAGTTTACTCTCTTTTCAATCTGAATCCCTTTTCTGAAAGAATTTCTGTTGAATTTATATCACTCCTCTTAAATGTCTGTAGAATTCACCAGTGAAAGCATCTGGGCCAGTAGTTTACTTTGTAGTTTTTAAACTACAAAATTCAACTTTTGATATAGATATACGATTATTCANTCAATCTGAATCCCTTTTCTGAAAGAATTTCTGTTGAATTTATATCACTCCTCTTAAATGTCTGTAGAATTCACCAGTGAAAGCATCTGGGCCAGTAGTTTACTTTGTAGTTTTTAAACTACAAAATTCAACTTTTGATATAGATATACGATTATTCAGGTTATCTTTTTTTCTCCTTGAGTGAACTTTATTAACTTCATGGAATTTACCCTTTTTACCTATGTTTTTGAATTTGATGACATAAAATTGCTTGTAACATTTCCTTATTATTATTTTAAGAGCTGTTAAATTTCTAATGATGTCACTTTTCTCATTCCTGATGTTGTTAATTTGCTAAAATATATTTCTTGTAAGTGGTATGTAGTTGAGTTCTTTTGTCCAATATGACAGCCTTTGCTTTTTAATAAGGATGTTTAGCTCCTTTATGTTTAATATGATTATTGTGGTTAGAGGTATATCTGTTATATTGCTGTTTGTTTTCTGTTTGTTCCATCTTTTTTGTTCCCCCTCTCCTCATTTTTATCATTAAGATACTTCCAAACTTTAAAAGTCTTGTCTAGGCAACACGAGAATTTCAATTTTATGTTGAATCTAAAGTTTCTTCCCTCTCCCTGCCCAGATCTGACCCATGGTTCAAGGGCCCTTTTCTGTTCTTTGTAGCTCTTTTACTTCTTTTTTTTTTTCTTTTACTTTTCTTCCCCTGCTTTTTCTGATCCTTTGGCTCTTCTCCATGGTTGATGTAGGGTAAAGCTAGATTAGAGTAGAAAAGACCATAAGTCTTTTATTCAATGGTAGCAATAGCCACCAAAATCTCATTGGAAAAGACTCTGATGCTGGGAAGGATTGGAGGCAGGAGGAGAAGGGGACAACAGAGGTTGAGATGGCTGGATGGCATCACGGACTCAATGAACGTGAGTCTGAGTGAACTCCGGGAGATGGTGATGGACAGGGAGGCCTGGCGTGCTGCGATTCATGTGGTCGCAAACAGTCGGACATGACTGAGCGACTGAACTGAACTGAACTGATGGAGGTCTTTGGTGTTTAGTCCATATAAAGCTTTGGATATTGAAAAGTAGACTGTGGAATTAGTCCACTTACAACTTTTGCAAGCCTGTTGGATTTAAACACAGAAGGTAATGGATTTTGGAGATTGGTGTACAGTTGCTTACCTTAAACAGTTATTAGTAACTTAATTATTCATTGAGTCTTATCATTAAGAACTAAGATAGGATGTTTTTTAAAACAATAGGAGCTACCAAAACAAAAAATCTTAAAAATGGTTTATTTTATCATCTAAAGTTGGTTCCCGTTTAAAAGACGTCTGTCTTTAAAATAGCAGTCCAGGGCTCCTTCCATCTGCAGCTCTGCCACCTTTGACATCTTTCCTCTAAGGCTTCATACCCATCCACATCAAGCTGGCATTGCTTGGAGAGATGTTTTTATATACTAAAGCCTACAGGTGGCATACAGTACTTCCACTCACATTGCAGTGTCTAGGGCTCAGTTACACTTACCTGAAGGGTGGCTGGAAATGTAGTGTGTGCCAAATGAGAACAGAAGAGATTTGGTAAAAGATTTGGTAGCTAGTTTCTGTGTAGGGTAACTTTCCTTACTACAAAGTGTCCCATGTATTTAAATTTAAAATTAAAGCTAAATGAACTTTGCTCTCTTTCCTTTCTTCTGTGGCAGTGTGTTGACATCATGCATCTAGGTCACTCACCTCTAACTCAGCCTTCAAATGGACACATCTTAAAAAAATGATCACCCATCACACTAACACTAAAGCTCCTAGAGATTTCTAAACTTGAATTTTTAAGAAAATGTTTTAGAGGGACCCAGGTCTTTATAATGATCGTTTAAAATAGAACACTTATTAAAATCAACTGTGATACCTTCATACTTCATCTTCAGAGGATTTTCTTCTTAAAACGTAATTCTTGACTGCCTTTCTAAAGATATTTTTCATTTAAAAGTAACAACTTAAAGTTCTGATTTTGGGTGTTTTGATTTCAGACAAAAAGTCACTTGTATAAAGAATCTCGTAGAGTGTTTACACTTGTCTCTGTGTTTAGTATTTTACTTGCAAATCTTAGTCCTCTGGAGCCATGGGATACTCTGGGCCCAGGGACTCCAGTTTAACATTCATTTAATGGTTTTGACCCCTGCTCTGAAGTGGATTTATACAGAGGAGTCGTGCTTTGCATGTCCTGAAGTCATTAGTTTGGCATGAAATGGTCCTGCTGCTTGTGTTGTCATAATAGTAAACAATTATTTCTGACTTGGGTTTCTGTAAAACGACCATGTCTGTTTGAAGACCTAGATTATTTAAGAGCAAACTGCTTGTGGGGATGACAGTGCTTGAGGGCCAGTGACTTATCTGACCCTCCATGTAGGAGTAACTCTTCCTTACCATTTAGTTACCTAGCTGCTAATCACTTAATTTGAATGCCATCTCTTTCTAAGAATGCCAAGTGTTTCTTAGCATGGCCCTGGATATGGTTCTGTATGTTTTCCAATCTAAGTCTGGATAATCTGTTGAGAACTTAGCATGCTTATTTTATTATTGAGTATGTTGTTTATGAATTTGGGATCCTAAATGTGTCTCAGGTTTTTAATATGTAGTCTTCAGTTGTTATAAGATAGCTATCTTAATTTATATTCTAGGAGTCAAGACTTTTAATTGCTACTCTTTTTCTCAGTACAATATGGAGCAAAGCTGTCATCTGGGAGTGGGAATGGACTTTTGGAGCTTTGAGGAAAGAAGGTGTGATGTGGTTGTCTAGGAGAGAAGAGGATGGAATGGAGCAAGGAAGAGTCCAGTGATTGCTGGGTAGCATTTTGCTGCCATAGATACAGAGGACTTGAGAGGTAAGAACTGTGGTCTGTGAGATGAGTTAGGGTCAGAATGAATTTGGATTTTGTTCCAAGTGAAGTGCACCACCATTGGAGGGTTTGTGCAGTACCATGACACTATCAGACTTAGAGTTTAAAAGAATCACTTTGATCACTCTGCAGAATATTCAGAGGCAGGAAGAAATTTATTTAGCAGTCTAAATGAAAGATGCTAGTAGCTTTGAACTGTGGTGGAAGTGGTGGAGGTGAAGAAAAGGGGTTGAATTTGAGTTATATTTTGAAGCTAGATCTGATGGGATTTGGCCGTTAAAAGTAGAGTATGAGAAAAAGGCATCAAGGAAGAATTTAAGGTTTAATCCTAAGCAATGCGTGGATGCTGGTGCCAAATAGATATCGGGTTTCTCAGCTCCAAATAAACATATAAGGTCAATGCCACCTACGTTGATATCCTCAGCCAAGCAGCAGAATAATCTCCATGTAGACTGAGGCAACAGTGCCATTTAGGTTAATGTGGCTAATAGCCTCACATTTCAGACTAAAAGGAGGAAAATTTCTGCATGAACATACCAGACAGGCAGTCTTTGATGTGTAGTTTTTTAAGTGTGTTAGCATATTTTCTTTTAATTTATAATTCAAGATTAATTAAGTAGACTAATTTAAGCTAACTTCTGGAAATATGCTGGAATTTCCTTTTTTCAAAATATGACAGAATTCATTTAGTATTCTGCAGCTTGTTAGACTTTCCCAAACAATAAAACAAAATGTATTTATTTTAATGAGAAGCTCTGCTCTCCATTTAGTATTTTAATATTTTTACTTTTTCCTTCTTTAAGACTGAAGTAAAACTATAAAAGTATGAAAGATGAGTGTGCCATTAACTTTAAAGAGAGAGATGACACTTTGCTTTTCCCTTTTAAAGAGTAGCTTGTCCCAATTTTTCCAGTCTTTGGTTTTTTTGTTTTAAAATGTTATTGGCTTTTTGACTGGGCCAATGTCATTTCATACCCTTGCTACTGGAGCTGCTTCATTTCTTTTTTATCAGCTCATCAGCACACTTTTTCTGGACAACTGAGAACCAACTGTCTTCATTTCTGTCCCTTAAATGTGAAGACTTCAAAAGTTTCCATAACTGCTCACTCTCCAGGGAAACCAAACTAAAGGATGCTATTTCCCCGCAAAGTGCAGTTTAGTCATTTTCTTTATTGTGTTTGCAAATGATGCCACTGGGACTGAGGGAGGAAATGAATGTATTGCATAGGAATCTTTGTTTTGTGATTTGGGGAGATCAAGAAGAAAAATAGTACCTGGATCTTTCAGTTATGTCTTCAATTTGTTCCTTCTGGTCTTCTTATTGGGTGAATGGTTAATTTCAGGTGAAAGGAAGCAAGTCCTATAGAGCCTTTCCCCTGAATTATAGGACTTGATGGCTATGATTGTCAGTGCTTTACAGTGTAAACAGTTATCAGGTTTGCGGATTGATGCCGTGGTGGGAAGCCCACTGTTATTTCAGTATCAATAAAAGCAATGTTGAGAGCCTGGACTCTGGAATCCAACTTGGGTAGTCTCACTACTCTCTAAATGGCTGGGTCATTTAACTTCTCTGAGGCTCAACTTATTCTGTGTCAAATAGGAGTAATAGTGCTTACCTTACAGAGTAGTTGGGAAGAGTAAAATAAATAATGTGTCTTATGCAGTTACACTATAGTGCCCTGCATATAATAAGTATTCAGTAGTTGGCAGCTATTATTGCTTTTCAGTTTAATTAATTTGTAATTTAAGGAGAATACTAAGATAAGATTGTTATAGATCTATTATTATATTTTATTTATATCTTAAGATAATCATACCTCATTTTATAATATCATAAATTAATTATTATATGTATGTATACTATTATGTGTGTGTGTGTATGTATGTGTGTGTGTGTGTTAGTCCCTCAGTTGTGTCTGATTCTTTGCAGCCCCATGGGCTGTAGCCTGCCAGGCTCCTCTGACAATGTAATTCTCCAGGCAAGAGTGCTGGAGTGGGTTGCCATTCTCTTCTCCAGAGAAACTTCCTGACACAGGGATCGAACATATGAATGTATGCATGTGTGTGTATATATATTGTCTATATATGAATAAGAAAAGGTTTAGATTAGAGAGAACAGTACTTTACTTTCTCTAGGTAGGTACCCCTATAGGTATAGACCAATAGTTATTAAAATGTAGGCTCCAGACCATGGCATCACCTTCAACTGGGAACTTCCTCGAAAATCAGTTTTTGAGTTCCACTCTAGAAACTCAGGAAGTGGGGCTCAGCAATCAGTGTTTCAGTGAGTCTTCCCAGTAATCTTGATGCCTTGTAAAGTTTGAACACCTGGAATAGAAGTGTCACCACTCTTAAGTTAACAATTTTCAGTCTGAAACATACTTGGGTTAGCTGGTATCTTTTTTCATGTAGTAAGTTTTAAGCAACCTGTAAATACTGAATGGAAATCAGATGGTAATATTACAAACACAAATGCTTTGTTCAACAAATGCTTGTTGAGTGCTTACTCGATGCCAGGCATTGTACTCACATGCTTTCATGCACATTTAGTATCACAGTGTTTAACACAACAAGCAAGTGTAGGATCCAGAAATACCATTTCTTTCTTTGTTGCTTGAAGGGTAGTGTGGGCAAGACTTTCTCCTTCCCCTGTCAAGAAGTTGTAAATGAAAGTGTTTGGGACCAGCACTGTCAGGTTCCCCCAAACTCAAGGCCTGGGACATAAAACTGATGATGGTGTCAATCCTGTTGGGCCTTCACTGGTTGGACAGCAAAGGGAGACACTGTAGGAGGCAGGGTACGAGTGCCTGTCAGTTCCCCCGGCTTCCTAGTGGCATCTTGTGTGACTTCATCAGGTTGCAGAAGGTCCCTCTTCCCCCACCAGAACCTTAATTCAGCAACGTGTAAAATTTTATAATTTCCTGAGAAGACTTGGTTCCGTATCACTGTTTTTAGTATGACTAAAATGGCTAATGTTCCCTTGTATCAAATGTCAGATTAAACAATGACTACACATGTGACAGAAATATTTAGAATAAAGTAAAAAGCTCAGGGCCTAGTATAACACACTCCTATACAGTCACCATTTAGATTTAACAAATGCTAATGTTTGACATTGTGTTAGCCAGCCGAGGTTGCTGTAACAGAATACCATACCAGGGGTCCCTCACCTCCGGGATCTAATACCTAATGATCTGAGGTGGAGATGATCTAATAATAGTAGAAAAAAGTGCACAATAAATGTAATGTGCTTGAGTCATCCCGAAACACCCTCCACCCCCAGTCTGTGGAAAAATTGTCTTTCACGAAACTAATCCCTGGTGCCAAAAAGGTTGGGGACCATATGACTTAAGAACAGAAATTTATTTTTTCACAATTCTGAAGGCTGCAAGTCCCAGATCAACAGGCTAGTTGATTGAGAGCTCTCTTTCTGGCCTGCAGACTTCTTCCTGTGCCTCACCTGGCCTTTCCTCAACTTGTGTGCATGAAGAGAGAGTGAGATCTCTGGTGTCTCTTCTTATAAAGACACTACTTCTACTGGATAGGGCCATGACCTTATGGCTCACTGAACCTTCATCGCTTCCTTAGAGGCCCTCTCTCCCAAAACAGACACACTGGTGATTAGACCTTCAATGTTTTGAGTTTTGAGGAGACACAGTTCTACCTATAACAGCCAGTGACATCAACCTTACCTGGGAACTTGCTTGAAATTCTTATTTTACCCTCCTTGACCCCATTCTTCCTTCTTCCTCCTCACAGGTAGACTTTTTGGAAGTTAACTTGTGTTGTTCCTCTCCTTACATTATACATTTATTATATACACACATGCACATATTTTTTCCCTCCGTGAGGACTTTTATTTGAATGTATTGAAACTACATTGATTTTAGGGGCAACTGGCATCTTAGAAATACTGTTATTGCATCTTTCAATCCAAGAACATGTTGTTTCTCTCCATATAATTTATCCCAATGGCTATCTATCATGTTTCTTCAAGATTTATTTAGAAGCCCATCTTATACCTACAGATTCGCCATGCCAACAAATCATGCCATGCCTTATCATAGACTACACTGCCATATGTACTTGCGTTCTTTCTGGGTTATCTCTGACTATTCCACTGATCCGGCTTTTAGAGCCCAAACTACACTGCTTTAACTAGAGAGGCTTTATAATGCATGTGCATGGCTTGTATCTATAAACATTATATAACTTCATATAATTTGCTTCATGCACATGTGTGTGCTAAGTCGTTTCAGTTGTATTCACCTCATTGCGACCCTGTGGGCTGTAGCCCACCAGCCTTCTCTGTCCATGGGATTCTTCAGGCAAGAATACTGGAGTGGGTTGCCATGCCCTCCTCCAGGGGATCTTCCTGACCTAGGGATTGAACCTGTGTCTCTTGCATTGGCAGGTGGGCTCTTTACTACTAGCACCACTTGGGAAGCCTAATTTGCTTCATATCTGAATGATATTTTCTTTATTCTCTCACCATTCTGTTTCTGATATTTATCCATGTTGATGCTTGTGGATTTAGTTGATTTATTTTAGCGGCTAATTGATGCATTATAGAATGAATCTATCATGATTTATCTGTCCAGAAGTAATAGACATTAAACAGTAGTTTCCGTTTTTTTCACTGTCATAAGTGATGCTGCATTGCGTGTCCTTGTGGGTGGTTCCAAGTGCACGTGTGCTGGAGTTTCTTTAGGGGATATACAGAGATTTGGAACTCCTGGGTGGTCAATTTTATTAAATATTGCCAATTAATGCTCTTAGTGAAAGTTGATGAAAATTTTAATTTCCACCAGTAGAGTTTTAATTTTATACATCCTTTATAACTCTTGTCAGACTTCTTAATTTTTGTTTACCTCAGGAGTATAAAACACTATTTTATTGCTATTTTTAAATGTACATGTCCCTGATAATTCAGGGGCTTCCCTGGTGCTTCAAGTGGTAAGGAATCTGTCTGCAACACAGGAGCTGCAGTTTCGATCCTTGGGTTGGGAAAATTCCTTAGAGGAGGAAATGGCAACCCACTCCAGTATTCTTTCCTGAAGAATCCCATGGACAGAAGAACCTGGTGGGGTACAGTCCATGGGGTCCCAAGAGTCAGACATGACTGGAGTGACTTAGCATGCACACACTGATAATTTATGAGGTTAATAATCTTTCATATGTGTATTGGTCAGGCAGATGGTTCCTTGGGAACTGACTGTCTGCATCTTGTCTACTTTCTATTGGGTTGGTTGTCTTACTGTAAGTTCTTTATGTAATTTTATTATTGAAATAAAATTTTTATTTATTTGTAGTGATTGTAACCATCTTCTCCTTGTCTGTAGCTTGATTTTTTTACTTCTAAAAAATAATGTTCTAATTAAATAGAAAGTTTATATTTTAACATAATTGAATGTATCAATTTTTTTCTTTTATGATTTGGGCTAATAATGCCTTATTTAAGAAACTATTTCCTAGCTAAGGCCATAAAAGTATTGTTTTTGACAAGTTTTAATTTCCAAGCTCTCCATTCTTTTCCATTGGTATGTCAGTCTTTTTGCATATTGCTTTAATTATTATACATTTATAGTAGCTTTGGTATCTCATGCACCTTAGATCAAGCTTGTTTGTTCCGTTGTTTGAATCGTTTGTAACTTTATTTTTTTCCAGTCTATTTTAGGAATGTTTAAATCTTTCATATAGATGTGATTTGTCAGATTCTCTTTGTATTTCATCAGTTTATGGTTTATATATTTTGAAATTATCTTGTTAAGTGAATATAGCCAAGTGTATATCAGGATGGGTCTATAGAATTAGAGCATAAGGATTTGGCAGATGTAAAGTACCAGAGATAAAAACCAGAGGAGCTGGAGAAGAAAAGCTTTTTCTCAAACTCTAAGCCAAGGGTTGACATAAAAGTGCCAGGTTATGTCTGCCAAGTTCTTGGGAAAAAGACTCATATCGGGGACCATGTGCTAGATGAGGGGTGAAAGCATAAGAAGGGGGTCCAAGATGAAGTCAGTTGGATGTAACTCATAGCCAATGGTTTTTAACTGCTGCCATACCTGCGTATATGTTTGAAGGAGACTAGCATTGAAGGTTGTTACTTGTCACTGAATCTTGGCAGGATGAAATTCTTTTGGTTGATTAAAACATATCAGAGCAACTTCTAACATTTAATCAATTCCCACCCACACTTTTATTTTGGAAGGATATTCCTGACTTTTGTATTCTTCATTTTAAAGTCTTAATATCATATTTCATATTCCTCCTTGCATTTTCAACTCCAGGAGGATGAATTATTCCAATTATCTTACTTCACTGGCTGTTATTGTCTGGAGGAAACTTAAAAGAGTTCAGTTTACCTGGTAGCCTTTCCCTCTGAGCTTTTGTTTCTGGTAGACTCCATTGCTCAGCAGAAATACTCCTATTACGGTGCTCAGTTTATCTTTAGATGAAAACCTTTGCATCTTAAATAAAATGCTCAGCTAGCAGGGTCATGCTTAGGTCTGTTTCTCTTCATCAGTGCTTCTAAGTCTGTTTGCCAAGTCCGAAGTCCTGGACAGAGACATCTTGGAGGAACACTAGGGGTAAAGGTGCTTTCCATTTAATGTGAAAAATAGCATTTTGCTTTAGGCTGTTTTGTTCAATTGCTCCAAAGTAATTTACCTTGGGGAGTACAGACCAAGACTAAGACATTCAAGCTGAAAGGAAACTAATTTTTTCAAAAGTACATATAGTTATAAGCAATCAACAAAGGGGAGTTTATGATGAAAATTATTCTTCAGCCCCAACGGGGACATTTTCTATGGTAAAAGATGCATCTCTCTCGAAAACACATGAAGACGTAATCCCTCTCTTCTCATTCTTTTATTACTTTCAGGTCTCTTTGGGGTGAAGAAACCAAGCAAAGTTTATGGTAAGACTTATTTTAGTAAAACAGATGACTATCCAGAGGATTTAAGGTTCTGCCCTTCTCCAGCTCCATACAAACATTTATCTCCCATGTTTAGTTTATGCAAATGAAAGGGCCTTGTAGGGGGTGGGGAGGGCATACCACATACCCTATAATTGCACAGTTTTAAATTTAAGTTTTCTAGTACAGACTGGAATCTAAGATGGTGAGACATTTTCAGTCTCTAGAAACCTTATAACAAGCTCTGCATATTCTGTGTTTGAGTCTGCGTTTTCTTCGTTGGCCATTTTCATGGCATTTGATTATACTGCTACAAATTCTACATGGTAGGTCTGGCACAAGATCCCTTCCATGAATAACTATTGCTTTGCCAGATTCAAAAATATAAAACAAAATAGCTACATTAGACCATGGATGATCTGAGAGTTAATTTTTCAGGAGGGAAAAGGACAAGAGTCTAATTAGACAGCATTCACTTTAGGATAATGTTTAATTATAGCAGTTCCAGAAGAATCTAACCTCACTGTAGCCTCCAGACTTTAATTATTTCTCTTTGCTAAACAAATCAGAATTAATGTTGAACTTAGATCCTTTCCTGGGTAGATCCTAAAGGCTGGATCTTCAAGCCAACTTTCTGTTAAAATTCCCTTTACTTGACTTTAAAAAAAAAGGTTACTATCATTTTTTCTCCTTTTCAGCTAAAGGTGGTATATTTACCTTGCTTATGTTGCTAGAGTGTGGACCTACTTAGAGTTTTAACTTGTCCATGCTATTTCACTATGCCCTGTCTATTGAACAGAAGGTAAAAGAGTCTACAGGCTGCCATACCTTGACAGTGGATATCATTCTGTGGCTAGAGGGTGACCAGGTAAAAGGAAGTCCTTGTCCAGTATCATCTCAAAGAAAAATTACTTGTGCTACACTTCTTTTCCCAACAATATATGAAATTGAGAGCAATAAATTTATACAAAAACAGAGGTTAAATTTTTTTTGATATAAAGATACCATAAATATTTCAAAATTTATAGAAAACCTATTGTTTGCATGGCACTTTGCTCAACAATATGTGTGATTCCACATTTTACAAATTAGGAGGAGAGATGAACACATATGCTAGCAACTGTAATTTCAAGCAGTTATAGAATGAGGATCCTATAGAAAATGCAGACAATTGCAAAGATCACAAATGCAAAGATCAAAACTGGTGATCTTTTCTGGCCAGTGGAGTCTTCTGGAGAAAGTTGCATTTGTATTGGGCCTTAGAGATGGGTAGGAATTATCAGTGGGCAGATATGTTTCTCTGGTATGAGGACTGCTTTAAATGCACATGAGTGAACAAGACCAAGGAATGGGAAAGAACAAGTCACCCTCAAAAACAGCCAAACTCAATTACATTGGGTAGAAAGAGGTATAAAATGGCACTGAAACTTTAAAGGGGATATCAAACTGTAAAAGATGGAAGAATGATAAAAGACCCAAGGTATAAGTGGGAGTCAGGTTATGAAGAGTCACTGATGACTGGGCTTTTTAGGCAATGAGAATCACTGAATTTGGGTAGGACAGTGATATGAAAACAATAGTATTCACAGGACTCTTCCAAGGTGGTTCTGGTAAGAACCAATAGCCTGCCGGTGAGGAGATCAGCTAGAAAGCTCTTGCATTAGTCCAAGAGTTAGTCTTGAACTGAGAACCATCTCTACCTACCTCATCAGGGATCGATTCAGGCTTGGTGGAGAGTAAATCTTGGTGGAGAGTAAATCTTATATGATTTTAGGGGATCCTTTTTAGAAAAAAATAAAACAAATTTGCAAGTAAAAATTGCTTTGACAGGGACATGTAAATGAGGGGCCCTGAGCCCTCAACAATCTGGGTGAAACACTGTGAAAATTTTTGAGGTAGAATGATTGGCCCCAGTCATTATTGTTAAATGCATCTGCTTGTTCCAGAGAGGGAGGTTTATGACAATTGGCTCAAACAGATAAATAAAACAGGTTAGCCCATAAGCATAAACTGCCTAGTTGTGCAAAACCAGGGTCAAATGGAAAAAACTTATTTCAGCTTTACAGATTTTAAGTTAGTCATTTTCAACATCCAAACCACTTCTAAAATAAGGATTGGCTTTGCAGACCCTTTGGTTCAAATCCTATATCATCTGTTTCATTTTGAAAAGTGCTTGGAATTGTGCCTGGCACAAAATAAGTGCTCAATAAAATATTAGATATTATTTTTCATCAATGGGAACTTTAAAGATAAAATTAATGAAAATGTGTTNAGACCCTTTGGTTCAAATCCTATATCATCTGTTTCATTTTGAAAAGTGCTTGGAATTGTGCCTGGCACAAAATAAGTGCTCAATAAAATATTAGATATTATTTTTCATCAATGGGAACTTTAAAGATAAAATTAATGAAAATGTGTTCAAAACAAGATGCATGTTAACTTGGTTTTAGACAGATCACTTGCCTATGGGATTGTTACTATTTGAGTCCCAAAGAAATTGTCTATTTTCTTGTGGCTTTAGGTTAAGGTGGTTCTTTGCATTACTTGGGA
This sequence comes from Neotragus pygmaeus, assembly GCA_006410875.1. Lineage (NCBI taxonomy): Eukaryota > Metazoa > Chordata > Mammalia > Artiodactyla > Bovidae > Neotragus > Neotragus pygmaeus. The sequence goes on along the minus strand of SJYV01044988.1, from coordinate 301,909 downwards.
CATTTTTAAGTCTAACCTTTGCCAGGGCCCCACCTGGCCAATTTGATTAAAACCTCTGTGGTTAGCGTGGACATCAGGGTGGATTACAGGCTCCCTGATGACCTTATTAAACATCAGAGTCAGAGCTGGAAGCCAGAGTGTGCAGCCTCTCAGTGTTAGGCCCAGAGCAACCTGACTTTAGCCACAGTTGAGATTACCTGAGGAAGGTTCAAATTTTCTTTGTTCTATGTTACTATTTTATCAAAATAAACCATAACTAATTTCTAAGATAGATACTTGTTGAACTATGAAGACAGTGATCCCAAGAGTAAATTTTAAAAAATCCTTCACACTCATTCTTAACTCTATTAATTTGTTCCAAAGCCCAATCTCCTTACAAATCTCTATTACACTCTGTTACAATGGTTCTTGTTACCCGTTGCTGTTTCTTTTCACTTAAATGTAAAAGCTCTTCCTGGAGCATTCATAAAACCCTAAAAACAGTGGTCCTTACATCAGTAATCACACAGTGAACACTTCCTAAGGGTTGGGCCCTGTGTTAGCTCTGTATGTGCCGTGTCTCTTTGTCCTATAACCCTCCATTTGAGACAGGCATGATTATCATCCCCACTTTAAAGAGGGCAAGTGAATATCCTTGATCATGCACCTGGTCTGAGAAGAGTTTCAGGGCATGTGTACTGAAAGGGAGGAAGAGCAGAATAGTGACTGAGAGCTCCATGTAGGGCTCTGACAGACCCAGCAGGTTTTCAGCCTCTATTCTCTGCACTTTGGTTTCCTCATCTGTAAAACTATAGAAATATTCACCTTGTAGATTAATCATAGTTATTATGAGGGTGATAACTATANGGTTCGGGCTGTGTGCCACGGTCGCACTGTGCCGATGTCTGGGCTGTGTGCCGCGGTCGCCCTACGCAGGTGTTAGGTCTGTGTTCTGTGGTCAGCTGGCGACTAGTCCGGTCTGTGTGCCTCGGTCACTCTTCACTGTGATTCAGGATGTGTGCCGCATTCGGCCTGCACCGAGATAGAGGCTGTGTTCCGCCCTCGGCTTGCGACGCGTTCCAGGCTCTATGCCGCATTCCCTCTGTGCCGAGGTCCGGGCTGTGTGCCGAGGTAGCCTTCTGCAGAGGTCCAGGCTGTCNGGATGTGTGCCGCATTCGGCCTGCACCGAGATAGAGGCTGTGTTCCGCCCTCGGCTTGCGACGCGTTCCAGGCTCTATGCCGCATTCCCTCTGTGCCGAGGTCCGGGCTGTGTGCCGAGGTAGCCTTCTGCAGAGGTCCAGGCTGTCTTCCGCGGTTGGCTAGCGACGAGTTCCAAGCTCTGTGCCACGGTCACCCTGCAGAAATTTTTTGGCTGTGTGCCAAGGTTGGCCTTCACTGAGGTTTGGTCTGTGTGCCGTGTTCGCCTTGCAACAAAGACCATGCTGTGTGTCGCGGTCACCCTGCGCCAAGGTCCGGCCTGTGTGCCGTGGTTACCCTGTGCGGAGGTTCGGGCTGTGTTCGGTCGTTGGCTGGAAACGAATTCTGTCCTATTTGCCATGGTCGCCCTGCACCGAGGTCCGGGCTGTATTCCGCGGTCGGCTAGAGACGAGTTCCGAGCTCTGTACCCAGTTCGCCCAGCACAGATTTCTGGACTGTGTGCTGCTGTCCCCCTTCACTGCGGATCTGGCTGTGTGCCACGGTCACACTGTGCCAAGGTTCGGGCTGTGTTCCACGGTTGTCATCTCCCGAGATGGGTTCTGTGTGCCAGATTCGCTCTGCGCCAAGGTCCGTGCTGTGTGCCTCGGTCGCTATTACTGTGTTTCAGGCTGTTTGCCGCGGCCACCCTGTGCGGAGGTCGAGGCTGTGTTCTGCCTTCCGCTTGTGACGCATTTCGGGCTCTGTGCCGCATTCCCTCTGTGCCGAGGTACGGGATGTGTGCCTAGATCGCCCTGTTCCAAAGNAAAACACTTAATTCTACAAGTGAGAGAGAACTTATTTTTTTCTATCCCTTTTATTTTTTCTCAACATTCACATTCACATGATTTAGAATGAGATGGTGTACATTATTGTTCTTTTAATGCCTTTTCATTCAGTAATGTTTATATTTTCTATTTTGCTGTACAGTCTTTCTTTTTGGGCTTCCCTGGTGACTCAGTGGTAAAGAATTTGCTGGCCAGTGCAGGAGATGTGGGTTCGACCCCTCTGTCGGGAAGATCCCCTGGAGAAGGAAATGGCAACCCACTAGAGAATTCTTGCTTGGGAAATCTGTGAACAGAGGAGCCTGGCAAGCCATGGTCTATGAGGTCACAAAAGAATCAGATACAACTTAGTGCAGCAGCAGCAGTTTGCTATCAATCTTATGCTTGCAGATGGGTGTTTATGCCCACAGATGTTTAACCAGGCCTTTATTACAGGATTGTGCATGATTCAAGGACTTACTATATTATATAATTTGCTGTGGGCAAGGCTGGCTCTCCTTACCTTACACAGAGTGGAGTAGGTGCAAAGAGGCAGGTAGAGTCTTGCCCAGGGGGAAGTCTGTCAGACATTCTCCTTGTATGGTCATGAGGGCCAGAAGTTGAACATGTTAGCAGACACTAAGGAGGTCTAGGTGGGAGATTCCAGAGATGCTCCCACTGTAAGGGGAAGCTAATGTCAAACGGAGCCCTAGGCCCAGGACACAGTCGAATCTCAGGCTTGTGAAAGATGAAATATAGAAATGGACAATTGCTAGCCCATATATAAGAACAGGACTCTGACCCACAACCTGCAGCAACCAGTCCAGAATAGCAGCACTTCATCTAAGTAGATAACCCAGAAAGCCAGCCTGCTAGACATCAGGCTTGCAGGAAGCCAGACTGCCATCTCTAGTGAACAGTTCAGAAAGCTAAGCAGTAGCACCAAGAACTTGATTAATAACCGACAGCTTCCTACATTTTGTCCCCACTTCCAACTTAGGACTAACTAAAGAAAGACAAACATGTACCCTGACCAGTCATACTGGATGCCCCACATGTAGTCAAACCACCTCCAGCTTCCCCAGGCCAACAGCCCCCAACCAGTGCTTACTGGAGGCTTACGTTTAATCCACAGTCAAGCTTTCCCACTCCTATGCCTGCCATTGAGTCTCTGCTGAAACACCAGTGAATGGGTGCTGACAACCTTGCTATAGCAAGCTCTGAATACATAGCCTTTGCTTTTCACATTTGCTTGGTCTTCATTTATTTTCATGGGCTTCCCAGGTGATGCTACCGGCAAAGAACCCAGCTGCCAGTGCAGGAAATGCAAGAGACATGGGTTTGATCCCTGGATTGGGAAGATCCCCTGGAGGAGGGCATGGCAACCCACTCCATTATTCTTGCCTGGAGAATTCCATAGACCGAGGAGCCTGGCCGGCTACAGTCCATAGGGTTGTAAAGAGTCAGACACTATTGAAGCGACTTAGTATGTATGCATGCATATAGTTCCATGCTTGCTTGATGCTCAAGATAGGCTGCTCCTGTAAGACCACTTCAGATAAGATCCTGTGTCTTTGATAGAACTTTATCTCTTTTTGTGAGGTACAGTCTATTTTTCTGGAAGGCAGAGATTATAACTTACTCATATCAGTATTCCTAATAGCAAGCACTGCCTGGTTAATAATATAGACTGTGGAAAGGAGTGGGGATGAGGTCCCACTCACAAGGATTAGGCTGTTTCTTTTCCAATATGAAACCTGGAAAGCCCAACATGTCTAGTCTGTCTTGTTTTGTTAGAATGAAATGTCATCCCAAATTCCAGCTTAAATGTAAACCAAACTGGAATTGACCTGGGAGTGAGGGGTATTTCACAGCCTGAGGGATTTTGTAAAATCTCTAGAGAACTATTTTAAAATCTTTTTGGCACAGCTTTCCCCTATTTTGTTTAACACCTTCTTAACCCATGTAAATTTTAAGGGAAATTTAATTTAAAAGATTTTTTTTTCCCTTAGCTAAATGGAAGCAGGTGCTATTCAGACAGTAAAGGAAACCATGGCTAAGCTAATTTGGCTTGCTCGTTATCCCTGTTTCCCAGGCAAATAACTGAAATGTGACCTGTGGCCATTTAATTGTCATTGAGATCAAATTTCGTGAGGCTTCTCCACCACTGTGTCAATATATCTACACCAGAACCTTGACCAGAAGCCCCACATTTCAATTATGACCTATATCAGCTCCAGGCTCCCTTCCTCAGGATGGAAATACCATTCCGGCATTAGCATTGGGACCTGGAATACTACACTTGGCTTCTATATTGACCTTGCCTGGTGTGTTCTTCCATAAGACACTTTAGATTTGAACGCTGAAACAATTTTATTGCTTAGCTAAAACTTCTTCAAACATGTGGGGAAGAAGTCCAAAGGTGACTAACTTTGGAGCGATACATTCTCAGAAATTATATTTAGAATACTCTAAATTTAGAATATTTTATTTATTTAGAATATCCCATCTGATGGCTCAGATGGTAAAAAATCTACCCACAATGCAGGAGACCTGGGTCCCATCCCTGGCTTGGGAGTATCCTCTGGAGTAGAAAGGGTAACCCACTCCAGTGTTCTTGACTGGGAAATCACATAGACAACGGAGCCTGGTGGGCTGCAGTCCATGGGGTCACAGAGTCGGACCCAAATGAGTGACTAACGCACTAGACTATAAGCTCTACAACGGCAGGGACCTTGTCTGTCTTATTTATTTCTGTGTCTCTTGTACTTGACATATAATAGCACCTAATAGGAGTTTGTTCAATGTGTGTTAGGATCTTGGAATTCAGAGTCCCTGACAGAAGGTGCTGAATCACAGCAGACAGCAAAGACAGAGAGCAAAGATCTTCTTATAAAATATATGCAAACAACAACACTATAGCAATTCTAACTGCAGGAAGTAGGCTAGTTTGACTGGATATTTATTAACAACTAGACAGCTTTGTGTTAGAGTCTTTGGTGAGTCCAGAAGTTCTGCCCAATAGAATTGAGTGAATCTAAGATGAGTAATCTGATTGCCTCATTCAGAAGAGAAGGTTTAAAATAATGCTGGGTTACACTATATTGGCTTGTGGGCACAGCGCATAATAGAGTGGCATAATGAGCTCAGACCACCAGTGGGAGGAAAGCAATTCCGTGTCCCCTGAGGGTGCTAAGGGGGAAGAAACCTTTTCCTCTATTGCTGGCTAACGGAGAGAAAGCTTCCTCAACTTAGTTGTAGCCTCTCCTCCTAGGCAGCCTAGTGGAAACAGCTGTGCCAACACTGAGCCAGGTATTTGTACAACCAAATCCTCACTACATTTATCACCTAGTTTTTCCACATCTGTCTCAGCAGTCTTGGTGGGTGGGTGGGGAAAAGAGGTCGTGAAGAAGACGAGTCTCTTAACGTCGACTTATGTGGTGGAGCAGGAGGGGTTGTCACTCAACATGTTTCAAGCTCCTTTCACTGTGCCTCCTATGGGGCAAGGGCTGAAAAGCTAAAAACTACATTTCCCAGAAACCCTTTCGGCCTGAGTGGTAGGTGGGGTTCAGCTGCTCTATTTTTTTTTTAATTACTGAATTTTTAAAATTGAAGGATAATTGCTTTACAGAATTTTGTTGTTGTTTTTGTCAAACATCAACATGAATCAGCCATATGCTCTTATTTGAAAGGCAAAGTTCTCTCTCCTGCTGACTGGGATGATTGAGGACCTTGTGGTTTCTCTGTAGCCCTGTTAGTAAAGGCTCCAGGGCCTGGCCCCTAGGGTAGTCGATGTTGAGAGGCAGGTCATGAAGCAGCCATATTGCCAGCACACATGGTCTTCTGGTGGAGTCCTGAACCCGCAGCAATGATGGGGCTTGTGGAGGTCTCTTCTTCATGGCAGTGGGATGTGTTTGTACACCAGCTTCCCAACCAGCAGGCAGCAACCTGGGTGGCCACATCCGCTATGTGGCTTGGGATGTGTTTCTAGAAGAACCTAGAGTTTGTTTCCTTAGCCCTCCTGATGCCCTGTAACCATTTAGCACACTGAAATAAACACAGTTCTGCTTCAACTAGCCAGATGAAGTTCTTTTCTCTTCAGTGGAACCCTGACCACTGAAAGGCTGAATCAAGCTTTCTGCTTTAAGTATTATTGAGGGTTGCCCTCCCCCGTTCCTGTTGCCTTGGTTTTAGACAATTATGTGCAAAACCATTGCTGTGTCACTTTTGATTCCTGAATTCTAAGCTATTGTGCGTTTGTCCACTGTATTCTAGTAAGTGGTAGGCAATTAAAAATCCAAGGTTATGGGGTTTATTAAAATATTGAATCTGTTACATATTAGATTCTGATTTGTTCAGAAAAATGTTGAGCTGCTAATTTATCTATCCAGGGCCTGAGCTTAGAATTACCTTGTCTGTTGTTACTGGTGTTGCTCTTTGGTGTCTCAGAAACCTCTGCATGACATATAATATAAAAATAATACCAATGACTTATAATAAAGCATTATGTTTGTGACCTTTATTATGATTTTTGAAAATGACATTATGATCCTTCCCTTATGTCAGGGTTAAGGGAAAGTATTGCAAAAAAAGAAAAGTAAGATTCTGAGATGTATGATAATTTGTTGAAAGTCACGAGGTTAGTTAATAAATAGTGGAATCAGGCCTATACCAGATCAGAAAAGCTTATTGTTGACAAGAAAAGCAAGTGCCTGATGTAACAGGTTTTCTCCAATAACCAGCCAAGAATAGCGTGGGATAGCTAAAGGAGCTAGTTCCTCTTTTAAAAAAACCAAAAAAGATTCATTGGATGGTATATAACATTGCTGGTACCCTTAAAACTGTCACTTTGGATGCAAAAGACTGACTTATTGACAGGAGTTAGGGGGTGAAGGGCAAGAGACAGGAGTCAAGCTGAAATGTCTCCTTGCAATATCTGTGAGTGCTGAGGCAAACTTAGGTTATAGCTTTAGTCCATCAAACAAGGACATGAAAAGCGACCTTAAGGAAAAGTCATTAGGCTGGGCTGAGGTAGCAGAGGAAGAGCATAGGGCGACTTATGGAGAAGGAGAACAGACTACCTGCTGGGCTTAGTACCTCGGTTAACACTTTCTTGTTTTGTTTTGTTCTTGCTATTAATTCCTATTATTAGAGAATCCTTCAAAAGGACCCTGTGGGTTTGAAACAGAATGAGAGTAAAACATTCTTTTCCACCAGATATCTCTTCGTCCCTTCTAGCTAAGACTTTCTTGGACTTAGTTTTAGTGTTACTGGTACATGAGGAGGGTTTTTTTTTTTTGCTGTGGAAGGATTTACATGTAGCCAAATGTTTCATGGTCCTATCTGTAATGTGCTTTAAAGCTTTTTCTGAAAGTGAAATTTATTTAAAGGAAAGGCTGTTTCCTACCAGTTGGAACAGCATCTAGAAGTATGACTCATGCAGCTGGTCCCAAGGGTTTTGATAGTAGAAACTTGCCACAGAACAAGCAGAAAGACGTTAACCTTTATAATGCTGCAGATCTGACTTCGGCAGCCCTGCCACCAAGAGCCTAAGCGTTTCTAGTGCCTTTTGTTTTGCTTCCATTGAGAGGACAAGCTAGCTGGTTGATAATAGTAACTAAGTCTGTTGGGACTATCATCCTAGGAGGTAAATTGACGGTTGGGAGGAAGGTGAAGTGGAAGATCAGCTCCCCAGTTCCAGGACTTGCCTCAGAAACTCTGCCTGGTCTGTGTATGGTATCCTGACTGGAAAGAGGTTTTGGACATATCTTTATAACATGGAAATTGGATGGGTTTTGCACATACACATACCTGAATTTGAGTAACTTGACTAGATATTTGGTATTTGGGAAATTATGTAAACTCTGAGAGTTTGGGTTTCCTCATTTGTAAAATAAAGATGATATAATGATCAAAAAGCTGTTGAGAGAGCTTGAAAATGCTTTAAAGGCAAGCCACACTGCCTTCTGGCACATAGTAGGTACTCAACAGACGGCAAATGACCTTTCTATGCCTGAGCATAGAAATGACCTGAGCATANCTGCAAGGAGATCCAACCAGTCCATTCTGAAGGAGATCAGCCCTGGGTGTTCTTTGGAAGGAATGATGCTAAAGCTGAAACCCCAGGACTTTGGCCACCTCATGTGAAGAGTTGACTCACTGGAAAAGACTTTGATGCTGGGAGGTACTGGGGGCAGGAGGAGAAGGGGACGACCGAGGATGAGATGGCTGGATGGCATCACTGACTCGATGGACATGAATCTGAGTGAACTCTGGGAGTTGGTGATGGACAGGGAGGCCTGGTGTGCTGAGATTCATGGGGTCACAAAGAGTCAGATACGACTGAGTGACTGAAGTGAACCGAACCGAACTGAAACAACAAAAGGCCCAATACAGTACCTTATTCATAGTGAGTATTCAATGATGGCGACTACTATTCCTCTTGATCAATGGTTCATTTTATTTTGTTATGATTTGATTGCTCATGAATTTGTCCAGGCTAGGGTGTGGGAAGAATTTATGGAACTATCTGGAAAAAAAAAAAAAATGGGACTTGGAGGACAAAGGTGAGGGCATTATGTCATGAGGCTGACCTAGTGAGAATTTACAAGAAAACATTTTTGATAGTTGAATACAACTTCCTCTAAAGAGAACAATGCCAAGGCTGGAAATGCACTTATCAATCCTGCCATGTGTCCTACTGATGCAGAATCTCTGAAACCTGGGACAGTGCTAGCAGAGGAGACTATGGCTAAGACTGGCCCATGGGTGTGATAGACATACCAACCGTTCAGAGATAGGGCGATTACTCACATTTTTATGGAGAACTAATTGCTCAAGTAGCAGCTTGCTTGAAAGACAGAAACATCCTTTTGGATACAAGCTGTATAATGAGGGAATTGCTTGACTAAGCAAATTTTGGGTTAATAGAAAACAGACCCTTCTGTCACCAAGAGCAACGTCTGCCTGTGTAAAGATTAAATTGTGTATATTGCTGACTGCCCTACATTTTTGCATCAAAAAGAGCTCAGAGAGAGATGACATTTGCAGTAATTTGGCTAAGGGCTATAGAAACCTAATTAGAAATGTTCGGTGCTACAAGTTCACAGAATTGTATTGTGGCAATAGCTCTTGAAAAATTCAATTCTGAAAATGCAATAAGCAAAACCCGAAACTGGTAGATAACTTAGCACATGTTCTGAGAATAAGTTCTGTATTAGAAGCAATAACACAAAAATCTCCAGGCCCTCAAGGCAATTGAGAATGAAGCCCTCATGTTCTTTGAGCCAGATCTTCCTGTCAAGGTCTGGTTCCTGGCCTTCTTGAGGCCCAGCTACACTCAGGTTTTTCTCCTCTCCCTACCCCATCCCTCCCTATTCCTTTCTTACACTGTCTCTAGAACAGTGGGTTCTAAACCTCAATTAGAATAACCTAGAAGACTTGCTTCAGAGAAGGCAATGGCACCCCACTCCAGTACTCTTGCCTGGAAAATCCTATGGACGGGGGAGCCTGGTGGGCTGCCATCTATGGGGTCGCACAGCATCGGACACGACTGAAGTGACTTAGCAGCAGCACAAAAAGACTTGCTTTCAATACTCAAACTCTTTGGACATATGTCTCTTTATTAATCCACTCAACTGATGACTTTGAATACTTACCCTGTGCCAAGTACTATCTTCCTATTAGATTTCAATATTTTGAGCTCCTTTTTAAAAAGACCATCCAGAGAGACGTTGTGGGGTGGGAGGTGGGAGGGGGATTCAGGATTGGGAGCTCGTGTACACCTGTGGTGGATTCATATCGATGTATGGCAAAGCCAGTAGAGTATTGTAAAGTAAAATAAAGTAAAAAAAAAAAAAAAGTCTATGATGTATGGCAAAACCAAAACAATACTGTAAAGTAATTAACCTCCAATTAAAATAAATAAATTTGTATTAAAAAAATAAAATAAATTAAAAAAATATAAAGACCATTCTCAGTTTGATTACTCCAGACACAACAGTGTCCTGAATGTTATCTTCATGATACACATCCTGAATGTGCAGTAGCTATGAACTGATATTTTTCTCTATACCAGTGATTCTCAAACTGAGTTTGCATCAAAATAAATTTAGTAAACTTCTAAAATATGCCAGTGCTTGAACTCTATACCAGATCAGTCAAGGGAGACCTCCATGTTGAGATGCAGGCATGTTATATCTTACAAGCTTCCCAGATGATTCAATGTGAAGCTAGGTCTGAGACCCACTGAGCTGCATCCCTGGGGCTCAGACTTGAGTGCAGAGTCACAAGGAGGGTCCATTTTCCATATTCTGAGGTTTCAGGTCTAGAAACCTTGATTTGCCAGAGTTGGGGACAGGATCTGTGAGTTTTATGAAGCTGTTTCTGGAACAGGTGGTTTGTGAAGCTACTTTAAGGAACTGCTCATGGACCAATCTTGAGTAGGAAGGAGGGACTTAAGGAACTTGGGCCAATCCTTATGCTTCCATGGAGTCATGCCTGCTAGTCCCTCAATCCACTCATCTACCCATCCTTCCAGACCCAGTGTCCTCTCAAGAAACTTCATGATGTACCCTCCTCATCATGAGTACCTGAGCTCTGCCTTCTTAATTGTCTCTGAATCCTTAGCTCTTGGTTTGACTCCTGATATAAAGTGAGAAACTCTTAATATACATGGATTTGAATGACTTGGCTTGGGTTAATGTCACTGCTACTAGCCCTAACTTTGTGGCTCAGGGAAGACAAACTAGTTCATAAATCTAAATTCCTGTCCAGACATCCTGTCCAGTATCCTGGGACCAGGGCTGCTAGACATCATGTCCTGCCTCATCTCATCATCGTGGGAGCGAGTCCTGGTCTAAAATTAACCCTTAGCCTGGTTTCTGGTTTTCATGTCTTGTAACAGTTTTCACTCATGGAAGCTTCTTTTCTGCTTTTCTAAATTTTACTTTGTATCAGTCAGCTCTGTTGCATAACAAATGGCTTCAAAAATCTCTGTGACTTATAAAAACTGAGTTTCTTCTTTTGTTGTTGTTGTTTTGTTTTTCAAATTAATTAGTTTATTTTAATTGGAGGCTAATTACTTTACAATATGTGAGACCCAAACTCATAAAAGTTAAAATAATAAAAATTAATAGAATATGCTAAAGGCAAAACCCTGAGTTTTACCTCTCAGTTGCAATGACATTTGGGCTGCGTGACAACATAGTTCTGCAACTGCTCCAAAATCCAAGTACATACAAAAAGTACATACACTTTATTGGCAGAATGAACTGGGAGTTACCAAAGAAATCATGGTGTGGTTCATAAACCTAGCATTACATCACAAGTTCTTAAAAACATCGTTAATCAAATCAAATCATGTAGATAACCTGATGAGACAGGAGCAATACGTCCACAGAAAATTCCCATGAATCATAAAACAATTGATAGAAATATATATATAAGCCTTTTGTAGGGAACAGGAAGCATTAAGCCACATGGATTTCTGAGATTCCATCACTGTAAAACCCCCTGCCTATGACACTAGCCTCCACCTTCCCAGTAATGCCCACATGGTCAATTCCTTTACACACCTATGCCTTCCAAATTCAGCCTCTCAGACTATCATCATCTGAGATGATGCTTCAGCATCAGTCTTTCCAGTTAATATTCAGGACTGATTTGCTTTGGGATAGACTGGTTGGATCTCCTTGCAGTCCAAGGGACTCTCAAGAGTCTTCTCCAACACCACAGTTTAAAAGCATCAATTCTTCTGCACTCAGCTTTCTTTATAGTCCAACTCTCACATCCGTACATGACCACTGGAAAAACCATAGCCTTGACTAGACAGACCTTTGTTGGCAAAGTAAGTCTCTGTTTTTTAATATGCTGTCTAAGTTGGTCATAGCTTTTCTTCCAAAGAGTGTCTTAATTTCATGGCTACAGTCACCATCTGCAGTGATTTTGGAGCCCAAAAAATAAAGTCTGCCACTGTTTCCACTATTTCCCCATCTACGTGCCCTGAGGTGATGGGACCAGATGTCATGACCTTAGTTTTCTGAATGTTGAGCTTTAAGCCAACTTTTGTACTCTCCTCTTTCACTTTCATCAAGAGGCTCTTTGGTTCTTCTTCACTTTCTGCCATCAGGGTGATGTCATCTGCATATCTTAGGTTATTGATATTTCTCTCAGCAATCTTGATTCCAGCTTGTGCTTCATCCAGCCCAGCATTTCTCATGNTTCCTCTTTCACTTTGCTCAAGAGGCTCCTTAGTTCCTCTTCACTTTCTGCCATAAGGGTGGTGTCATCTGCATATCTGAGGTTATTGATATTTCTCTCGGCAATCTTGATTCCAGTTTGTGCTTCTTCCAGCCCAGTGTTTCTCATGATGTACTCTGCATAGAAGTTAAATAAGCAGGGTGACAATATACAGCCTTGATGTACTCCTTTTCCTATTTGGAACCAGTCTGTTGTTCCATGTCCAGTTCTAACTGTTTCTTCCTAACCTGCATAGAGGTTTCTCAAGAGGCAGGTCAGGTGGTCTGGTATTCCCATCTCTTTCAGAATTTTCCACAGTTTATTGTGATCCACACAGTCAAAGGCTTAGCCATAGTCAATAAAGGAGAAATAGATGTTTTTCTGGAACTCTCGTATATGTAAAATATGTACAAATATTTGGATTATAAATGGAAAATCACACAGTTGAAATGAAGACCAGAAGCCAAGTCAAATGAAAAAATACAAAGTATTAATAATGCTACTATCTTGCATTGAACTTGGGGCTCAGTATTGGTTGCTATGTATTTTTTTAAACAAGTTTCCCGTGAGAGGAGCAAATGGCAAAGTCCTCTGGTGGCAGCGAACTACTCAAGTAAGAAAGACATGCAACAAAGGACAGCAAAACTCAGGTACATAAGCCAACGAGGAGGAACAGCAAGCGATTTAAATTCAAATCAAATTCACAAGTCTCATAAGGAATATTTTAAGGAAACACAGCTATGAATTAAAAATTTGTGGTAACTGTTGAGAAGATAGTGAAGAGGGTAACAGAAGAATCTGCTGAGAAAAGTTCTCCATTTCTTTTCCCTCTTTCATATTCTCTTGGACTCTTTGCTTTTTGCGCTTGGCTGGATATGGCTGCAGCTTGTATTTGTTCTTCAAACCATCCTCTGGCACTGTGAGGTTGTGTATCATCATCAGACACTGTCATGGCCCCATTAATTGTAGGAACAATTCAGAAATGTGATTGAGTGTGGAGCAAATACCGAGAGGGTGTCAGGGAGCAGTTTATGTGGTTTGGGCCCAGGAGATTACCAGGCCAATATGGTCCAGCTGCCCAAATTGATAGAACCACTGTGTCTCCCAATCATTTCCTTATGTAGAGCCAAAACTTAAAACTACCAGCAACAGGGAAATATCTGGGCTAAGCATGGAATCAAGCCAAGTGTGTCCATAGTCAGTTGAGAAGAAAATGGCCTAATTGGAAGCTCAGGTCATCTGTCTTCTTCAGATCTAATGTCAGTCACCATGAAGTCCACTGTGCCTTGATCTGAGGGAATTTCCTCTGCTCCATGTGTGGCAGTCCCTCTGAGACTTTCCTCCCACCCCCCAGTCTCTGGTTTGTTAGTTTAGCTGGTGTATTTACACTGGTATATTCTATCCTCTCAGTTTCCAGACCTGTTCTCAATTCCAGCTCCTGATCTCCAGGAGTAGGGCTGGAAAATTGCTTCATTGCTTCACTCAGATAAACCTCTAGGAAAAAGTTGCCTCTGCAGATCATGCTCACTCTCTTATGCATCTCATTCACTGGGTCTGTGTCTCCGAATCACTCTCTCACATACACATTTATGATGTTTCCATGTTCCACGTTTTCTCTGTCTTTGCTCTCTCCTTATTTTTATAGGTATTTCCTCCTATCTTTCATATACAAGTTTCCTGCTAACTGTCATTATTTCCCTTGTATTATTATTAACTTTCATTATGGGTCCTATGCTCATGATTGTCTTCTTTCATTGCCTCAGTCCATTTTCAATCTTGCTGAAACTATACTTGTGTGTGTGTGTTCAGTCACTCAGTCTTCCTGATCCAGGGATTGAACTTGCATCTCTTGCATTTCCTTTTTTGGCAGACAGATTCTTTACCACTAGCACCACCTGGGAAGCCCATGCTGCTGCTGCTGCTAAGTCACTTCAGTCGTGTCCGACTCTGTATGACCCCATAGACGACAGCCCACCAGACTCCCCCGTCCCTGGGATTCTCCAGGCAAGAACACTGGAGTGGGTTGCCATTTACTTCTCCAGGGAAGCCCATATGTACATGTATGAAGTTATTAATATATACATATATATATTATATACATAATGAAATTAAAAGGGAGAGCACCTTCTCTTCTGAATCAGATGTCTATGGGAATTGTTACCTTTCTCAGCTCTCCAGTTATAGAGTGATATTCCTCAGTCCCATGCAAACAGCAGTTGACATAGTACGTTTAGTCTGAAGTTTGGACTTAGCTGTTGGTATACTTTGTTGTTATTCTGCTAGCTCTTGAGTGACATGCAAAATTTATTTTAAAATTCAAAGTCTTGTAAGGGATATTTCCATGCATTCATTTCCTATTGGAGCATTTCCTTTTGACAGAGTCAACACAAAAGTCTTCTTGGGAAGTGATAAGGTGGACTGGCACAAGAGGGCGGAATGGCTGTGAGTGTCAAGGTTCCTCCCTCCCATGACTCCGGTCATCAGACTGACTTTCTAGGCATAGAGACAGATGTGTGAGTCTCTCAAAGAGCCTGAATAAATCAAATCAAGAAATGGATGAAGGTAGTGTTCAGTTCAGTTCAGTTCAGTCATCAGTTGTGTCCGACTCTTTCTGACCCCATGGACTGCAGCATGCCAGGCTTCCCTGTCCATCATGAACTCCCGGAGCCTCCTCAAACTCATGTCCATCATGTCGGTGGTGCCATCCAACCATCTCATCCTCTGTCTTCCCCTTCTCCTCCTGTCTTCAGTCTTTCTCAGCATCAGGGTCTTTTCCAATGAGTCAGTTCTTCTCATCAGGTGGCCAAAGTATTGGAGTTGCAGCTTCAGCATCAGTCCTTCCAATGAATATTCAGGTCTGATTTCCTTTAGGATGGACTGGTTGGATCTCCTTGCAGTCCAAGGGACTCTCAAGGTAGTAGTTTCCAGCACTCAATTTCTTCTGTGGGCTAATAGGCAAAGCCAGGGACCATTTCTAACTCGAGTTTCTGCAGCACAGCAGGATTGCATGAATAAAAGTAACAGTTAAAAGTTGGCAACTCCACGCAGGGACAATCAATCTAACATCTCAAGGGTATGGTTTGGTGAAGTGAATCCAAAAGTAGGAATGAAGTTCATGGGCTATGATTTTGGTCTTCTTCCAGGCTTGCTATTAGCATGCTATGTGACTGAGTCTGTGCCTCCGTCCCACTCTCTTAGTGCTCTGGAAGACACAGCCACATCTGCTGAATTGGTGTAAAAATTTACTAACAGAGGGGAAGTGATTTATAGCCTCAAATTGATAAGTAGTAGCATGTGATCACCTCACATTGTTGTATACTAGCCATGCCTGACATAATGTACCCTAGTCTATTGGCTAATAGTTATTAGCAAAATATGATTTAACAAAATATGATTGTATTTATCCTGTGTTTAACTTTACTTGACAATGTCTGCATTGCCTTGTGCTATTTTAACCTATATATTTTCTTTGAAGTATGTCTCTAACTTAATGATTTGCATGTGGTACTCTTCTTAGATTATTTTTATGTTTCTTTCCCTCTACTCCTTTCCAAGTTGTTCTCTTTCTTAAATGTCCTTTCTCTGTCTTTTATCATCCTAGAATTTTGCTTTAGTCCTGGTATTTATTGAATCTCTTCTCCAATGTTTCATTAGCATTTC
Source organism: Neotragus pygmaeus (assembly GCA_006410875.1). NCBI lineage: Eukaryota > Metazoa > Chordata > Mammalia > Artiodactyla > Bovidae > Neotragus > Neotragus pygmaeus. The sequence goes on along the minus strand of SJYV01044988.1, from coordinate 286,073 downwards.
ATCCATGGATTCCTTCACATAGTTCAGCCATTTTTATACTTAAAACTTTTAAACCTTTGATTAAACAAATGCATACACCAAAACCCACAAAATTTCTTTGACTGGGTTAAAAAGAAATGTCTCAGAAATGAATACAATTCTTATAAACATGTTTATCTACCATATTAAGTTTGAAACAGCTTATTTAACATTGCACATGGTGCAAATTCTAAGTTTAATTTCTTAAAGGTTCAGTAAATATACACTCAGAGATGCCTATAATTCTTATAAACGTTCCTACCTGTCAGTTGTCAATGTCAACATTTGTGAGTTAACAGATGACATACTTTGACACAATTACTAAACCTTGTCTGTTTACTTCTGGAGGGATCATATGAAAGCCACATCCAGCTGGACCTTGGAAAAATACACAAATTTTGCATAAAAAAATAAGAGGTTTTCCAACAGTATATCTGTCTGTAAGTCTTAGGGGCTTTATCCATGTCCAGTTAGACAAATTTCACCTCTTACAGCCAGTCCTATGCTTTAGAGACAGTGGCATTTGATAAAGATTTTGGTTGTCAAAATATTTTCACTAAATACTTCCCATTATCAACTGAGACCTAATGTATACACACATACAAATATATAAATAAATACATGAAGGAGATAAAAGAGAAAGCAAAAATCACTCCACATCTCACCACTCAGAGATAACCATCTAAGTTAAGATTCTGCTGAATGTGTTTAATTTCTCTGCATGTAAGTATATAGATAACCACATATGCACAATTTCTACATAAATTGAATCATAATATACATGGCTTTCTGCAGCTTTCCTTTTTAATCATTAATATGTCCTGGACATTTATTCATGTTGTGGACATTGATATTATTCAATACTTGTCTGTTTCATCAATTTTAATGACCGTATAGTATTCCATTACAAATGCATGTTGAAATTTATTTAGTCATTACTTTATTGATGTAAGCTGTTTTTAGTTTTTTCAATTTACAAATAATACTGGCATGGACATCCTTTGTCCATCCTTTAGCTCTTTCCAACTACTTCCTTAGGATAAATTCTTAGAAATGGTTCAAATGGATAATTTTACACATGATGCCAAATTGTCTCCAGAGGGGTTTTGTTTCTTGTATAAGTTATAGTATAACTTTGAAAACACTAGTCCTGGAGGACACAGGATTTTTGTTGTAGATAATAAGCTAAAGACAGAAAAAGCTCTGGTCTTGGGGAAGAGAAAAATAGTGGAGGTATTATGAGTTCAGCTACCATGCATGATTTTCTGATAGCAGCCTGAGTAAGGGTAGGATTGGGGAGAATTGAGGCTTGGAGTCATTTCTGTGGAGTCTTTTTAGGAAGATGGGGTAACAAAGATAACAAGAATAGCAACAAAAAGCCCAACTTAAACAATTAACAACTACTCAGAATCCCATGGACAGAGGAGCCTGGTGGGCTACAGTCCATGGGGTCGCAAAGAGTCGGACATGACTGAGTGACTTCACTTCAGTTTCAAGACTTTGTTATCTATATAAATGTACAGTCCTATAAACTTATGGCATAGCTTGGATTTTTACAGTTTTGAAGTCTTTATTTGTGTGTGTGCGGACAATGAACGAGGGCTGCTTTATTTGGAAGGATGAGTTGAGAATATGTTTATTTAGGATTATGATAAGTAAAAGCCACCTTTATTTAAGAAGATTGATGAGGGGAGGGCACTCAGTTCTAGGAACTGGGGGGAAAAAAGCAAGCTGAAGATGAAGGCTCTTAGATGGAGGAGAAGACCTTTTGACCAATTAACCATGTGCTCCAGGTCCCTGAAGGAAGACAGAGAAGGCAGCCTGAAATTAGGAGATTGCCTGGATGGAATGTGACTGATGGAGTCAATCTTGTAAAGGACCAAGGACGTAGAAGGATCAGAAATTTTGGCCAAACAGGAAGTATGTGCCTTGCATGGTTATTTGTCTCTCCACTCTTGACGTTCCTTCTATAGTCTGCTAGAGAAGTAGTTTTATTCCATTATTCTATCATTATGCATCTTTCTCCCCATCAGACTGCAAAGTAAAAAGGAGAAAATGAGAGGATACTTTTACATAGACCAAAAAATAAAGCAAGAACACCAAAGTGAACTCCGCAGTATATTTTAAAAATTGCTGTTATCCAGTTGGTGAGTTGTGTCTGACTCTTTTGCAACCCAATGGATTATAGCCTGGCAGGGTCCTCTGTCCATGGGGATTTCCAGGCAAGAATGCAAGAGTGGGTTGCCGTTTCCTTCTCCAAGGGATTGTTCCAGATCAGGGTTCGAATCCATGTTTCCTGCATTGTCAGGTGGATTCTGTACCACTGAGCCACCGAGGGAGCCCATATTTTCAATACAATATTGTAAAGTAAAAAAAAAAAAAAATAAATACATGATAAGTGGTTAAAAGAATACATCATGACTAGGTATATTTTTTCCTCAAAATATAATTATTTGCTATTAAAAAGCCCATCAATGTAATTCAAACTCTTAAGAAAGTGAAAAAGATAAAAATCTATCTCATTGGATGTACAAACAAAGGAATAAATAAAATTCAGTACATTCAGAATTTTAAAAAAATGGTCTTAAAAATGATATCAGTTTCCTGTGGCTGCCATGACAAATTGCTGCAAACTTGGTAGGCTAAATCAACACAAATTTATTTTCTTATAGTTCCAAGGGCCAGAAACTCTAAGGGGCTAAAACCAAGGTGTTGTCAGATCCAGTTCTTTCTGGACAATTTAAGGGAAACTATTTCCCTATCTTTTCTAGTTTTTAAAAGTTGCTTGCCTTCCCTGGCTGTGATCTCTTCCTCCTATCACATCATCTTTCTCCCCCTGCTTCTATCATTACATTGCTATTTTTTTCCCCTTTAATTTCTGTAGTCAAATCTTCCTCTGCTTCCTTGTACGTTAAATACTTTTGTAAAGTCCCTTTTGCCATAAAGGTAACATTCATGGGTTCTTGGGATGAGGATCAGGATGAGTTTGGGACTTTTATTCCGCTACAGTGGAGAAGGAAATATCAGCCCACTCCATTATTCTTACCTGGAGAATCCCATGGATAGAGGAGCCTGGCGAGCTACAGTCCATGGGGTCACAAACAGTAGGACACAACTGAAGTGACTGAGCATGAACACATGCGTTCAGCTGTAGAAAATTAAGATCCAAGAGTATAAATTGGTCAGTTACTTTGTAGAGGCCAAGTTTGGAGGATCTTATAGCACTCAAAGTGTACATCTTCTGTGAGGTGGGTTTTTGCTCCTGGCATGTGTGCAAAGGAGACACGGTCAAAGATGTTCATTGCAGCATTGTCTACACTGAAATAAAAACCCTATAATATTATTATGGGGACAGTTAAGCACAGCGTTGTAGTTAGAATATAGTTTTTGGAGCTAGCCAAACGTAGCTTTGAGTCCTAGTGCTATCATTTCCTAACTAAATAATGTAAGACAGAAAGTTAACTTCTGTGGTGTACCTTCTTCTTTTATGAAATGAGGATAGTAACAATAACCACATCATTGGGTTATTGTGAGAATTAAATAAGTAAATACATGTAATGCTTAATTACACAGTGCTTAATACATGATACACTTTTAAAATGTGTTTAACAGCACCACCGCTAACAAGGATAATAGTACAGGTGAAGGATTAACTTAGCTGGTTGTGAAGCAATTAAATGCTTAAGGGGACCAAAGAAAAAATTCTCTCCATACTGTATTGCTCCAGAAAACAGATCCCAGGATCTGAGTGGATATTAGAGGCTGACGTATTTTAAATAAATGTAAGAAAGAACCTTCCAACAGTTATGGCTCTCCAGTGATAAAGCAGGCAGTGGAGCAAAATTAAGAGAATTCTGTCTCTGGATGTTTTCAAACAGTATACAAGACTATCTGGCAGACATGTTGCCAAGGAGATTCCTGTTTCAGTAGGAGCTGGCAGAAATATATTCTCAGGTCTCTTCCAGGCCTAATAATTTAATTATATTTTATTTATTTAAAATATTTAATTGGGTTTTTCTTTGAAACTAGCATTCCTATAATAAGCCAAACCATAAAGTAACACGACAATGGAGCTGCAAAGTCCTATATCTACTCCTAATTCCATCCTTCTAGCGTAATTGATATTGACAGCTTGGTTTGTACTCCATTTCTGGACTTTTCTTTATACTCACACGAAGTTAAGAAAACACACACATGAACTCCACTCCTCCACCCCCAGCGTTTTCTATTAGGCCATAAGATTATACTATTTATGCTGTTTAGCAGTTTGACCTTTTTCTGTTTAATATATCATGGATATAACTGATTTGAAAGTTCATGTAGAAGAATGTGTGCTTGAAACAGTAAGACAGTTTTGAAAACTGCCTTATCAGATATTAAAATTTATGATAAAGCCACTTAATCAAAATTGTGTGACATTAAAAAATAGATAGATAAACCATAATAGGGAGTCCAGGAATAATTCTAAATTCAAATGGGAATTTGGCCTTTTTAATTACTAACAAAATGATTCCTAATCCTCCCATTTATGTAGACACTTATTGTGTCTCATATATAAAGATGATCATATAGATATAAAAGTGAATTTAAGGAATTAAAAGTATAACATTAAAAATATTAGAAGAACACTTAGGACATCCTGTGTATAACCTTGGGGGTGTATGTGCGTGTGCTTGTGTGTATTGAGGTAGACTTCTAAACAACTTGAGAAATCTAGAAGCCAAGAAGATTGACAAATTTAACAATATAATAAATAAACGTTTTCTTGGAAAAAGAAAATAGGCAAAGTTGACAACAAATCACATAGGGAGAAAATATTTATAATTCATGTAACAGTCAAGGAGTTAATGTTCTCATGCCCTTATTATATTTTAAAAAATCCTACAAATTGATAAGGAAAAACTAAGTAACCCAGGTTTAAACTGGACAAAGAATATGAACAGGTGTGCTAGATGAGAGAGGCAAGCAGAGGAATAATGACACAAATGGAAAGATGCACACACCACCTGTCATCAGGGAAACGCAAGTCAAAGTAGCAACAAGCTGTCATTTTGTACTGCACTGGCAATAATGTAAAGCACTCATAACATCTAGAAGTAAAAAGAATGTGGGGGAAGTAGCCCTCATAAATTGCTCTTTGGAATGTGAAATGTCCTCTTTGGAAAGTGATCTGGCAGATTGAAGTCAAAACTATTGGTCCTGCCTTTATGAACCTCTCCTACAGAAATGAAGTCATTAGAATATAAGATGACATATTCTTCAAGGATTCTTATTATGGAATTGTTTGAAGTGGCAAAAAGCTGGAAAAATCATCAATGTGTATAATGAAGGCATTGAATGGATAAGTAATGGTACATTCATACAGATCGTTTTAAAGAAGAGATACTGACTTGGTGGGAAAATCATAATTTAATTGATTAATAAGAAACAGTTTTAAATTATAAAAAGTGTACATAGTAAGTCTAGAAAATTCAAAAAATGTGTCAAGAACATAAACTTTTATGTTTCTGAGAGTTATGTTTTGGCTACTTTTCTAGTTCGGCATGTGTATGTATGTATGTGTGTGTATGTGTTGGTGCATATGTACACATATAAAAACAACATACATTTATATAGTTATATTTATTCCTACTTATATTTGAATTTTTAAGTTTAGCATTAAATGGTATTTTCTTCCCATAAAGATGTATTAAATACTATTTTAAATGCCCTAATATTAGTCCATTCTGAGACTATAGCATTACTTGTTTTTGCCACTAGAAATTGAAGTGGTTTACTGTTTTCAGTGTTTAAAATAATACAATGGTTTACTCATACATTGCTGGTGGGAATGTATAATAGTACAAGCACACTGAAAACATTTTGGCAGCTTCTTAAAAAAATAAACATGCAAATACCGTGCGACCCAGCAGTTAAAATGCTTAGGTATTCCTCCCAGAGAAATAAAAACTTGATTTCACAAAAAGCCTGTACACAAATGCTCATAGCAGCTTTATTTATAACAATCTCAAGCTGGGGAAAAAAACCCATGTATCTTTCTGTGGGTGCACATCTACATCAGGGACTACTCCTCAGCAATAAAAAAGAATGAATGTTTGAGGCATGCAACTTGGATGAATCTCCAGGAAATTGTGCTGAATGTAAAAAGCTCGTCTCCCAGATTTCATACAGTAAGAGTCCACTGACGCAACAGTCTTCAAATGACAACATTATAGAAATAGAAAACATATAATTGATTGCCAGAGGTTAAAGAGGAGATGGGAGAGAATAGGAAGGAAGTGGATGTGAGTATAAAAGGGCAACGTGGGAGATCCTTGTGATGGAAATGTTCAGTATCTCGACTTTATCAATGTCATTATCCTAATTTTAATTTTGCATCATTGTTTCGTAAGATGTTATCATTAGGGAAAACTGGGGAAAGGGGACAAAAGATCTCTCTGTATTTCTTCATACAATTAGTTGCATGTGAATCTACAATTCTCTGAAAACTGCAAGTTCAAATTTGAAAACATTCCATGCAATGAGCATTCCTATGCATGTGGAGTCTCTGTTTTGCTTCTCTAGACTGTATTCCTGGAGGTGAAATTTCTCCTGCAATTGTATTAATGCTTTTAAGGCTTTTGAAACACATTGTCAAACTGCTTTTCTGGAAGCTTTGTACAGTTGAATCTGTATATTCAGGTAAGGGAGGTTATGGCTACAGCTTTTCTATAAAAAGGACCTAGCGTTGTGGGACACAGATGACATTTCCAGAATCAGTATTCAGTGAAGTCAGGCTTTTCCATGGCCTCTGGCTCTTTGGAGTTCTGCAGAACTAAGTGGTGAACCTAAGGTCTCATAAGGCCTTTGTTTTTCCCAAAGAAGTATTCTGCTTGCTTTTAAAGAAAAAAGGTGAGGATGGTTGCCTGTTGGTGCATTTCTATTAAAGCTGTCCTAATTTTGCAAATCATTGTGTCTGTAACACGTGTAGTTTTGTTTTCAACTTGTTTACAGGGCATGCGGAGTATTAAAATAAGGAAAGGTGCGTTATGCACAGTGCTGTGTGTACTCCATCTATGTGAGTCTGCTCTTCCTAACTCTCATAAATGTGCCAAAGCTTTCATCCTTCAGTTGTTCTAAGTAGAGAGTTAATCATCTTTAGTAAGTGTTTCCTAGGAAGTGTTAAGGTTCTTTTTTTTGTTGTATGATTTTCAAGTTTCACTTTATGTGCTCGGTTGAGTCTTCCAGGAAAATGACATTTTCATGGCAGTCCTTTGTTCATGTAGGGCTATATTTTACTTGAAACTACTTAATTTGATCTATTTGCATAATTTATTAAAGTATAGCTGATAACATTTAAATTAGCTAGTACAGAAAAAAAAATCAGAAATCAATTTGTTTTGCTAGTCTCTTAAGACCTGGAGTTTATGTGATTTTATATAAAAAAAATTATTGCCTTTAATGCAATTTAAATGAGTGCTCTTAGTCAGTAAAAATTGGGTTAACACTTTTGAATTATTGTTACAATTGGGGCTATGTAGGTTTTGATGAAAGAGAATTGGTTAATTTAAATAGCAAGCCAGTCATTCATTTGTTCATTCATTCATCTGTTTTACTTACTTTCTTCCCCCTTACACATTATTTCACATTTCTCTAATTACTCCTCCCTTTCCAAAAACAAAGTTCCAGGCTTTTCTATTCCTCTGTACGAGAAAATCCTCACCCTGCTTTGCTTCTTTTTTATTGCTCTTTTGTGGATTTTTTGTCCCTGTTGGGAGAAGGTGGCCTTAAATGATGAAAATAAGTTATGGATGACTTATGAAATAGAATAATAATACATCCTATATTTTTTCCAAATCCATTTATTTCTACTGCCTTTTTAAATTTTGGATTTCCACTGTGTATTGAGCATACATCTTCATCAAGTTGTCCAGAAAGACGACTAAGTCTTTTTACAGGTCTGGAAGCTCTCCATGTCTTCCTCAGGGCCAATGTTAAGAAGGATTGTAAATTGCCAAAAAGCAAAAATAAAAATTCAGATGTAATGAACATCTTATGACAGAAGTGATTGAGTTCTTGGAAGTGGAAAGTAATTGGATCTAATTGTGAAGCCCAATTGTTTATAGCAGGAACATGTGTAGAATTTATGAGTTTGGATGGTCTACTCCACACTGAATGTAGGTAGTGTTAGCCCCAAGTAACTACATAAATAAAGTGTGTGACTTCACGTCATGCTTCTTATTGGGCAAACCAGATGATAGTGTTGCTGTTCCAACGGTGTTTCAGGCTCTTCCACTAAAAAGGGAGGTCTGGAGCAAGAGTGCCCCATGGTGGTTCTCAGCACTGCTTTTTTTTTTTTTTTTTTATGACTTCATGCCATTCGTGTGTGTAATCTGTACCTCTCACTAGTTATTCTCGCTAGTTATTCACCTCATTGGTTCTCAACAATGGCAGGGGCAAAGAGTGGTGGCAGTAGGGTTCACTGGGCACGTTTGGCAGAATGTTGGGGCACGTGCTCTAAAGATGCCCCTAGGAGATTATGATCCACTATTCCCCCCATTGCTACCTGCCTTACTCCTGTTTGAGACTAACATAGCAAGGGATATAAGGAAATACTCCCATTTTACTCTGGGCTTCCCTGGTGGCTCAGTGGTAAAGAATTCACCCACCAATGTAGGAGATGTGAGTTTGATCCCTGGGTCAGGAAGATCCCCTGGAAAAGGAAATGGCAACCCACTCCAGTATTCTTGCCTGGAAAGTCCCATGGGCAGAGGAGCCTGGTGCGTCTACAGTTCATGGGGTCACAAAGAGTTGAGCACAACTTAGTGACTAAACAACAGCAACATTAAACTCGGTGCCAAGAAATGGAAATTTCCAATATATTGTTTTCTTAGAAAGTTATGAATTATCAAGATTGACTCTAATAGACAAAAAATATTATATAGACAAATATCATGAAAAAATTTAATGTCAAAGATTTATATCCAAAAAGTTTTAGAACCATAGGGTTCTGCAGTTAACTTCTTTCAAACATGCAAGAAAGAAATAATTCTAATGATATAAATAAGCTGTTCCAATATAACCATATAAGAGAAGAGGGTGTCAGAGAATGAGATGGCTGGACAGCATCACCAACTTAATGAGCATGCACATGGGCAAACTCCGGGAGATGATGAGGGACAGGGAAGCCAGGTGTGCTGCAGTCATGGGGTCGCAAAGAGTCGGACATGACTGGGCAACTGAACAATAGCAACAGCATGTAACCACGTGGACTTTCCCGGAGGCTCAGCAGTAAAGAATCCGTCTGCAGTGCAGGAGACACAAGAGACTCAGGTTTGATCCCTGGGTTGGGAAGAGGCTCTGAAGGAAATGACATCCCGTTCCAGTATTCTTGCTGGCAGTATCCCATGGACAGAGGAGCCTGAAGGGCTACAGTCCATGAGGTCACAAAAAGTCAGACACGACTGAAGCAACTAAACACATATAACCATATGTTTGCCCAGTGTTTTTTAAATGAAATGAATATGTATGCTATTATTTGTAGGAAAAAAACAAAGACTTTTAAACATGAAAGGCATTTATATCTATTTGGTGGAATTTGGGGGTTTATATTTTTATTCACATTTTATTTTCCAAATTCTCTATGTTGAACATGGGATATTTTTATCATTTTGTCGTTACAATTTTATAATTAATCTGTGCATTAACGTTTCTAGAAGAAAGAAAGTAGATATGACTATGGTGAGTGACAGGCAACCTGGACAGGGTGTGCAAAGCCTGTGACAAATCCCCACCTTGCATTGAGGAGATCTCCATGGAGCACCTTGTGCCAGTGTTAACAGGTCTTCAGATTCCCCTAGCCTGGGGGCTCTTCGTCCTGGCTGAATGTTAGAATCATCTAGGAAGCTTTGAAAATTATCTCCCAGGCACTGGTATATATATTTTTAATACTCCCCAGTTGATTCCAACAGGCAGCCAGACTTAGACCATTGTCAGAGGCTCAGTGCATATATTCTGACATTTTGCTTCATTTTAGCAGCCAAGGAAGTGGAAGCCAGGGGTCCCTCTGGCGGGATAAGCTGAGGCGAGTGAAAGCCCATCCCACTCCCAGTCTGTTTTTTGGCCCTTTGAGTATAGGGGCAGAGCTTGCTCTTCACCACTGTGTTTGCCAGGTATTCAGCCTGAATATCTGTCCTTCACTGAGATACAATTTGGGATAATAGCTCTCTAGTGAAAATTACTCATTATGAGGCTATTGTTTACATGAACTCTTCAGTTCAACCCTTCTCAGGGAACAAGAGGTTTAGTTTAGTTCCTAGTGATGTATAGTTCCAAGAATTTCCATTACACCTGGCAGGGATGTCAATTCTATTTCTTATCACTCAATAAAACAAATTATTAGGAAAATAAGGTTTAAAAGTGCCAGACTACATACAGTTCAGCCCTTGGAAATCATAAATGTCCTAAATCTTGTTGGACATCATGAGAGGCAACTTACAGCTCCTGGCTGGGAGCTGGGTCCTGAGTTCTGTCTGTGCTAGGCTGGGGAATGAGACTGCAGATGGTTGGAGGCCAAGTGAGAAGGGCCTGGACAAAGCCTGTTGGCTCCAGTCTGAAGTCTGGCTATGGGCTTTGGTCTTGTCTGCTCTAGGTATACTTGGTTATTATCACAAATAGGAAGTCCAGTTTCTTGGCAGTAGCCAAGGATGAGGAGCCAGGTGGGTCCTTAAGGAGTGTGACATGAAACAGGGCTCTATTAGGCAGTTCCTGGTTTTTCCATTGAACTTTAAAGGAGGGGGCAGTTAGGTTAAATGATGAGGGAAAAAATGGAGAGCACAAATTTTTCTGTCTTTCCCAAACATTCTCTTAAGTCCTGTTACGTCCCTGTCCATTTTAGGTGATTTATCTTTAAAATGTACAGCCCTCTGGAGCAGTAGGAAAATCATTACTGTACCCATCTAGCTGCAGGAACAGTTAAGCTTTCATAAAGCCAGATCTCTCTTCCTTCTTGCCCTTGTCATGCAGTGAATCACAAAGATTTTGTAGATGCAAGTATTTTCCATCAAGCTTATGAATAACACCACTTGGCAGAAGACCCCGAACAAAGAACCAGACTGCAATGTTTTGTAGTGACTTTACATACAATGTGCCTTAATTACTGGCAAGCCTGTCAAGAGCTTATTCCCACATGTGTCAACACTTTCTTAATACACTGTAATTCATCATGTTAGCATGGCAGGAACAAGGTACTCTACGTCCTTGAACTCCTCTTTCTCCAAGTGCTGGTCTTGAACTGTGCATCCCCCTGCAGCGTCTTCGTCTGGTGAACCAAGAACAGACTACAACACTGAAACAGTTAGATCCCTGGAGTCCATCAGAGTCGTACATCACCAAGCACTTTCTGCAGCACACTACATCCAAGAAGCACTGCTTTATCGTCAAAAGGACTTTCACTTAATAACAGTAGTAAATCCTGAAAGGCAGTCTAATTTTAGACAGACAGCTTGGCTGAGAAGGAATCCTATCATTTAGTCCTTTTGACAACTTTATTCATGGAGTTAATTTTCAGGCTAGTTGCATGATTAAATTAAGATAAAATTTACTTCTCTTTATTAAAAAAAAAAGAATGCCTTTGAATTGGGAGAAGGAGGACAGGACAGGAGGAAAATGAATTCTAAATAATAAACACTGCAGTTCAGTTGGAAATAGAGTAATTTGTAAAGCTATATTATACTTCCTAGATCATCTCTTAACCCTTTGTCTTTTTGGAGTGAATTTAGAAGTGGGCTCTCAGCCCAATTTTAGATGGTTTAGGGGAGAAGGGATGAATCTGAGTCTTGTCTCAGGGGAAAATTGGCATTGATTCCAAAGCAACTTGGTTGCTTAACTTTTGCATTTCATTTTTATAGCTTAGGAGAGAGAAGATAAATTTATCTACCCAGAATTTTAGATTGCTTGATGTATGTTTCACATGATCTCTTGGCTAAGATAAGCATTTTAGAGAGTTTAGAAGGAAGGCCCACAGACCTGAGTATGGGAAGCAGAAACTTTGTTTCTGGTACTGCTGAGGCTTCAAGGAAAGTTCTCTCTGTGTGTCCATATTGCCATTTCTTAAACCTGTTCTTTGATGACCATTTCTTGTCTTCATCTGTTGAAGTGGAATACGTGAGTGGGGTCAGTGGTGACATCTTGGTCAACAATGGAGAGACCACCTGTTTTGCATCAATCTTTTGTGTTAATTCACATGGCATTTTTCAAAAGTTGGAGCAAATTGCATGTGGTAGAGCTATATTAACAGTCCTTAAATTTTAATATTTGTCAAATATGGGGCATAAGAATGCCATAGTATAAAACATATGAATGCTTTATATGGGCATTCATATAAAGTTGAGTTGCTTCTTAGCAACTCTTCCGCCCATAATAGCAAGAGTTTCATCTCTCTCTCTTTTTCTCTCTCTCTCAGCAGATAATCATGACACAGTTATAATGAAGTTAAGACATAAAAAGAATCATACTTTTTTCTGTCTTCTAAAGACTTGGAATCCAGGTGTGTGTTTTTGTGTATGGTGAAGTGCCAGCAGCAGGGATCCTGATGGTAAATGTAGAGGCTGTGGAGGGAAGGGATGTGGGGTGATTAGTTTAGGTTCCAGGGAGGAGTTGTTGCTGGAGTTAGACCCTGACTCTTAAGAGGGTTTATCAGAGCACAAGAGAGAGTGAACTCCAGGAAAAGAGAAAAACAATATACAATGACTTCTGAGGATGCAACAGAGACACCTCGAAAGAAAGTTTTCTAACTTTGTGGTGAAACATAGCACATTAAAATATATTTTGAATGACTTGATAGGACGATAAAAGTTAATATATAGGCTTTTCATTCCAAACTTGCTTCTTTTCTAGTGTTCCTTTGTGTATTTATGGACCCAGCATCTCATCTGATTTCCAGGTTCTAAATCTCAATAGGATCTTTGCTCCTTCTCTTTCACTTTGCTTACATCTGAATGTGCAGCGAAATCCTGTTGATTGTCTGTAGTATCTCTGCAAGCCCTCACTACTCCCTTATCCCTGATCTCAGACTAGCAATAACTTCTCCATTGAGCTCTCAGCCTCCAGTCTCCCTGCCTAATTTATTATGCTTTAGCTGTTGGGTTAGTTTTTTGGAAGCACAGTCTTATACTCTCTGGCTCAAAAACTTCCAACAATGCTCACTGCTTATAGAAAAATTTCCAGATTTCCTTTACTACATGCAAGAATTGCTCCACTCTGGCTTTATAGAACTTTTTACCCTCTATAATACAATTAATGGAATGCTACACCATGCTTTTCTACTTTTAAAATTTTTCTTTGTACTTTGAACTCAATGCCTCTGGTCAGTACATAAAACATGTTTTATTGAAAAAGAATATTGGAGTTTTGAACATTAAAAGTTAATATATTGGAGGCTTTTATGAATTGGTAAATGGAATAACATTAATAAGGATTAAATATTTATAGAAGTATTTCTATTCATATATAAGACTAACATTTAAAAAGTTTTCTTCCATTTACATTTATTCAGTGGTCCTATTGGTTACTGGTAGAATTAGAAATTCTTTGAATCTCTTCCCTCTCAAAAAAATTTGGTAACCAAAATTTCAGATATAAGATTAGAGCCAGCAGAGAAACAGAAGAGGAGAATGAATATACTAATGTTCTGTCATTATGTTACATTTCACTAATTAGATAAATTCTACATTCCCATGATTTAATAGAATAAAGGCTCATTTCTCACCACATAAAGTCCTGTGCAGTTCAGGCAGCCCTAGAAAGCATATCTCCTCCAGGCAGAGCCTCTGGGGTCCAGGCTCCCTCCATCTCAACACGTGGATGCATAAGCACAATGGTGTTTATATTCACACAGTGTTTTCTCTCATATTCTATCAATTATAACTAGTCAAAAGGCCCTGCCTAAGTGCAAGGCACCTAGGAAATAGAGAGGAGTATATTTAATTCTTGGTGAGTGCTACCATCTCTGCCTCTTCCCTGGTGGTTCAGAGGTTAAAGCGTCTGCCTGCAATGCAGGGGACCTAGGTTCAATCCCTGGGTCAGGAAGATCCCTGGAGAAGGAAATGGCAACCCACTCCAGTATTCTTGCCTGGAGAATCCCATGGACGGAGGAGCCTGGTGGGCTACAGTCCATGGGGTCACAAAGAGGCAGACACGACTGAGCGACTTCACTTTCACTTTCACCATCTCTGCCACAGGAAAGAAAGAGTTACTGAGAAGGATGCTGGTAGAGCCCTAAGTATTAATACAGAAGATAGTCATTTGCCTGTTGCTAGCTGTGTTACTTTCGGCAATTTGTTGAGCCTTCTGTGCCTCTGTCTTCATACATATATGTAAAATATGTTTATGATAATAATATTAATAATAATAATATCACATAGAGTTTATAACTCCTATAAAGCAGTTGGAAGAGTGCCTGGAACATTTTAAGTTTTAGTTGATGTTAAGTATTATTATTAATATGAAAAACATGGGATAGGAGATAAAAAGAACCATGACTTGGAATAAAGTTCTTAAAAATAAGTTTAATGGGAAAAATAAAGGCATCTTTAAGCCGTGACAAGCTTTGGGGAAATAACTATACAGTTGTCAAGTTGTCTATCAGGTAATTTTCTTGAGGATTTGGGATAGAGGAGAAATATGGTTCTTTTGCTGTTATTATTTTTAAAGGAATCTTTCTGAAAATTATGCTCAGAAGATCAGATTTTAAACTATGACAGAGATAAAGAGACTTGAGTTGACAAGACCAGCCTTTTAATCATCAGACAGTAGGATATACTGGAGGATTATTTTTTCTTTTTTTGGTTAAGTTTTGTTGATGTATAGTTGATTTACAATGTTGTGTTAATTTCATCTGTTCAACAAAGTGAACAGAAGAATATACATATATATTCTTTTTCACATTCTTTCCCATTACAGTTTGTCACAGGATATTGAATATAATTCCCTGTGCTTAGTAGGACCTCGTTGTTTACCCATCCTATGTATAACAGTTTGCCTCTGTTAATTCCAAATTTGCATTCCTCCTCATTGGTAACCATGAGTCTGTTCTCAGTATCTGTGAGTCTATTTTTAATTGGTAGATATCTTGATTTGTATCATATTTTAGGTTCCATATATAAGTGACATCATATGGTATTTGTCTTTTCTCTTTCTGACTTTCTTCACCTAGGATGATAATCTCTAGATCCAACCTGGTTGCTGCATTTGGCATCATTTCCTTCTTTTTGATGGCTGAATAGTATTCCACTATGTCTGTATGCTGCATCTTCTTTGTCCTTTCATCTGTTGATAGACATTTAGCTTGTTTCCATGTGTTGCTTATTTTAAACAGTGCTGCTATAAACATAGGGGTGCATGTGTCTTTTCGAATTATAGTTTTGGCTGAGTGAAAGCCTGGGCGTGAGATTGCTAGATCATGTAGAACATCTAGTTCTAGTTTTTTGAGGGATCTCCTCACTGTTTTCCACAGTGGATGTACCAACTTACATTCCCACCAACAGTGTAAGAGATTTCCCTTTTTTCCATACCCTCACCAGCATTCGTTATTTATAGATTTTTTTTTAATGATGGCCATTCTGACTGTTGGTGAGGTGGTACCTCATTGTAGTTTTGATTTGCATCTATTGGATAATTAGAGGTATTTTTCAGCAATATCTTTTCATGTGCCTATTGGCCATTTGTATGTCTTCTTTGGAGAAATGTCTATTTAGGTGTTCTGCCCATTTTTCAGCTGGATTGTTTTTGTTGTTGTTGTTGAATTGTATGAACTGTTTATATATTTTAGAAATTAAGCCTTTGTTGCATTGCATTGTTAAGCCTGATTGCATTGTTTATAAGAATTTTCTCCCATTTTGTAGGTTGTCTTTTTGTTGTTTTATGGTTTCCTTTGCTATGCAAAAGTTTTAAAGTTTGATTAGGTCCCATTTGTTTGTTTTTGTTTATATTTTTATTGCCTTGGGGGACCGATCTTAGAAAAAAACAGTGATATTTATGTCAGAGAATGTTTGCCTATGATCTTTTCTAGTATTATGGTGTCATATTTATGCTTAAGTCTTTAAGCCATTTGAGCTTATTTTTTGTGCATGATGTGAGGGTGTGTTCTAACTTCATTGATTTATACATAGCTGTCTGACTTTTCCAGCATCACTTGCTGAAGAGACTGTCTTTTTCCTATTTTTTATTCTTGCCTCCTTCGTTGGAGATTAACTAACCATAGTTGTGTGAGCTTTTTTCTGGGCTCTTGGTTCTGTTCCATTGGCCCATATATCTGTTTTTGTGCTGATACCACACTGTTTTTTTAACTTTCTATTTGTATTTGAGTTTAGCTGATTAACAATGTTGTGATAGTTTCAGGGGGACAGCAAAGGGACTCCGTCATACACACACACGTATCCATTCTCCCCCAAACACCCCCCATCCAGGCTGCCACGAAACAGTGAGGCGAGTTCCCTGTGCTCCACAGTAGGTCCTTGCCGCTGTGCAGGCTCAGCCGCTTCCTTGTTTCTGATTACTTGTGACCCTATGGACTGTTAGCCTCCTAGGCTCCTCTGTCTCCAGGCAAGAAGAGTGAAATGGGTTGCCATGCCCTCCTCCAGGGGATCTTCCCGACCTAGAAATTGAACCCAATAAGAAAGCTGAGCACTGAAGAATTGATGCTTTTGAACTGTGGTGTTGGGGAAGACTCTTGAGAGTCCTTGGACTGCAAGGAGGTCCAACCAATCCATCCTAAAGGAGATCAGTCCTGAATGTTCATTGGAAGGACTGATGTTGAAGCTGTAACTCCAATACTTTGGCCACCTGATGTGAAGAGCTGACTCATTTGAAAAGACACTGATGCTGGGAAAGATTGAGGGCAGGAGGAGAAGGGGATTACAGAGGATGTGATGGCTGGATGGCATCACTGACTCAATGGACATGGGTTTGGGTGGACTCGGGAGTTGGTTATGGACAGGGAGGCCTGGCATGCTGTGGTTCATGGGGTCTCAAAGAGTTGGGCACAACTGAGTGACTGAACTGAACTCATGCATTGCAGGTGGATTCTTTACTCGCTGAGTTTCCTGTGAAGCCCAGGTTCTTGTTGGTATTCCATTTTAAATACAGCAGTGTATACATGTTGATCCCAAACTTCCTAGCTATCCCTTCTTCCTATCCTTCACCTTGGGAATGATAAGTTCATTCTCTAAGTTTGTCTGTTTCTGCTTTGTAAATAAGTTAATTTGTATAATTTTTTTTTATATTCCACATATAGGGGATGCCATATTTTCCTTCTCTGTCTAACTTACTTGACTCAGTAATACCACACTGTTTTGATTACTGTAGCTTTTAAGTATTGGTGGGTGATGCCTCCTTCTTTGTTCTTTTTCCTCAGGATTGCTTTGGCAATTTTGTGTATTTTATGGTTCCATATAAATCTTAGGATTGTTTTTTCTAGTTCTGTGAAAAATGTCATAGCTAATTTGACCAGTATCATATTAAATCTATAGATTGCTTTGGGTAGTTTTGCCACTTAACAATGTTAATTCTTCCAATTCAAGAGCATAGGGTAGTTTTCCATTTCTTTGAATCATATTTAATTTCCTTTATTATTGTTTTGTGGTTCTCAGCATATGTCTTTCACCTTCTTGGCAAGGTTTATTCCTAAATATTTTACTTTTTTGGATGCAATTTTACAAGGGATTGTTTGTTTACACTCATTTTCTGATATTCCATTGTTAGTGTAAAGAAGTGAAACCAGTTCCTCTATGTTAATCTTGTATTCTGCTACCTTGCTGAATTTGTTTATCGGTTCTGGCAGTTTTCGTGTGGAGTCTTATTTATTTTGTTGCTGCATGGAGTTTTCTCTAGTTGTGGTGACAGGGCCACTCTCTAGGTGCAGTGCAGTGGCTTCTCATTGTGGTGGCTTGTCTGTTGTGCAGCATGAGCTCTAGGGTGCACGGGGTCTAGCAGCAACATGTGGGCTCAGTGGTTGTGGTCCTGGGCTCTAGAGCACAGGCTCTGGAGTTGTGGTGCGCAGTTGCTAGGTGGAGCTAGCAGTAATAGAACCTGTCTGCCAACGTGGGAGACATAAGAGCACAGGTTCGATCCCTGGGTTGGGAAGATCCCCTGGAGGAGGAAATGGCGATCCACTCCAGTATTCTTGACTGGAGAATCCCATGAACAGAGGAGCCTAGCGGGCTATAGTTCATGGGGTTGCAAAGAGTTGGAGCAACTAATACGCACACAAACACATACGGGCTTAGTTGCTCTGCAGCATGTGGGATCTTCCCAGATCAGGGATTGAACCCATGTCTCCTCTATCAGCAGGCCGATTCTTTACCACTGAGAAACCAAGGAAGCCCTTTGTGTGGAGTCTTCACGGTTTTCTATACAAGGTGTCACATCATATGTGTATAATGGCAATTTTATCTCTCCCCTATCAATTTGGATACATTTTATTTCTTTTCCTTGTCTAATTGTTGTGGTTAGGACTTCCAGTACTGTGCTGAAGAGAAGTTGTGAGAGTACGTGTCTTGTTGCAGATTTTACTGGGAAGGTTTTCAGATTTTCACTATCAAGTATTATATTGGCTGTGGGTTTGTCATAAATACCTTTTATTATATTGAGATATGTTTCCTCTGCACCCATCTTTGTAAGGACTTTTATCATGAATGCATTTTGAGTCTTATCAAATGCTTCTGCATCTATTGAGATGATCATGTGGTTTTTGTCCTTTCTCTTATTGATGTGGTATATCGCATTGGTTGATTTGCATATGTCAAACCATCGTTGTGACTCTGATGAATCCAACTTGGTCATGGGTATGTCCTCAAGGATGGTCTTTATTCTCTCAGCAACAGAAAATAGTAAAGGCATTCACTTATAAGGAAAAAATAAACCCATGGTTTCTAGATGAGCCTGTTGATGCAGTTCAGAGGCATGGATGGTTACAATGTGCTCCCTGGAGCTGGGCAGTAGGGTTCCAAGTCCTGAATCTACCTCTTACTAACTGTGCCACCTTAATCCTCCTGTGCCTCAACTTTACTGTGTGTAAAATAGGTTAGTAATCACACCCAGGCACCTAATCAAGATATTAGTGTATTTAAAGTACTTTGAAAAAAGTAGCTCAATCAGTTCAGTTCAGTTCAGTTCAGTCGCTCAGTCGTGTCTGACTCTTTGCGACCCCATGAATGGCAGCACGCCAGGCCTCCCTGTTCNCGACTGAGAATGAGATGGCTGAATGGCATCACTGACTCGACGGATGTGAGTCTGAGTGAACTCCGGGAGTTGGTGATGGACAGGGAGGCCTGGCGTGCTGCGATTCATGGGGTTGCAAAGAGTCGGACACAACTGAGCAACTAAACTGAACTGAATAAAGAATGGATGAAGAAATCCTTGATCTCTTAAGATTAAAAAACCCTTAATCTCTATTACTGTTTTAATAATTCTACACTTTGGCAATTATAAGAACGAGAGTGTTAGCCAATTCGAAGAGAAAGGGTGTCCCTGTTTGGCAGATGTGAAAATGTCCGATACAATAAAGAAGCCCAGTGCTTGATTCTCTCCCTCTTTCAGCCATGCCTAGTATTTTAAATTTACTCTGCTTTTATTCCCTACAAACTGTGCCTAGTAATATATTTTTTTTGCCTCTTCTTAAAACAAAAAAGGTAAAACCAGAGTGTCTTCTGAACTCCAGATACTCTGGAGGGATGATTTCCAATGTGATAGCTTAGAGCACTGATTGATTCTCTGTGGCACTGTTTGTGAAAGTTAGTGCTCACAGCTAATTCTGTCCATTATTTTTGTTTTTCATTTGTATTGATCCGTTTGCATTTTTCCAAGTGCTGTCCTTAAGTGAGAACAGTGTCAATATTTGTATGCCTCTTGCTTATAATGCTGTGTAGTTTGTACAATTGCCTTATGTCTCCCTTATTGTTTGATATTTTGATTTTTATCACACTTGAGTATGACAGATGAGTAAGTAGTTGAGTAAGGGAAGTTTCGACTTCATGTTGTAATGTCATTAAACATATGAAGAAATGAAATGTTAATCTTGGGGAGTGTCTTTTTTGTAATCATAAATAAGTATTTATGTTAAATAGGGGGTGAGGATTGTATGTATGTATTTTACCATTATTGCTNTGTAGCCTACCAGGTTCCTCCGTCCATGGGATTCTCCAGGCAAGAATACTGGAGTGGGTTGCCATTTCCTAAAATAAAAGTCAAGGGAAAAAAGAAGAGAAGAAACCTACATTAAAGACACATGTCAACCAATAACAATATATGGTCCTTATTTGAATCTCAATTAAAAAAGAAACAGAACTCCTCTAAACATTAAGATATTTGAAACTACAGAGAAATCACTGTTAAACATTTTTAAGGTATCATAATTGTACTGCAGTTTTGTTTTTAAAAAAATCTTTATCTTTTATCTAAAAATCCTTAGAAATGTTTATGGGTGAAATGATGTTTTCTTGAATGTGCTTAAAAAATCAGGGGAGAGGGAAGTGGCTTGGGGTACAGGTGAAACAAAATTGTTGATGAATCAATAGTTGTAGAAACTAAGTATTGGATAGTTGCTGCTGCTGCTGCTGCTGCTAAGTCGCTTCAGTTGTGTCCGACTCTGTGCGACCCCACAGATGGCAGCCCACTGGGCTCCGTCATCCCTGGGATTCTCCAGGCAAGAACACTGGAGTGGGTTGCCATTTCCTTCTCCAATGCATGAAAGTGAAAAGTGAAAGGGAAGTCGCTCAGTCGTGTCTGACTCAGCGACCCCATGGACTGCAGCCTACCAGGCTCCTCCGTCCATGGGAGTTTCCAGGCAAGAGTACTGGAGTGGGATGCCATTGCCTTCTCTGATTAGATACTTGGAGATTTTTAAAAATACTGTTCTATATTTGAAATTTTGTGTGATAAGTAGTTTTATAAAAATTAGGGAATATCCCTTTTTAAAAAAACATAAGTTAGAGTTTAGGTATAGAAAGTGTTANCATTGCCTTCTCTGATTAGATACTTGGAGATTTTTAAAAATACTGTTCTATATTTGAAATTTTGTGTGATAAGTAGTTTTATAAAAATTAGGGAATATCCCTTTTTAAAAAAACATAAGTTAGAGTTTAGGTATAGAAAGTGTTAACCAAGCATAGAAGAACTTCCTTAAAACACTTACGAAATAGCTGGAGTCCTAAACACTATGCCAAATTCTTTCCCTCTTATTTGACAAATCATTCGTATTTTTACATTAATTTAATTTAGATGTTTCTACTTAGCTCATTCAAATATTATTGCATAAGAACTATTTGATGTTCAATTTCCACTCATCCAGAAAAAACAAAAACAATAACAAAACCCCAAACCAAAAAACAAACAGCAAATGCTTATCTAAATAGAGCAAAGAGACCACCACCACCACCAACAACAAAAGCAGAATCTGCCAGACCTTTTTAATGTCTGATCTCAGAAGTCCCAGAATATTCTTCTACGTTCTATTGGTCAAAGCAGTCATGGACCAGCCAAGATTCAAGGCGGGGAGGAAGTATACTCCATCTCTTGATGGGAGGAGCAGCATGTACATAGCGGGGTGAGTGGGACTGTTTGAGGTCGTCTTTGGAGATTAGCTACCAAATTTATGTGCAAAGTTAGAGC
Organism: Neotragus pygmaeus; assembly: GCA_006410875.1. Lineage (NCBI taxonomy): Eukaryota > Metazoa > Chordata > Mammalia > Artiodactyla > Bovidae > Neotragus > Neotragus pygmaeus. Next base: position 264,410 of record SJYV01044988.1, on the reverse strand, counting down.
CTGCCTGCTTATCACAGCCTACCGCCCATCAGCTGGGATGATACGTATATCTCCTCTCTCTCTACATATGTAACACAATGTAAAAAATAATCCATAAAATATAGTATATATTGTATATGTATAAATACCAAAAAAAAAAAATTCTTTGATACCAGCTCAGCCAGGTAGGCCCACGTGAAATATACATAGTTCTATTTTTGCCTGAAAGGAAACATTTCTCAGTACAGGAAGAGAGTGTAAGGACCTGAATGGGAGTTTAAGAACGCACACAGTTATATTTTAGAGCTATTCATTCTACTACACATCTCGCAGATATGGGTGCCGTATCTTGTGTCCGATGTGATACATGGCTTTTCTTGGGGGGAAAATGTGGTATCTTTGCCTTAGGCATTCCTTTTCTGATTTGTCTTTTCAGTTGTGACGACTACATTTTTCAGTCCACTAAATGCAAGGAAACAATGGATGTCTTTCTTAGCTACTTGTAAAAGGTCATATGGAAAATGAGCTTGGGCAGAGTGGTTCCAGCTAGACACGTAAGCACATGCATAAATGAACACATTAAGAACATTGTTTGTCAGTGTTAACCCTTTGCTTACACAGAAAAAATGGGGACTGTTTGCCTGTCTTCAGTTGGTTTTAAGCTTAATTTATGTGAAGTTGAAAACAGAAGTGAATCCTTGAAACTGATACTGATGGTTTTTAATGCTAGAACCCTGGGAAGACCCAGTGTAGAGGTGGTGCCTGAGTCCTGGACACTGTGGGGGGACATTCAGGATCTTTCCTGTCTGGTCTAATTTAGGACAGTAAGTAGACCAGAGCTTCAGGAAAACTATTAAAGGACTCTAGCACTATAAAGCGGAGAAGGCAGTGGTAACCCACTCCAGTACTCTTGCCTGGAGAATCCCAGGGACAGAGGAGACTAGTGGGCTGCCGTCTATGGGGATCGCACAGAGTTAGACATGACTGAAGTGACTTAGCAGCAGCAGCACTATAAAGATTATGCCCATCCAACACATGCAAAAGAGGAAAAGCAATGCACTGTAATTAAGTAGAAGATATAAATAAAATATTCTGACTTTTATTATGATTTGTTCCATGTGATTAATAATTTAAAAAAAATCATGTTCTTTCAAAGTCTTTTTTTGTCTCATGATGTAGTATTCTTGCTTCCTGGGGCCTCCATACTTACATTGCTTTGGGGCAATATAGCACTGGCTCAGATCCATCTTTTCAGGAAGCCCAATTAATTACTTATCATGAAACCTGGTAGGATGGTCTGCTCACCAGCATAGTTTATTGACTGACACTTTTGCACTGATCTAAGAGTACTGTTTACTCTTGGTTGGAATATGGCTCCTTAAGGGAGAAACTGATGAGGTTAGATCATCCTCAGATTTCTGGAAAATATTTTATTATAACAGACCTAGTCATACCAAAAAGTATTATGAGACCTCATGGATCATCTTGTGGGAAAAACCCTGGACTTCAATGCCATTATTTTAGCAGCAAACATAAAAATATTTTAATCCATCTCTCACAATATAGGTTTCTAAATTTGTAAAGTCTACTTTGTGATTGCCGTATATAAAGAAGGGACTTGCATGTACTACTGAAAGAAACTCTTTTGTAAAGCAATGTGACTAATAGGTTTGGACAAATGCTTTTGGTGGCAATATTGAGCACATGTGCAAAAAAGAGAGTTTGCTTCTCTAATAAGAGATATAGGAAAATCATACGTGAGATGCACACATGAGAATAAACAATAGTAATAAAAAGTTCTCTAAAATCCAGCATGTCTTTCTATCAAGATGGAGCAAAAGAATAAATACATTTTGCACGTCAATAAATTCTAAAAGGCCAAGAACTTGTAGGATCTGAATTAAATTTTATGAAAATACTGCATCGAACTGATGATGATTTCATTCTGAGTGCCCAGGTCATTTTTCTGCATGTGTTTTTTTCTCCTCTTCTTTCCTTCCCTCCCACCCTGTCCCAGCACCCCTCCTCCTCTCTACTTCTAAAAGAAGAGAGCACTGTTCCCAGAACTCTCTCAGGCTTTTTTAATTGAAAGCAATGGTTCTGAGTCACTCCTTTATATTAAGTGAAACACTTTTGCATGAATCTCCAGGGATGAACTGATTAGCACAGCAAGAAGCCGGTGGACTCTGGTTGTCCCTGCAAGTGGTGGAAAGAATTAAATACAATTTTGCAAAGATAACACTGAAAGAATGATATTTTCTTTCAAAACATGTCCCTCTCTGAAACATCAGTGCAGACATATGTCGAGATAGAAACCAGATCGTATTTCTAACAGTTGAAGACTCAGATTTCATCAAACAAGACTGTTTGTTCTCATGCCCAAACTGTATCCTACACTGTCCCCTTGTCTGGACTATAATGGAATATAACGTTAACTTCGGACAGTGGGGGTTGAGTTGGTGCCAACCTTGCTAATGAACATGTGGTTTCAATAATAATGTGGCTACTTGCACGTTAGGTGGCAAGGTGCCAGGTACTTAATGTCGAGGAGGCAACCGACGTGAAAAGTACCATCTCCTGATATGATTGTATTTCCAAAAGTGCTCTGGGCCCAGATTGAGACTCAGCAAATCAAGGGGTGTCACTCAGTGTCAAGGAGCTTAAGGCACTGTCAGACGAGCACAAGGCTGGCAGATCTCTCTGCAAACCCTGAAGCATCCTATAGCCTTGGTGATAATGGAATGGATAACAGTGCAGTGTGGAAAAACTTAGCCTGCCCCAGGAGGGGGTGGGAGGGGAAAGGATTAGGATCACTCCTTGCTTCAAGTTCCTGGTGTTTTGGACTCTGGGACTTGAGGGTCTGAAAGCTAGAAGACAGTGAAATGAATTACAGTTTAATGATATTCCCACTACACTGACAAAATGGATTCAATTACATAATGGTAGCATTAAATGTTATTAAGAAGGGATCCAGAGTCTTGAGGCCAGGCTCTCAGAAANACAAAGAACCCTCACCTGCTGCTTGGCCCAAATGCTTTGTGAAGTGCAGAGCCAAATGGTTTACCTGAGGCCCTGGTTGCCTAGGATGACTTGGTAGGACAATGGTTTTTATAAAAGGTAGGATTCCTTCTGTAGGGTGACCAGGTTTATAGAGAATGGACAGTTTTTCTTTAATTCTGTCTTCTTGTTGGAATGAAACACTTATTTTTGTTTTAGTTTAACATTTTCATACCATAAAATTCACTCTTGGTAGTGAACAGTTTTGACAAAAGCATTGAGTTGTGTATCTGTCATCATAATCAATGGAGTATTCCATTGTGTCAAGAAATGTCTTCTGTAGTCAATTTACCTACATACTTCCAATCCCTGGCAACCACTGACATTTCTCCATCTTAAGGTTTTGATTTTCCTGAACATCAGTATCTGGTCTTTTGGATCTAGTTGACTTCTATCACTTAGCAAAATTCATTTGAGAATTCATCCATGTTGTTCGAGTATCACTGGATTATTCATTTTTATTTCTGAGTAGTGTCCCATTGTATGGGTGTGTATGTGTGCTTAGACTGTAAGTCATGTCTGACTCTTTTTGACCCCTTGGACTGTAGCCCACCAGGCTCCTCTGTCCATGGGATTTTTTTCAGGCAAGAATATTAGAGTGGGTTGCCATTTCCTTCTCCAGGAGATCTTCCCAACCCGGGAATTGAACCCACGTCTTCTGCATCTCCTGCATTAGCAGATGGATTCTTTACCACCGAACCACCTGAGAAACCCATTTGTATGGATATACCATAGCTTATTCACCTGTGAGACATTTGTACTATTTCCAGTTTTTGGTAATTAAGAATTAAGCAGCTATAAAAATTTGCATATAGGCTTTCTGTGTAGACATAGGTTTTTACTTCTCTGAAGTAGAATCCTGGGAGTGAGATTGCTTGGTCATATATGATAAATATAGGCTTAACTTGACAGTAAATGGCTAAATTGTTTTCTAAAGAGGATGTAACAATTCGTTCTCACCAGCAAAGTATGAGGGTTCCATATTCTCTACATCCTCACCAACTCTTGGCATTGTCAGTTTATTTCTTTAATTTAAATCATTGTAGTAAGTAGTTACTAAGTAGTGGTAACTCACAGTGAGGTCTAATTTGCATTTTTCTAATGTTTAATGAACTTGAGAATATTTTTATGTGATTTTTTGCCACCTGTTCATGTGAAATATAAACAGATTTGTTTGGTGAAATATCTATTTTTTGGTGAAATATCTGTTCAGATCTTTTCAGTTCAGTTCAGTCACTCAGTCGTGTCTGACTCTTTGCAAACCCCATGAATCGCAGTACTCCTGGCCTCCCTGTCTATCACCAACTCCCAGAGTTCACTCAGACTCACGTCTGTCAAGTCAGTGATGCCATCCAGCCATCTCATCCTTGGTCGTCCCCTTCTCCTCCTGCCCCCAATCCCTCCCAGCATCAGAGTCTTTTCCAATGAGTCAACTCTTCTCATGAGGTGGCCAAAGTACTGGAGTTTCAGCTTTAGCATCATTCCTTCCAAAGAAATCCCAGGGCTGATCTTCAGAATGGACTGGTTGGATCTCCTTGCAGTCCAAGGGACTTTTAAACTGAGTTGTTGTTTTTTTAGTTGTTAAGCATTGAAGGTTATTTATGTATTATAAATACAGTCATTTGTCAGATATGCTAATTGTAAGTATTTTCCCTCAATATTTGACTTGTCCTTTGATTTCCTTAAGATATCTCTTGCAAAATAAAAAAAAATTTAATTTTGATAAAGCACAATACAATAAATATTTTCTTTTATGAATTGTCCTTTGATGTTATATAGAAGAATTCATTGGTTAGCACAAGGCCACATAGATTTATCCTGTTTTCTTCTAGGAATTTCCTAGTTTTTTGTTTTACATTAGGTCTATGATAAATTTTGAGTTATTTTTTGCATAGAGGGCAAGGTATGAGTTGAGGGTTGTTTTGTGTATACATATTCTTATGCAGTTTGTTAAAAAGACTATTGTTTATCCTTGGAATCATCTTTTTAAAAATTATTTATTAATTACTTTACTATATTGTATTCTTTCTTCCATACATTTGTCAAATATCAGTTGACTATATTTGCATATATTTTTTCTGGACTCTAATCCATTTCATTGATCTATAAGCCTATCCACACATAGAATGTGTTCTTTTTACAGAAGCTTTATAATAAATCTTGAGAATAGATAGTGTGATTCCTCCAACTTTGTTCTTTTATTAATCCCAAAATTGTTTCGGCTATTCGGTTGATATTTATAAAAAAATTTTCTGTTGAAACACCGATCAAGTTTGCATGGGATCTATAGATCACTTGGGGAAAATTGACATCTTAACAATATTGAGTCTTCCAATTATAACATAGTATATCTCTACTTATCTGAGAATTTGCTTTTTTCCTGTCAGTGTTTTATAGTTTATAGCATATATATTTCATACGCATTTTGTTAAGTTTATAACTAAGCGTTTTGAGGATGCTGTAAATGACACTGTTTATATATTTAGAATTCCACTAGCAATTATATTTCTATTTTGCTTGATTATAGAAATATAATTGATATTTATTGTGAGTTTTTATCCTGCAACCTTGCTAAACTCACTTATTAGTTCCAGGAGCATTTTCTGTGTGTGTGTGTGTGTGTGTAGATTCTATCTCCTTAGAAATTTGATCTGTGAATAAAGACAGTTTCACTTCTTCCTTTCCAAACCATATGCCTTTCTTTTTCTTTCCTTATTGTATCAGCCAGGATTTACAGTGTAGTGTTGAATATGAGTAGTTGAGAGAGGATATCCCTGCCTTGTTCCTGATTATTTGAGAAAAATATTCAGTTTTTAATGTTAAGTAATTGCATCAGCCAGGATTTACAGTGTAATGTTGAATATGAGTAGTGAGAGAGGACATCCCTGCCTTGTTCCTGATGATTTGAGAAAAATATTCAGTTTTTAATGTTAAGTATGTTATGTGTAGAATTCTTGTAGATTCCCTCTGTCAGGCTAAGGAAGTTCTCTTCCATTCCCAGTGTGCTGAGATTCTATGGTAAATGGCCGTTGAAATGTATAAAATGCACTTTGTTTCACCATTAAGATGATCATATTATTTTCTTCTCTATTTTATAATATGATGGATTATATTGATTGATATTTGAGTACTGAACCAGCCTTGCATTTCTGGAATAAGTCCTACTTGGACATGATGCACTGTATTTTAAAATGCATCTTTATATATCCTGCCTTAAATTGGCTAATATTTGTTCAGGATTTTTGTGACTACGTTTATATAAGGTTAAGCACTGCTTTGTTAAGCACAAATTTTTATACTCTGATTTTTAATTTTCATTCAGTTCAAAATTATTTAAAAATTGATCTTGACACTTCCTCTTTGACTTGTGCATTCTTTATAAGTGACTTAATTTCCTAATATTGGAGATTTTCAGATATCTTTGTGTTATTCATTTCTAATTTAGTTCAGTATGGATGACCAGGGACCATTCTTAGTATGGTTTATTTTTTTTTAATCGGTAAAGTCTATTTTATGGTATAGAATATGATATATCTTGGTGAATATCACAAGTGGGCTTACAAAAACTATGTATTTTGTTGTGGGTCGATGTTATACAAATATCACTTAGGTCAAGTTGGTGGACGGTAATGATCATGAGGGCTTCCCTGGTGGCTCAGTGGTAAAGAATGCACCTGCCAATGCACGAGACACAGGTTCGATCCCTGGACTGGGAGATCCCCTGGAGCAGGTATGGCAACCCACTCCGGTATTCTTGCCTGGGAATTCCTATGGACAGAGGAGCCTAGTGGGCTGCAGTCCATGGGGTCACAGAAAAGTTGGACATGACATAGCAACTAAACAACAACAATGATTGTGAATTCAGTCTACTTGTTCTATTAGTCATAGAAAGAGAAATGTTGAAATCTCTAAGATTGTGTATTTTTCTATTTCTCATTTATGTTCCACTGATTTTTGCTTCAAGAATTTTGAAGCTCTGTTGTTAAGTGAACATACATTTAGGATTATGATGCCTTCTTGGAAAATTTGTCTTTTTTGTCAAGGGATTGATTATTTTCCTCTTTTTTCTTGGTAATGTTCCTTTTGAAGTATACTTCATTTTATATTAATATGGGTATGCCAGCTTCTCTTCTTATTGGTTGTATGGCATATATTTGTCTATCTTTTTACTCTAAACTTATCTTTGTCTTTATATTCAAAGTGAGTCATATCTGACTCTGGTTTTACTGATTTACTCTTACCCATGAGTTGCTTTTTTCTTATTTTTGTATGCTTTGTAATATTTTGTTGAAAGCTGGACACCTTCTGTAGGACAGTAGACACTAAAGTATGTGTTTTATGCACAAAAATAACACTTCTTTCTGCTAGAATTTAATGTGGATTACTGAGTCAATCTAGTTAGGAATTGAGCTGAGGGGATTTTACTGTTGCTATGGTTACCCATAATGAACTATAGACTTACAGTTCCTCTAGCAATACTTTGTGTTTGGTGTGGAGAATGGTTTGTCAGAGGCTTTTTCTCAGTGTCCATTCTCAGCTTTCGGTCTTTCCCTTTGCGCTATGCTTCAGTCTCTTTCCACACTCATATCATTCTTCCAGCACTCCTGCACTGTGGCTTGCTACTTGATGCTTGTTAGCCTGGTGAGTGGAATCAGGTGTACATTCTCTGTTGTTCTCATTAAGCCTGTCTTAGGCAGGAAACTGCATCCCTGCAGGCCTTTTTCTACATATTCTTTAATTTGTGATTTCTTACTTTAAAAAGTATGGCAGTCTTCTTAAAGATCTGGGGAGAAGTAAGGTGTTCTCATGCAGTTTAAATAAAAAAACATATTTGAGCACCATCTTTATGCCAGACACAGTCCTGAAAGCTTGAGATTTTGACTACAATTGTGACTGCAGTTATGACTACAATTGTGACTGCAATTATGATTACAACTTGGCTCATCCCATTCCGAAACTCTGTGGCCGAGAACCATGAGCTGGTAGTAAACATTACAGCCTAGTTTGTATCACGATAGGAGTAGATGCTAAGTGCTTTGAAACCCAGCAGAAGGCCTTTTAGCTCAGTGTGGATGAGGGTGAAGTTCAGGGAGTTCGTCCTGGAGGAAACCTAGGAAATCATCATCTGTCTAGGAGAGCTTCCTTTGTCCTTCTGCAGTCAAGTGACAATGGATTTGGGATGAAAGAGGGAAAGGCCTGAAGGTCTAAAGTAAGGATGCAGGAGGTAGATGAGGCAACTATGGAGAAATACAGCACCTTCTGGAAGTTATAGTCCCTGCATTACTTCAGGCAGCTTCACAGAGTCATCTCTAGAAAAATTGAGAGTTTTTGATTAAGTCAAATCTTGGTTTGAAATCTTGCTTTCTCACTTATAAGCTGAGGAACCTTGGGCAAATTACCTTTTCAAGGTTCATTTTTCTCATACATAAAATGGTAAAGGTATTTCCTTTCTCATAGTATTACTTTGAACATCATGTGATGTACCAGACATCTAGAAGAAGGTTCATAATGAGTAGCTATTTTTACTATTGTTGTTGTCGTATTTGTGGCAATTAAATTTAATGTTCTAAAATTCTTTAGGTACTTAATGTTTAGCTCAACCCAAGGTGTTCTAAGGAGTCTACTTGGAAGTGAGAAGCAGCTGTCTTTCCTATCAAAGTTCTTCCCAGAATGGTCAGTTCTATGCTGGTGGTGAAGAAGCAGCTTGCAAATAACATCCCACAAAAGTAGATCTAAATACTAAACTCCTATGGGCGTCTTGTACAAAAGCTTAAGTCAGAGTTTTCTTCAAGAAGCTTATAGGCCCCATAGAGTTCATAACCCTGCAACGTCTTGACCANTATGGCTGATACCTCAGATGAAATGTCGTATATGTCTAAAACATTTTCCATTTTATATTTGTCACGTGCTCTCCTCTAAGGAGCTTGAAACGCATGCGCCGCTTCCTATGAGTCGACCACTTGGCAGTGTTAAATGAGCAAGTTGAGTGAGGATGGGCAGGTAAGGGACATTGAAGAGGGAGTTGAAAAGAAAAAGGAAGCACAAACCTCAAGTGCTGACGGTGGTCACTCAGCATCAGGAGGAAGAATATGAGGAGAGCAATGAGTCTACAGCAGAGCTCCCTTTATCACCGGGGCAGCCTGGGCACCTGAGGGGCCTGGGCACATCGTCTTGGTGAGAAGAGCTGTTATCTGGGGGTGAGTTCCTAAACCTTAAAGTCCTTGTCAGTGCAGTCCTGTGCTTTGAGCACATTCCACCAGATGGTTCAGGAAAGTTGCACAGTGGAACAGCTGCACTTTGGAGCCTGGGTGGTGACACCCCATAGGTGGGGAGGCCCAGGGACCCGATGGTTCGTGACAGGGATGCGTGTGTCTCCTGGGCTGCTTTGCACATCTCAAGGGTGACTCCCGGTGACACCAGCCGCCAAGCACAGGCTACCAGTGTGCACTTGTAACCTGAGCTCAGACAGAGCTGTTGACCCTCAGGACAGCTGCAGTTTGAGTTAATAGCACATAATTCAGCCCCTTATTGAGGCTTTCCTAGAAATCCAACCATGAACTCTGCATGGATTCCGTCCAGGAAACTCCTTTCCTATCTGAGAGAGCAGAAGTGCATTTTTCGGCGTTTATTCATTTGCAGCAGTTGGATGAAACGTCAGTCAGTCTCTCCTTTTCTTCTTCTTCTTCTAGCCCTTTGCATCCCTACTGCTCTTCTAAGGGAGTGCTCTTCTGTGAGACATAGCAGGGACATCCTGCCATAGTCGGGATTCTTAGCAGTAGGTTTTTCCTTGTGTGTAGAGAAGAGAAGCCTGATTTCTAATCAATGGGGGAGCAGAAGCACAGCTGAGACACAGTGAAATTCGAAGAGATCAAGTTTTGGGGGGAAAATGGAATAGTTGAGACCTCGCTGATGCAGGGTTCCTTCTCCTTCTTGGGTGTCCACATTGTTTCGGTCACATCTCCTGAAACATCTCCTGAGACTTTCAGGGTGACATTTGTCTCCTTGGCACTGAAACCCGGCGTCCTGAGTGTGATGCTATTAACCAAAGCCCCGGACTAAGGAGGACGTTCTTTTATACAGAGTGCACAGAAACGGGGAGGCGCAAGGTAGGAGAGCTGCTTTTTGCATCTTTTAAGAGTACACTCATAATTTCCCCCTACATTCTTTTTCCCTTAATAAAGTGCTTTGTGCCCTGAAGCTGAGCCTTCCTATTCCATCTGAAGTCAGTATTTCCTCCGATCTTTAGGACAGCCTTAGGGAAGTTCTCCTGCAAGACTATAGATGGATTTCACATTATGAAAGGAGAGAGGAAAGCCACTTCAGCACACCGTAGAATGGCCAGGGCACTATTTATTTATTTTAGAGGTGGTGGCAGCTGGAGAGGAAGGTTCAAAAGACACAAAGTTGTGTATGAATTATGATGTGATATGTTCGCTTTTAGCTCACCACCGGGCAGACCTTCAAAGTCAGTTTCCAGTGGGTTTTTCTCAAGGGCCCACACCAGCATCTTCCAAATGTGAGTCTGAAGATGCTTCCCATCTTACATCACTCACAAATAACTGCCAGAGCAACAAGAAACAAAAACTATACAATTTACAGTTTAGCCTCTTTGATGTGATTTGGGATGGGGATCTGAAAGTAAAGGCCTCTGGGTTGATTGCCACAGAGAGCAAACTCTTATTTCCTTAGGCGAGCAAGCTGCACTAGCACATTAAAATTATTAGAAAGCCTTTACCAGATTAAATGAAGCTTGATTTGGGTCAAGGTGGGGGAGGGGAAGAGGAAAGAAACTAAACAGTGTGCGCCAAGGATTTGCTGAACATTTAAAAAAAAAATGCTGACGGGCATTAAATTAGTAACAACCAAAGATTACACAAGAGTAAACACTGCTGCTAATGTTTGATTAAAAGCTAACTGAGGGCTCGAAGTGACTCCAGTTAATTTATAGATCATGCCAATAACAGCCCCAGGGAAATGGGGCTGCTCAGGGTAGAGGAGAAGTTTTATAGGTAGAAGCCACAGTTTTAAATGTTGAAAAGGAAAACCAAGGCTGAAGGAATGCTTTATAAACTTCAGGGAAGGAGAGAAAGACAGAGAAAGAGAAAAAAGAAAAGGGGTGTGGGAGATAGAAAGGGGAATTGTCTCTGTGACTGCTGGGCTTGGGGTAATAAAAAAAAAGGGATGTGTAACATTTAAATAATTCTTCTAGGAGGAGAGAGAGTGCTAGGATCAAAGAGTTAACTGTTCCTATGGGACAGGAGTCTTAATAAATTCTAGACTGTGTCAAGGGTTCCATCTACCCCAAATGAAAGAGTGTGAATTCCCCTGTGTGATAAAATAAAATTGATTTAACTTTGCAACATTTAGCTTCGGGTTAATGTTTAACTGTATAGTCTAGCAACAAATGATTTTAAAATTATAGTCCCCATTCAGCAAACCTCTTTTGATAAGTTTTAAATGCTTTTATAATGGGATGCTGGTATGCTGTGATTCATGGGGTCCCAAAGAGTCAAACACGACTGAGAGACTGAACTGAGCTGAACTGATAATGGGATGTGTCGTCTATTTAGTAACATAGCAGTCACACAGCAGCCGACGGGCTTAGATTGGGGTTTCATCTTGTACTTTAACTTTCTAGGGCATGGGGGATGACCATAATTGCTGAACAATTCAATGGAACGGAATGGGCTAATTCAGCAGTTTTTCCCCCCTACATTTTTCCACAGAATATCTAAAATCATCTCCTCCATCGTAGTATGTTTATGAAAGCAAGGCATTTAACCCTCGTATTTCCTACGCTTGAATAGTTTCCTTAATAAGATATAAATATTTGCAAATTTGCCCCATTTAAATGAGCATGCCGTTCATTATGAAGGAGATAGCACTGTTCAGCATGTCAGGGTTGAATCCTGTCTGCCGTTGTTTGGCTACCCTTAGAGAATACTCCAGGAAACCCAGTCTCTCTGAACACCCTTCTTTTTCCAAGTTCTGTCTTCTCTCAGACAAAGGCAAACATATCTGCTCAGCTCGGCCAGTCTTTAGTTTAATCTTGGAGTCTGAAAAACAAACAGTGGTAAGGTCTGGATAACATTGATCCACATTTGTGTGTTTGCCCAGATGAAACTTTAAAAAATGCTAAAAGCCACCAAAATCTCTGCTCTTTCCTTTAATTACCCTAGATTATCAGACTGGAGAAATAAAATGGGTGGATATGTTCCAGTGCTTTTAAATCTTGTGCTAACTTTACCGGTCCCAGCAGGACCGGCAGCCTCGTCTGCTTTCCAGCACTCTCCAGGGACCCTCCCAACAGGTCAGAAACCCAGCACCCTGTCTGCAGGGGTGGGGATGGAGCTTGTGCTCTGCAAGAGGCTGCAAGAGAAAAATCCTGCTGTCTTATCCCTTGGGCCCTGTCAGTTGACTGACTCGGTTTATGGCTTTCATTACCAAACCCAGAACTTGACAGCCGACCTGACTCAGGTCACCAGCCCCATGAAGATATTTAAAAAAACTGAAATCACTTGGCATGTTCAGTTCTTACCATTTATGAGTTTGCTCAGACATTCTGGTGAGCAGTTTCAAACATGAAGATATGTGTGCCAAACCAGAGCAAAACTGAAAGTGACACTTCAGGGTGACTGCAATTAGTAGACATTGGTTTGGAACCCCTTGTCTTTCACATGTGATGTTAAAAACAAAGACTGGCATCACCCACGTCGACTGGGTCAGTTTATTAAAGAAAACTGAGTGAAGTCTAAAGGGGATTGGGCTTTCATGTATGGAAATATTTTGAAGCAATATTTGCTGTAATTTGCTGTAATTCATAAAAGTTGGGCAGTCCAGTGGTTAAGAATCTACCTTCTGATGCAGGGGACGCCAGTTTGATCCCTGGTCAGTGAACTAAGATCCCACGTGCCGCAGAGCAACTACTGAGTCCGTTCAGTCTGGAGTCCGAGAGCCATGACTAGAGAGCCCACACACAATTAAGACACGACACAGTGAAATAAATATATATTTTTTAATTTATAAAATATATTTTAAAAAGAATATGACATGAATGGACAATTTTACTGTCACACTGTATGAACAAACAGACAGTGATGATGTGGCATTTCCTTTTCTTGTCTTTAAAAGAAAATATGACATTAGGTTGCATTAATCTGACGCTTTTTCTTTTCTACTATAACCTGAAAAATGAAATGTATGCAGTTTCTCAAAATTTCAAATCACAAAGTTGGGGCATGGCAAATGGTATCATAACAGCAATGATAGCTGAAATTCATTGTGTATCTGCTCTGCTCCAAGCAATAACCACGTAGGGCAGGAACTGTCGTTCTGCTGCTGCAAAGTTTTGGAAGTAAAGCTACAAAGAGATCCTGCTGCAAGGTCACGTGGCAGTCCGTGGAGGAGCCTGGGTTCAGCCACACTTGTCTCCATCCATCTTGGGCTCCACCAGAGAGAGGATGTCATCACTCTGCATTCCCAGGCACCCGCATGCGTGTGCTCACCATCATGGTTCCACTGAACCATGTCATCTAACCTATCTTGTCATGGCAGACCTTCACACGGGAGTAGGGGAAGAGGGAGTGTATTTCTTAAACTCCATTCTCCATTATGCCTAAAAAATCCATCTTTTCCCATGATTTAGAACATACTTTTTTTTTTTTAAGAGTGGCCTATTGGAAAAAAAAAAATAGCTTTCTGTGTACCAGATATTATTCAAATTACATTTCTTATTTATTTAATTCTCACAACAGTTTGAGGAAGGTAGTATTTTTATTGCCATTCAACAGATGAGTAAACTGAAGACAGGTCATGTCATTTGCTTAAAGCCACCTAGTTAGGGGGATGCAGAGATGAACTCACACCCAGCAACTTGGTCGGATGGGTCATGGTCTTAACACTCTCTCTCCAGTGAACTGAGGACTAGCCAGGCAACTGATGGGGCTTCTCTGGTGGCCCAGATGGTAAAGAATCTGCCTGCGATGCAAGAGACCCAGGTTCAATCCCTGGGTGAGGAAAATTCCATGGAGAGGGAATGGCTACCCACTCCAGTATTCTTGTCCGGAGGATTCCATGGACAGAGGAGCCTGACGGGCTATAGTCCATGGGGTGGCAAAGAGTTGTATATGACTGAGAGACTAATACTTTCACTTTCAGGCGGTTTGAAGGGCAAGCAATGAAATTACTTCAGTCAAATAATTTAGGCTGGGTTTTTTCACAGCTAATTGTGGAAATTACGTACTTCCCTGGTGGCTCAGTAGTAAAGAATCCGCCTGCCAGTGCAGGAGACGTGGGTTCAATCCCTGGGTCAGGAAAATCCCCTGGAGGAGGAAATGGCAACCCACTCCAGGATTCTTGCCTAGAGAATTCCATGGACAGAGGAGCCTGACAGGCTACAGTCCATGGGGTCGCCAAAGAATCAGACACGACTGAGTGCCTAAACAATAAGAAACAACAACAAATTGTAGAATTGGCCGTTCCATCACTAATGGGAGCTGATACACTGCCTGATACAGTCACACAATTCAGAAGGAAGACCCTTGGAGAATCTATAGCGTCCTGGGTAATTCTCTCAGCAGCTCAGTCTGGGCCATTTCCAACTCTTACTCTCTGAACCAAGCTTGGTTCTCCTACCTCAAATATAGGTCTAACAACAAACAGTAGCCTCTTTCATTGGCGCACTTTTCCAGTTTACAGAACGATTTCTCACACATGTCATGTGATGTGAGCCTCAGCATGGTTCTTTAAGGTGTAATTATTCAGTTAGGACCTTCAGAAAGCTATTGCTCACAGATACCCATGGCCACAAAACAGATCAAGAAGGACTAGGCATAAAACCTGGCTTTCTAAGTCTAAGCCAAAATTGTTTCAACCATATCCCCAGTTCTTTCTGTGGTAGAAATAACCTCTTAGAGCAAGCTTCCTGTTGTGTGGCAATTTCATCACGAGATCTCATGAAACCTTCTCCTAGCTCCTTATATCAAGGCTCTGTGAAGTGGGCCAACCAGCTTCCCAAACTAGCTGAAGACCATCCACATGCTGCTCACATTCTATTTTGTGCTTGAATCCACTTGCCATGGTAGGCATTTTATGGTGGTCAATGGGGACATTTAGAGCTAGTTATGTTTATCTACAGACTGGGTCCACAGACAGGGCAACAAGCTCATCAACCATGCACCCACTAATGCGGAGGTAGGAAGTGTGCTGAAAACATTCTAGGCTTTGAGGTCTACCCTCATGATTGTAGAGAAGTGTTGTCTTACTGTAAAAAATAAAAAGAATAAGACCCAATGTCAGTGACTGAGGGCAAGTCCCCTGTACACCCCCTTTTGCCTCCACTCCTTTGGGCGTGAGATGCTGACAGAGAAGATGAGGTGGCTGGCCTACTTATTTGTGGCAACTTGCAGAGCTTAATTGGAGGCTGGGTACTGGAACGTCAGCTCAGAATTTCAGAAGAGTCTGGGCCATTTTCACAGATCCAAATCTGGAACCTGGAAGCAGGCTTTTACAACATTCTCGGATGGTATGATTGGCTGGTTCATGCACTGTTCGTAAGAAAGCCGAAATCCTCTGCTCCAACTAGCAGAAAAAGAGAAGAATTCGCAGAGAAAAAAAAAACCAAAAAACAGAAGAGAAAAGACTTGTAGAAGGAAAATTCACAAAGCCCCTTTCGTAAGAAGTCTGTTAGCTGGAGCCGTCCAGCAGACACGTATGGGCAGGTTAATGTCCTTGAAATCTAGCAGGAGCCAGTAATAACATGGTCAGGCAAATAGAAAGTTCCAGCTGGTTAGGAAGTCTGTGCAGCACCACACCATTACCCGCAGCAATTACCCTAGATGTAGGGCTGGCTCCCCAGGTCTGGGCACACACCCTGGGCTGGAGAAACTGGCTCTACTTCTCCTAAAGTGTTCTCTCACTGGGACAAATCCTTGGAGCATCAGGAAGGCTTTATGGTAAAGTCAAGCTGTATCTCTCCCAGGTTCTGGAGGCCAGGTTAGAAGCTGCTTGTCTGATCCCTGCCGGCAGCTGGAATGGCTTGCAGGCAGGGACCTGGGGAGAGTGGTGTAATTGTGCTTTGCAAGTTGTGTGGCTGTTGTGAGATGCAGCGGTGTTTGCTGCTATGACTGGAGTCCCAACTGGCAGATCTGTGTCTTACCACTTAACCATCCTTGGGTGGTGTGGGTATATACCTCTTTAGGGGAACAAACTAAATATGACAAGTTTCCGAGGTTGGCAGTGGCTGCCATTTGCTTGCCTGTCTGTTGTCCAACTCTTTCATTTTCTAAAGCAGTAGAGTGCCGGCGTCTGTTTCGTTGGTTTCTATTTCTGTGAAAAACATTTCAGAACCACTTTCCTCATCGATCCCGCTAAAAATCAACCTTCCTTTCCTTTTTGCTCTGAGAGGGCTGACCCACATTCTCCTGACCCATCCCGCCCTTGGCTGTTGCCAACCCCAGACGGGTTGCTGCCATCAGATGATGCCCTGCCCTAGCCAGGGGGACACATACCATATCCCTAAATAAGTTCTGGAGGAATTAAATACATAAACATTAAATAAATTTTTAAAAACACAAAAGAATAAATGAAATTATGGTAAATATTCATCAATTCCTGCTTCACAGAAGCACTTTTTAAGCAAAAAGGTAGAGGAAGAATTTATGAAAAGATCAAATTTTTTTTGGTATAAAACTAAAAGCTTGTATACATCAAAACTCATGACAAAAAAGCATAAAGCAAAGAAAAACCTGAAAAATGGAAAAATATAAGACAAAGGTATAAACATAATTAATACATGAAAAGCTTCTAGAAATCAATAATTAGAAGATAAGTAATCTAAACAAAAAAATTATCAGTGTTCACAAAAAGGCAATTCGTATAAGCAGAATTATCCATACATGTACAGTAGTCATGTATGAATGTGAGAGTTGGACTACAAAGTTGAGCACTGAAGAATTGATGCTTTTGAACTGTGGTGTTGGAGAAGACTCTTGAGAGTCCCTTGGACTGCAGGGAGATCAACCGGTCCATCCTAAAGGAAATCAGTCCTGAATACTCATTGGAAGGACTGATACTAAAGCTGAAACTCCAGTACTTTGGCCACCTGATGTGAAGAACTGACTCATTGGAAAAGATCCTGATTCTGGGGAAGGGTTGAAGGCAAGAGAAGGGGACGACAGAGGATGAGATGGTTGGATGACATCACTGACCCAATGGACATGAGTTTGAGCAAGCTCCGAGAGTTGCTCGGTGGACGACAGGGAAGCCTGGTGTGCTGCCGTCCATGGGATTGCAGAGTTGGATGCGACTGAACTGAACTGACAAGCAGATAACAATTAGATAATAACTCAGAAAAAATTTCAAGCTTACTCATTTAAAAATAATTAAAGGAAGATTAGTTGTTGTTTCTCAAGTTGGCAACTGTTTTAAACAAACAAATCAGGTAATTACATATTTGGAGAAAAGTTCAGGAAAAAGGATTATATATAGTGCTGGGGAAGTATAAAGATTTTTCAAGTTTCCTTATTGTAAATGTGGCAATATGCATTCAAAGACTTAAAACTGTGAATAGTATTTGGCCTAATAATTCCTCTTCTAGGAACCTGTCCTTAGAAAATATTTTTTGAGAAATATAAAGATTTAGGTTCAAGGGTGATTATCACAATGTTATTTATATCAGGGAAACATTCTAAAAAATAAGTTTAATTATAGTACATCTGTAAGCACTGAAAATTGTGTTCTTGAACATACTGAAGACTTAGGAAAAAATGTAAAAAGATATTATGAAGTGGAAAAATAGGATGCAAAACTGCACGTACAAAATGCTTCTGCTTTGGTAAAAAATGTGAATTTGGTTATATATGCATGTACATGCACAAGTGTGCTGAAAAAAGACTGGAAGGATTTGCACAAATGAAATATTAATAGTGGTTTTCAAAATAGTGTAATTATCACTAGTTTTAAAATTAAGTTTATTTGGTATTTCTTCAGATTTTCTGCAAAAAGAATGTATTAACTTTATGATCCGAAGCATAAATATTATTTTTGTAATTTTCTTTTTTTATCAAGGGCTCCCCCTGCTGCTCACCTTAAACATCATGGAGGCTTGGCCTTCTGCTTATTTCTCATTTTCCTCATCTTCTAAAAGGCTCTATTCTTGAACTTGATGACCACTCTCTATTTCTTATTACCAGTCTCAGGAGCAAACTCCACTAATTTAAATATTTGGAATGATTTGTCAAGGTCTAGACTTAAAAAAAATCTGAGACATAATTCACATACACAAATCATTCTTTTAAAGTGTACAGTTCAGTGTTTTTTTAGTATATTCATAATATTATGGAGCTGTCACTAATATCTAATTCCAGAGCATTTTCATCACTTTAAAAGAAACCTCATACTCATTAGCAGTCACTCCCCTTTCCCTGTCCCTAGTAACTATTATGCTACTTTCAGTGTCTATGAATTTGCCTATTTTGGATTTATCATATAAATTGAATCATTCCATATGTGATCTTGTGTCTCGCATCTTTCACTTAGCATAATGCTTAAGAAGTTCATCTATGTTGCAGCATATATCAAAACTTCATTCCTTTTATGACTAAATAATATTCTATTCTTTGAATACGCCACATTTTATCTATTCATCAGTTAATAGATATTTGTATTATTTCCACTTTTTAGCTATCATAATTAATACTTCTATGACATATAAGATTTTTGTGGAGATATGTTTTTGATTCTCTTAGGTGTATAGTTAGAAGTGGAACTGATGAGATAAAACTCTTTATTTAACTTTTTGAGGAAATGCCAAACTCATTTTAAAGGTGACTATATCATTTTATATTCCTACATACATTGAATGACAGTTCCAGTCTCGCCTTATTTTCACCAATGAGTATATACTGCCTTTCTAGTTAAAGCTGTCCTGCTGCTGCTACTATGTTGCTTCAGTCGTGTCCGACTCTGTGCGACCCCACAGACGGCAGCCCACCAGGCTCCCCCATCCCTGGGATTCTCCAGGCAAGAACACTGGAGTGGGTTGCCATTGCCTTCTCCAATGCATGAAAGTGAAAAGTGAAAGTGAAGTTGCTTAGTCATATCTGACCCTCAGCGACCCCATGGACTGCAGCCTTCCAGGCTCCTCTGTCCAGGCGATTATTCTTTTTAACACTGTTGTAAAGGAAATTTTCTTAAGCTCATTTTCTGATTGTTCATTGTCAGTGCATAAAAATACAACTGAATTTTCTAAATTGAGCTTATTTCCTGTAAGTTTGATGAACTGGTTTATTAACACTCATAGATATTTCTGGATTCTTTAGAATTTTCTGTTTACAAGATCATGTCATCAGCAAATATAAATAGATTTATTTCTTCTTTTCTAATCTGGATCCCTTTTATTTGTTTTTCTTCAGTAATTGTCCCGATTGGAACATTTAATATAATGTTGAGTAGGAGTGGCTAGAAACAGCATTCTTTTCTAGCATTTTCTTATCAGCATTCCTGATATTAGTGGGAAAGCTTTCTGTTTTTCAGCATTAAGTATGGTTTTAACTGTGGGTTTTTCTTAGACACTATTTAGTAAGTTGAGGAAGCTCCTTTTTATTTGTGTGTTGTGTCTCACATGACAACATTTTTATCATTTATCATTTGGCTTTAGTAAAATACTTTTTCTGTGTCTATTGAGATGACTCTGGGATATTTGTTCTTTTTTTCTACTAATATGGTGCATGATATTGATTACTTTTAGAGTGTTAAATCAACGTTGAATTTCAGGGATAAATTCCAGTCATAAGGCATATAGATCTGTAGTTTTCTTACGATGCCTTTGGTTTTGGTATCAAGGTAACAAGATCTTGTAGAATGAGTTGGGAAATATATGCTTCCATTCTATTTGGGGGAAGAGTTTATGAAGGATTGGCATTAAGTGTTCTTTAAACACTTGGTAGCATTTATCACTAAAGCCATCTGGTTCTGAGCTTTTCTTTTGTGGAGAGTTTTTGATTACTAGTTCAGTCTCTTTTCTTATAAAGGTTTATTTATGTTTTCTATTTCTTCCTGAGTCAACTTGTATAATTTGTGTCTTCCTAGAAGTCTGTCTGTTCAGCTAAGTTATATAACTTTTGGCATACAGTTATAAAAATAGTTCCTTTTATAGCCCTCCTACACTGCTGGTGGGAATATAAATTGATGCCGCTAGTGTTCCTCACTTGCCTCTTAAGGTTTTTGACAGATATCCCTTAAGAAAAGGCTGCATTAGGTGATCTGTGAATCAGGTCAAATGAAGAGAGTCTTCTTGCAAGTGGGTTTCCTGGGGTCCCTCTAGATGTGTCAAATAATTACAATACTCTGGATATGGATATTTGAAGAAACTGTAACCTCTTTCAGAAGTCTTAGCCTAGAGAGAAGGAGGAGGCGGACTGGGCACATTGGAATGTGATTTAATATGAGTGATTAATCTGTGTGTGTGGGTTTCCTCATTCAGGTGACTTTCCTCATTGATACTCAGTCCTTGTTTGCCAAGAGTCTTTGGCCTTAAAGAGGGTGCCTTACTAGCTATGTGATGGATTATTGGGATATGATGCCTGTTGAATGGGGAGTTTCCCTGTGGAAACTCATGATTGTAAAGAATCTGCCTACAATGTGGGAGTCCTGGGTTTGATCCTGCGTTGGGAAGATTCCCCTGGAGAAGAGCATGGCAACACACTCCAGAATTCTTGCCTGGAGAATCACATGGACAGAGGTGCCTGGAGGGCTACCATCCACAGGGTTGCAAAGAGTTGGACACGACTGAAGGCACTGAGCACACGCACACGCCTGTAGAACGAACCCTTAGCTTTTCTTCCTCCCTTGAACTGATGCTGACACTCTCTCTTGGGCTCCCGTTAAGCTCGCCTTAATCATTATAGATTTAAGGTGATCAAATCTGAGAAGTTATAAATCAATACCTTAAAACAGCAACCAAACCCCTGCACTGTCTCTTTAAGACTACAGCTAATATAAACAGTAACTGTTCTGTACTGAGTGCCTACTTTGTTTCATGCAGTCTGCTAAGTACTTCACATACATTAACCATTGTTAAAATAGGTGCTGTTATTTCTCTGGAGGAATAAACTGAGGCTCAGAGAGGTTAAGTAACTTGCCTAAGGTTCCATAGTGAGTTAATGGTCGGGAACAATGTGCACTGAAGGACTGCAATAAAAATTTATTATTTCAAACTAATGGAGGCAAGGCAACCTGAATTTGTGAGGCACACGCTTTTAATAAAATATATTTAAAGCTAAAGAGTTTATTGCCTTCTCAGCCACTCAGTAACTTAAACTGTGTATGAAAAGAAAGCAATTGCCTCCGGGGGGTCTTGGAAGACCTACAGATAAGCGTTATTTATAATTAGCATGTCACTCTTAAAGCATTATTTATAATTAATGTGTCAGTTATTTATAGTGGAAGAAATACTTCTAGATTATTTTTTAAAAGGTTTTAAGAAACAGTTTATCTGAGGATATTTAAATTATAGTTCTTTACATCCTTGATTTGCTTAGGGAGCTTCAAGCCAGTCCTGAAGACTCTGANTATTTATAGTGGAAGAAATACTTCTAGATTATTTTTTAAAAGGTTTTAAGAAACAGTTTATCTGAGGATATTTAAATTATAGTTCTTTACATCCTTGATTTGCTTAGGGAGCTTCAAGCCAGTCCTGAAGACTCTGAATTGATGGGAGTGTGAAGTAATATAGTTTAATGTAGAGCCTGATGGTCATCCTTGTTAGGCTCTCTTATTTAAAATATATGTCTTGTTGACTAGGATTGGCTGTTTGGATATCTGCGAGATTCACTCTTTGTAATGATAATACAATCAAAGCCTCTAAGGAATTGGATTTAGTTCTAAGAACCTGGAGTCTTCCTTTGAAGTGACCCTTTAAAAATATTAGCGAGTATCAGCCTTAATATCCAACTTGTATGCCTCACGGAGCTTTCATGAGATTAGCAGCCATTGCTAGTTCTTTGTCTGGAAGTTGAAATGAAGAGTTTCTGTGGACTGAGAGAACACTTCTGTTTCATGTCCCCATGCTGTTTTGGTCCAAATGACTCAGATACAGTACTACAGCTGTTTCAGCATTCTTGGGTTTTGTTTGCCAGCTCTATTGGAGACTAAAGCTTATATAAGTAATATAAAACCTCAGCATTTACAACATAAAGGCACCACAAGAACTCTCAGACATTAAGCTTTGGTAGGATTTTATTTGGAGGAATTTTACTTTAAAATGTAATATCCTTTTCCTTTCTTTGGCAAAATAGAATCAGGAGAACTTGGATGGAACTCTACTGCTTATGAAAAGTCTCACCCTGTTCATATAAGCAAGTCTGTCACCCTTGATTGGAAAGTAATAATTCATAAAGCTTAATGTTATTATCATCCCTCTGCCTGGAGAGATAGATATTCTTGAAGCCTTTTAAATAAAAAGTTTAAAATTGAATTTGCAACTCAAAAGATTGGTGGGTTCAGATGTTAGTTTCCTGCTGAGTAACTGGGAAAACAATTCTAAAGTAGCCAGTAGTTGTTGGGAATGGCAGTTTTATTAAATGTCTTGATGGAGTGCAATGAAAACACACTTTCAGTGTCTTTATGCGGTCTTTCCCTCTACAAAAATAATAGTTTTCTCACAGATGTTAGTGTTTGCTTTCACTCTACCTATTTGGTTATTCTCCCAGTTCAGGTTTCTTTGCAAAGTTTTTCAAAAGAAGATGAGAATCAGTTTTAGTAGCAGACCAGTAAGATTCTCATGTATGAACCAATTGTCTGACACTGCTCAGAGATTATGATTGGCATTGCATCATATGATTTTGTAGGATGAGAAGTCTTAAACAATCTACATGGTCTAGAATAGGGCCACTATTTTGTTCCCATGGTGATGAGCCTTCCAACATCACAGATCTTCAATGAAGTCCTTCAAGGAGCTGGGTCTCGCTGGAAGGAAGAGAACCATCCAGTTGTGGGAAGGCTTCTCTTGTCCAATAAAAAGCCAGCAAGTTCATTTAAAAAGGTATCTTTCAATTATAAAACCTGGCAGGCATCAAAGGACACTTGGCAGTTGAACTTTGCAAAAACATTTGCACTGGCGGCTAAAGAGGACCTTCTCTTTTGCTGGTTTCATGAAAAAAAAAAAAAAAAGAAAGAAAGAAAAAAGGAACATTTTGCAGTTTCACCTCAATTTCCTCTCTCCTTCTTTCCACAAAAACAAAAGGTGATTTTTCAAGGTCCCTGTATCAGCATTATTTGACATCCTCACCTGGTTTTGACCAAATAACCGACCAAATCCCTCAGGATGAATATTGAAAATTGTTATGATTTCCACCCCTCACTCCCAGTGCTGTCTCTCAGTCAATGGCAAATTGTCTGTTTTCCCAGTTTCTTTATTTTTCCCCCTATGGGCAAAACACTGCTGCTATAAAAATAAGAAGAGTGAAATTCCAGTCTTGACTAAATTTGGGAATTCTCACACACATGAAAAAAATCTTTGTTTCTTCTTGGGAAATTGGCAAAGTGAAAATTGACAGCTTAGCTTTTCTCACATTGGCACTTATATTAACTGTAAGAATTGGATTTTTAAATGATTTTAAATATAATTTCAAGGGAAAAAAATGCTACTTACATGTAAATGTGGCTTATGTTTATCTTCACACCATATGTCTTGTATGAAGATCTTTGTGATCAGACCTGAAGCATCCTTTTCTTCCTGGGCAAAGATGTAGTTTTGTAAGAATGGAGGCCTCTTTGTCATTACTCCTCAAATCAAGACACTATCTAGTCCTGCCTAGGTTATCAGAGATAGCAGAAGGTAAGGCAGCCTCAGACTGTCAAATGACCTCTGGGTTAAGAGCATGGGCTTCCTTGGTGGCTCAAATAGTAAAGAATCTGCCTGCAATGCAGGAGACTTGAGTTTGATCCCTGGGTTGGGAAGTTCCCCTGGAGAAGGGAATGACTACCCACTCCAGTATTTTTGTCTGGAGAATTCCATGGACAGCAGAGCCTGGTAGGACACAGTCCATGGGGTCGCAGAGAGTTGGACACAGCTGAATGACTAACACTTTACCTGCATATTTGATTTTCTGGCAAGACATCAACAAAGTTCTCGCATCAGCAGACTTTGGGTACACTGTGCCTTCAAGTATTTGTCTGTGATATGAAATAACTCTGGATAATCTTATTTTTATCATTCAAATAATACACTAGTGGTTCAGGTTCTGCTCTATAATTTGTGTGTACATGTATGTGTGTTTTCTTCTTCAGTGTTGATCCTTAACAGAAAGAAATAGTTGCTCTAAAATCCTATGCATAAACATAGGTATAACAACTGGTAAAAAGACAAACAGCAACCTGCTCAGATTTTTAAACCCCCAAATTTAACTCTTCTCTTTACTGCACACATCCATTTTGTAATTTTGTTTCTAATATCCAAATTATAAGGGATATATCGCTGCCTGCTGCAGTTTCAGTGAAGCTTTAGGTCCCACCAGTAAGGCAGGGAGTGATTGTCTTGCATTCTGCACTTAATTGTGCCTATGGGTGCGTTAACCATCCTGTTATGAAGGGGAATGGCTAGCTGGTGGAACCGGCACAGAGAAACTCTTGCTGTTGCTCATGAAGGTCCGTATAGTCAAAGCTATGCTCTTTCCAGTTGTCAGGTACAGATGTGAGAGTTGGACCATAAAGACAGCTGAACACTGAAGAATTGATGCTTTCAAATTGTGGTGCTGGAGAACACTCTTGAGAGTACCTTGGATTGCAAGGAGATCAAACCAGTGAGTCTGAAAGGAAATCAACCCTGAATATTCATTGGAAGGACTGATGCTGAAGCTGAAGCTCCAATACTTTGNTTTCAAATTGTGGTGCTGGAGAACACTCTTGAGAGTACCTTGGATTGCAAGGAGATCAAACCAGTGAGTCTGAAAGGAAATCAACCCTGAATATTCATTGGAAGGACTGATGCTGAAGCTGAAGCTCCAATACTTTGGCTGCTGGATGTGAAGAGCTGACTCATTGGAAAAGACGCTGATGCCGGGAAGGATTGAGGCCAGGAGAAGAGAGCAGAGAGGATGAGATGGAGAGATAGCATCACTGACTCAATGGATATGAATTTGAGCAAACTCTGAGAGATAGTGAGGGACAAAGGAGTCTGATGTGCTGCAGTCCATGGGTTTACAAAGAGTTGGACACGACTCAGAGACTGAACAACAGGTGAAGGGGTCAAGCCATCTTGATTCACCATGATTTCCAATTCATTCCCTACCTGCCTTCCCACCTCTGGCCTCTACCCTCCATTACCTTCCATGGCCAAAAGATCTTTGTATGATTGAGAATACTGAAATGGGAATATTATCCTAGATATTTCAAGTGGTGAAGCATAATCCCAAGGGTCTTGTGTAAGAGGAATGCAGGGAGAAGGCAGTGTGACAAGAGAAGCAAAAATTGGAGTGATGGGGCTGGAAGCCAAGACAGTTCCTAGAAGGTGAACAGGTAAGGAGCAGCCTCTGGAGGGGGAGAGCCTCCACAAGGAACCAGCGCTGCTCAACCTTGGATTTTAGCCCCTTAACACTCCCTTTAGACTTCTGACCTCCAGGATTGTCAAAGAAAATGTTTTGTGCTGCTTTAAGCCACTTGTTGTTCAGTTGCTAAGTCATGTCTGACTCTGCAACCCCGTGGACTGCAGCATACCAAGCTTCCCTGTCCATCACCAACTGCTGGAGCTTGCTCAAACTCATGTCCATTGAATTGGTGATGCCATCCAACCATCTCATCCTCTGTTGTCCNAAGAATCTTCTCCAACACCACAGTTCAAGTTATTATTAAAAATATAGACTTAAAAACTGTTGGGTTCAGTTAGTCTATTAAAATGACTTCAAAATATGTTGAATTTGTGTAAGAGTGGAGTAGGGGTCAATTGCAGTGTCAAGATCGAGCACACTATGAACCAGCTCTGGAGCCCACTTACAGACCACAGAGATTTATGCAACAGGATGGCTAATGACAGGCTCCCTTCTTGAAAAATGGAGTGACTCAGAATACAGATGTTTCGCCTACCCTTGCATTTGAAGTTAAGAGCTGGCTGTGGCAATTCCCAAGGAGTCTTTGAATCATCTGTTCTTGTATTTTCTTATGCCATTGCTCTTTTTAGAACAATCTAGTACATGTCAGTTGAAAGAAAAGTTACTTGCAAAGAGTACTTTGCACATACTTTTTATGTGGGGATGGGGACACAGATTCTCTTTCTTCTCCATGTGGGAACATGATGAAGAGAATGAGTTAATAATTCTCAGAGAAATAGATGAGTTCTTATGAACCCAGATACCTAGAGAACTTCACGAAATAAAGTCATTTCATTTTAACTTTAGTCCTGGGGTGTATAAAGTGATGAAGACATGGTTATTTCACTTTAATAGATAAATACTAACACAAAGGAGATGAACCAGAGAAACCCGAATTTGCGCATACCCTTGTGAAGCAAAAATAAACCGGGTACCTATTGTGAAATCATTTTTGATGCCGTATGCCCCAGGGCTGTGTCACTCCTGTTATTTTTTTTTCCATCTACATAGGAGTGTCCCAGTCTAAGCAGATCCTGGATTTAGAAAAACAGATGGTTTCTTTTTAGATAAATCAGATGAATCCTGGATTGTGCTACCACAGGAGAAAAGTTTATTCTTCCATTTGTCAAGTATTTGTCTTTACTAAAGCATTCTGTAAGGCACTAAATCCTGGCTTCCACTCCATCTTTTATGGCCCCCTCATTTCCTGGGATTCTGGGAGGAGTGGTGGAAATGGTGGTTGTGGTTTAGTCACTAAGTCCTGTCCAACTCTTGTGACCCCTTGGACTGTAGCCTGCCTGGCTTCTCTGTTCATAGGACTCTCCAGGCAAGAATACTGGAGTGGGTTGCCACTTCCTGCTCCAGGGGATCTTCCCATCCCAGGAATTGAACCTGGGTCTCCTGTGTTGCAGGCAGATTCTTTACCATCTGAGCTACAAGGGAAGCCCCAGTGGAAGAAGAGGCAACAATATTAGTACCACAGAATTTTATATCAAAATGTGTTTCAGAGGAAATACTCCTCAAATATCCCTCAAATGTATGTTCATGAACTGATGATAATTAGGAGATTTTCAGCATTTGAACAAAATGAAAAGCAAAGTATATTTTGTGTAATGCAACATGTATTCAATTTAAAAGGAGAGTAAATTAGACAAGAATATCTGTCCTACTTTTCTAATTTGGGAGGAATGAAACCTTCGTCTTCTACCTTTTCTTTGCTGCCCCCTTTTCTGTGAAAGAAACCAGAATATGTCACCCCAAAATGTGTCTCTTTGACAGGAAAAATTATTTTAAGCTGAAAGCAATTAAGAAGCACAAATGTAGGAAAAGCTCCGCCTTTTGTGCCTAAAGTCAGAGTATCTCCTTTTACTGGAGATGGGCTCTTAGCAGCCCAGAGACACCAGAGAAGGACAAAGCTTACTTCACTAGTGCCCTCCCGCACAGTTACCTCCCCACAGCTTGCCACTTTTGAAGCCTGAAACTACTTTCTTTTGTCCCATTTCTCCAAAGATTGTTCTTTGTTGAAGTTGCTATATAATCTGGAGTTCTAAGCCATTGCTTTGAGTTACTCTTCTTTTAGGTTTCTCCTGACTGATGTGAGCTGCATGCTTTGTTTTTCTCTTGTTAATTTGTTGTTGTTAAGAGCCCCAGCTGAAAACCTAAGATGGGTAGAGGTAAAGTTTTACTTCTCTTGCACCTGTCAGAGGAGAAGAAGCTCAAGAAACTGAGACCCAAGTGGGTCAGACCCAAAGTATCACTTGGGCCCTGGGCTGGGCAAGGGCTCAGTAACACTGTAAGTCCAGTCCAGAGGGCAGTCTCCTTCTCCTTCCTTTGCAACCAGATTCAACCAGATCCTCTCCACAAGGCTAATCTGACTCATACACAGTCACAAGCAGAGGAGGTGGAGCAGAGACAGAATTATGGCTGGCTAGAGTGGGCCAGGCTTCCCAGGGGGCTCAGTGGTAAAGAATCTGCCTGCAATGTGGGAGACGTGTGTTCAATCCCTGGGTTAGGAATATCCTCTGGAGAAGGAAATGGCAACCCACTCCAGTGTTCTTGCCTGGAAAATCCCATGGACAAAAGAGCCTGATGGGCTACAGTCCATGGGGTCACAAAAGAGTTGGAAACGACTTAGCAGCTAAACAACAACATAATGGGCTGGGCTTAGCCTGCTTAGCCACTGAAAGAGACATAGGTGCAGTGAACTCTTACCCAGACCTCGCCCACCAGTGAGCCATGCCCAGTAAATGTCAGCTCATCTGTTGGTGTTTTTCCTTTTGGATGGCATGAGTGTGGAGTGGAAACTCTCTTTCCAGCATTGGTCTAGATGTGGAAATGTTGGAGGAAGATCCTCCATGAGCCAAAAGGGAGAGTTCAAGAGGGCGGGGCTGGCTATAGAATTTAGTGAAAGAGCCTCAATGCTTTGACAGTTTCATTGTGTCTGGCATTACTGCATAGCTGAGAGTTGGAGAGAATCATAGAAGAGAATCATAGAATGGAGTTTGTAGTTCCACAATCAGATTAAGAGATTTTTCATAATGAAAAATTTAAAAATTGTAAAATGTGTATGAAATTTACAGACTTAACCATTTTTAAGTGCACAGTTCATTGATATTAGGTATATTCACGTTGCTGGATAACCATAACCATCATCTATCTCTAGAACTTTTTCACTACTCAAATTGAAACTCTGTACCAATGAAACTATTGACTATGCCAAAGCCTTTGACTGTGTGGATCACAATAAAATGTCAAAAATTCTGAAAGAGATGGGAATACCAGAACACCTGACCTGCCTCTTGAGAAACCTATATGCAGGTCAGGAAGCAACAGTTAGAACTGGCCATGGAACAACAGACTGGTTCCAAATAGGAAAAGGAGTATGTCAAGGCTGTATATTGTCACTCTGCTTATTTAACTTATATGCAGAGTACATCATGAGAAACGCTGGGCTGGAAGAAGCAGAAGCTGGAATCAAGATTGCCGGGAGAAATATCAATAACCTCAGATATGCAGATGACACCACCCTTATGGCAGAAAGTGAAGAGGGGCTAAAAAGCCTCTTGATGAAAGTGAAAGTGGAGAGTGAAAAAGTTGGCTTAAAGCTCAACATTCAGAAAACNGGGAGGAGCCTGGTAGGCTACAGTCCATGGGGTCACGCAAAGAGTCGGACACGACTGAGCCACTTCACTTTCACTTTCCATTCAGCAAATTACATCAGGTTACCCCAGAGGATGGGCTCCACGTGTGCCACCATGCTGGTGTCACTCTTGCCAGCCTTTAGCTGAACAAGCACTGTGTGCCCCTATGAACTGTCTCCAACCATGGAGTGTTCTGGATTGTCTACTAAGATATAGGGATTGGGGCAGCCATAGTCTCTCCTTCTCTGTTTGAGAATAGATATCTGTGGTTTAAATACTTTCCTGTAGAACCACGGGCCTTAGGGATTTCCATTCTAAATGACCTGGATTCTCAGAGTTCCTGATTTAGGTATGCAAGATAGCTTCTTTTAAACAGCACTTGTTTATTTGCACAACCTTAGAACTTTGAACGCTTTAACCTCTGAGCCACCAGGGAAGCCAGGCTTCAGCAATATGTGAACCGTGAACTTCCAGATGTTCAAGCTGGTTTTAGAAAAGGCAGAGGAACCAGAGATCAAATTGCCAACATCCGCTGGATCATGGAAAAAGCAAGAGAGTTCCAGAAAAACATCTATTTCTGCTTTATTGACTATGCCAAAGCCTTTGACTGTGTGGATCACAATAAACTGTGGAAAATTCTGAAAGAGATGGGAATACCAGACCACCTGATCTGCCTCTTAAGAAATCTGTATGCAGGTCAGGAAGCAACAGTTAGAACTGGTCATGGAACAACAGACTGGTTCCAAATAGGAAAAGGAGTACGTCAAGGCTGCATATTGTCACCATGTTTATTTAACTTATATGCAGAGTACATCATGAGAAATGCTGGACTGGAAGAAACANTCTGTATGCAGGTCAGGAAGCAACAGTTAGAACTGGTCATGGAACAACAGACTGGTTCCAAATAGGAAAAGGAGTACGTCAAGGCTGTATATTGTCACCATGTTTATTTAACTTCTATGCAGAGTACATCATGAGAAATGCTGGACTGGAAGAAACACAAGTTGGAATCAAGATTGCTGGGAGAAATATCAATAACCTCAGATATGCGGATGACACCACCCTTATAGCAGAAAGTGAAAAGGAACTAAAAAGCCTCTTGATGAAAGTGAAAGTGGAGAGTGAAATGGTTGGCTTAAAGCTCAACATTCAAAAATCGAAGATCATGGCATCTGGACCCATCAATACATGGGGAATAGATGGAGAAATAGTGGAAAGAGTGTCAGACTTTATTTTTCTGGGCTCCAAAATCACTGCAGATGGTGACTCTAGCCATGAAATTAAAAGAAGTTTACTCCTTGGAAGGAAAATTATGACCAACCTAGATAGCATATTCAAAAGCGGAGCTATTATTTGCCAACAAAGGTTCTCCTAGTCAAGGCTATTGCCTTTCCTGTGGTCATGTATGGTTGTGAGAGTTGGACGGTGAAGAAGGCTGAGAGCCAAAGATTTGATGCTTTTGAACTGTGGTGTTGGAGAAGACTCTTGAGAGTCCCTTGGACTGCATGGAGATCCAACCAATCCATTCTGAAGGAGATGAGCCCTGAGATTTCTTTGGAAGTACTGGTGCTAAAGCTGAAACTCCAGTACTTTGGCCACCTCATGAGAAGTATTGACTCATTGGATAAAACTCTGCATCTGGGAGGGGTTGGGGGCAGGAGAGGAAAGGACGACAGAGGATGAGATGGCTGTATGGTATTACTGACTTCACGGACGTGAGTCTCAGTGAACTCCGAAAGTTGCTGAGGGACAGTGAGTCCTGGCATGCTGCGATTAATGGGGTAGCAAAGAGTCAGACTTCTTGAAAAATCTGTATGCAGGTCAGGAAGCAACAGTTAGAACTGGTCATGGAATAACAGACTGGTTCCAAATAGGAAAAGTAGTACGTCAAGGCTGTATATTGTCACCATGTTTATTTAACATATATGCAGAGTACATCATGAGAAATGCTGGACNCCATCTGTACACGACTACTGGAAAAACCATAGCTTTGACTAGATGGACCTTTGTTGGCAAAGTAATGTCTCTGCCTTTAAATCTGCTGTCTAGGTGTGTCATAGCTTTTCTTCCAAGGAGCAAGCGTTTTCAAATTTTGTGACCATTAGGTTTGTGATCATTTGTTTTAGCATCTACATAAAATTAAAATACCTTCCCATAGTCTCCTCACCTTCTATGCAGAATCCCTGACTTTGATACCATCTTCATTTTTGCCTTTGGTCCAGTCTTTTCATCTCTGTTCCAGGCCTCTTGACTATGGATTTGCCTATTCTCTCTTTTATTGACCATCCTCCATGCCTAGACTCTTACACAGCCAAGGAACTTGTCAGTTTTACCCTTCAATAAGGACCTGTGGTTACAGAGCCAGAGTGACATTTCCTGAAATGTGTCCCATGACATATTGGTCTTTGAATATGTGAAAACAAAGTATATAGAAAGGAAATGTTGTTTATCACATCCACCTCTTAGAGACTCATACTCATACTTCATATTAGCATGTTAATGATCCTGAGAAAGTCTACAATTTTGTTTAATGCAGAATTTTCCCAATTTATTTGGCTACAGAACATTTTTTATTCATACGACAAATATAAACATGTCCTGGGAGTGGAGTTCTGAGGAGCTGGCCTAGGAAAAAGCTGCACTGGGATATACCTGGGGCTTGGGGATGCTCATATCCTTCCTGAGTGGCCTGAAGCTAATGTCCATTTGGTCTCTGGATTGAAAGGAGAGTCAGCTGCCATCATCCAGGGGCTGGGCTTTGGGGACTTCCCCTGAATTAGATGAGGGATGTAAGAAAATAAATTGATGGAATCGGCTTTCTGCATCTATGGCAGTTTCCTACTTGTCTTCTTGGGAAATGTGTTTGAAACCCTTGGAGAGATCTGACTCAAGTTTCATAGATCTGCAGTGGCAGGGGGGCCTTTAGTATATAGAATGGATTTGCCAAGCAATGGCCTGATCACAGACTATCCCAACTCTTTTAAGATGTGTGCTTAAGATCTGAAGAAGATGAGAATCCATGAGAAAATCCCAAATGGCACAACCTTCTTTGTCTCAAATCCAGGTAGGGTACTTACTGACTTCACTAGGGTCAGGTGACCACCCTCTACACCAGTGAACACTGCCTAAGGCACAGATCAGGTATATAGTAGTGTATGCAGTGTTAGCTAACATTTATGCAGTATTTGCTCTGTGTTAAGAATTGCTCTAAGCACTTCAGATATCTTGCAAGTGAAGTGAAAGTTGCTCAGTTGTGTCCAACTCTTTGCGACGCCATGCATTATACAGTCCATGAATTTCTCCAGGCCAGAATACTGGAGTGGGTAGCCTTCTCCAAGGAATCTTCCCAACCTAGGGACTGAACCCAGGTCTTTTGCATCGCAGGTGGATTCTTTACCAGCTGAGCCACAAGAGAAGCCCAAGAATACTGGAGTGGGTAGCCTATCCCTNAGGCCAGAATACTGGAGTGGGTAGCCTTCTCCAAGGAATCTTCCCAACCTAGGGACTGAACCCAGGTCTTTTGCATCGCAGGTGGATTCTTTACCAGCTGAGCCACAAGAGAAGCCCAAGAATACTGGAGTGGGTAGCCTATCCCTTCTCCAGGGGATCTTCCCAACTCAGGAATCGAACTGGAGTTTCCTGCATTGCTGGCAGATTCTTTACCAACTGACCTATCAGGGAAGTCCAAGATATGTCACCACTTTATGCAAAATTCTGGAGCATGTGGAGGTTAAAAATAACCCACCTGAGGTTACTTGTCTTGTAAGTGGCATCACTGAGCTTTGAACCCAGGCAGTCTGGTCCCAGAGTCCCTGTTCTCAAACCCCTGTATTACATGCAAGTGAAAGGAGGGTGAGCCTGGAATCTGTAGAACTGGATCTGAACTCAGACTTCTTGCTATGATCTTGGACAGGTCTCTTAATCTCTCTCAACTTCTGTTTCCTCTTTGGAAAATCATGATATGAAAACCTGGTGTCAATCATATAATATACTTGCCAGTCAGTTAACATACTCACCTCTCTTACCTAACAGAAGCTCTCGCCAATCTGTTTTGGGAGAATCATGACTGTCAATAAGTGTCTGATCCCTTTAAAGAACGAGGTTACATTCTGACACTTGAAAAACTATGCTGAGTTTAATTATTGCTTTTTCTTGAAACATTTTCTTACTAAAAAGTTTTTTCTTATTACAAAAATAATATGTATTTATTTCAGAAAGGAAAGCTAAGGAAAAGTAAGTGAAATTTTAAATCAAAAATAATTCTAGAAGGTAATATCTGTTAACCTTTGGATCTTAATATTTTTAATGATTTTTACTCTATATTCTCTAAATAATGTTTTCATACTGTATGCTTTTTACTCTATATCTCCTTTTTCAAATGATATTTTTCTAAAATGCAGTTTTGTAAAAATTGCTTCTTTTCATCTGGTATATCTTGAACTATTCTCGTGCACTAGATAGTCTATAACAGTTTTTAAAATTGACTAGAAATATCAATAACCTCAGATATGCACATGATACCACCTTTATGGCAGAAAGTGAAGAGGAACTAAAAAGCCTCTTGATGAAAGTGAAAGAGGAGAGTGAAAAAGTTGGCTTAAAGCTCAACATTCAGAAAACTAAGATCATGGCATCTGGTCCCATCACTTCATGGGAAGTAGATGGGGAAACAGTGTAAACAGTGTCAGACTTTATTTTGGGGGCCTCCAAAATCATTGCAGATGGTGATTGCAGCCATGAAATTAAAAGACACTTACTCCTTGGAAGAAAAGTTATGACCAACCTAGATAGAATATTCAAAAGCGGAGACATTACTTTGCCAACAAAGGTCTGTCTAGTCAAGGCTATGGTTTTTCCTGTGGTCATGTATGGATGTGAGAGTTGGGACTGTGAAGAAGGCTGAGCACCAAAGAATCTATGCTTTTGAACTGTGGTGTTGAAGACTTCCTTGGACTGCAAGGAGATCCAATCAGTCCATTCTGAAGGAGATCAGCCCTGGGATTTCTTTGGAAGGAATGATGCTAAAGCTGAAACTCCAGTACTTTGGCCACCTCATGCGAAGAGTTGACTCATTGGAGAAGACTCTGATGCTGGGAGGGATTGAGGGCAGGAGGAGAAGGGGACGACAGAGGATGAGATGGCTGGATGGCATCACTGACTCGATGGATGCGAGTCTGAGTGACCTCCGGGAGCTGGTGATGGACAGGGAGGCCTGGTGTGCTGCGATTCATGGGGTCGCAAAGAGTCGGACACAACTGAGCGACTGAACTAAACATGATGGCTACTTAACCAATTTCATACTGTTGAAAGTTTATAAGTTTTTTCCATTTTTGTTTCTGATTGTTGTTGAACATGTTACAATGAATGTCATAGAGACTCCTGTTTTTGACTCATGATTAATAGAGTTAATCTTTTTTTAAAGTTGTTTTACTTTTATACAATTTAAAGGTTACTTTCAGTTTACAATTATTGCAAAATACTGGCTATATTCACCGTGTTGTACAATGCATCCTTTTACATCTATAGTTTGACCCTTACTCCCTCGCCTTTATTTTGCCCCTCCCTACCTCCCCTCTAGTAACCACTAGTTAATAGAGTCGATCTTGATGGCAACATTTTGGATCCCTAGAAAGCAGGTTGTATTGAATTGCAAACAGAAAGACCTGATTCATTCAACTTACTGTGCTAGTGCCCAGAAATACATTGGGGTATAGCTAAATAAATACCTATTGACAAGGATGAATAGAATCTGAAGCAATTGTTTCCTTTCCAGGTAGATTCATGCCAGCAACTTAGCAAGTAGAAATCATAAGAGTACCTGGCTTCATCTGGCCAGTGAATGGCATGGAGGCTCATCTGGTCTTACTCTCATTTGTATCTTATTGGGAATGAATCGTGACCAATAGGCCTTCCTGGTATTCTAGAAGCAACAGACATTTTTGGAGCATTGCCAAGCTTAGCTCTTCAGATACTGCCCCCAACCCTTACTAGGGCTTGGTTTCTTTTGGAAATGAATGATATTACTGATCATCAAGTCATGGGGCTTTTACCTCATTTGCTGAGAAATGATCTTCTAAAGTTATTATTAATTATTTTTCCCTAGAGCTTCAAATTTTGAGAATTTTTATTCTTACTAAAATCTATATGTTAAAATCACTTTTTTTAACAATGGAACATCATGCAGTCATCCATAAAGACATGTTAGATCTATGTTTTGACATGGAAAGATATATGTAATGGTATATTACATTCATATTAAACAAATATATATTTTATATACATATGTTCATAAGTGCACAGAAAAATCAATGAGCATGTGAGAGTTGTTAATAAGTGCTACCACCAAGGGGTGGGAAGTAACTTTATTTTCTACTTTTTCTTAAAGTATTACTTGAATTTTCCACAATAAGCAGGAGTTTTATAGGAGTCAAAACAATAAAGGTAGTCCTGATGTTTTAGAAAGACAAATAGTATTTTTAAAGGCAATATATATAATTACTTATAATGATAGATTAATTTATATGCTGAATTCACTCTTATGATTTGGGGGACTATAATATATGCTCTCAGCATTTATAATATATCCTTTTAAAAGGGTGTTTTGGCTAAATAAGTAAACTATATTGCATATGATGCCATATTTTTCTCATGTCTTCTCATAAATATTGGAGAAGGTAATGGAAACCCACTCCAGTACTCTTGCCTGGAAAATCCCATGGACAGAGGAGCCTGGTAGGCTGCAGTCCATGGGGTCGCTAAGAGTCAGACATGACTAAGCGACTTCACTTTCACTTTTCACTCTCTTCAGTGTTCTTGCCTGGAGAATCCCAGGGACGGGGAAACCTGTTGAGCTGCCTTCTATGGGGTCGTAGAGAGTTGGACACGACTGAAGCGACTTAGCGGCAGCAGCAGCTCATAAATATATGTTCCTTAAGCACATAAAAATTATTTTGCTGGTGCATTAATTTATTCACTGATTCAACAGACATTTATTAAATGTTTTGTTTCTTGCACTGGCCCTCACGGGGATATGGTTGTAAACCCTCAGGCAAGGCCTACATAAAACATAATGCTTTTATTTCAAGTGAAATTGATTTTTTCACTGAATAAAGGATGCTGGACTAGGTAGCACTTCACTGATATCCTTACATTGGAACACAACTAACTTTGGAAACATGATGAAAAGAGATCAGAAAGAATAAAGTATTTAAGTATTTATTGCTTGAGTCATACCAANCGGGTCTCCTGCATTGCAGGCAGACGTGTTACCATCTGAGCTACTAGGGAAGCCAATATTATTAGGGTGGTGTAAGTAAAAGCCTGACTGGAGCAGACATAGAAGGGAATAGAAGGAGCGAAATAAGAGAAAACTGACATGAATAATTCTCTCAAAGAGTTTAGCTCTAATTCTGTTTCTGAAAGGGGAAATAGGGTATCTTAAAATCTTTTACAAAATCAACTTTATTGAGGTATAATTTATATACCATAAAATGTACCCATTTCGAATGTTCATTTTGATGAGTTTTGACAAACTTCTGTCTCTTATACACATCTAGATGTGTATAAGAGACAGCGCCCATATTATACTTATTCTTTAACTTCCAGTCTTGAAGAAGGTATTCTTACCTCCTTGGTGAATTCTAAATGATGCCTGCAGGAGTAGAGGTGGCCTGATACTCTCGTTTCTCCCATTCAATTCTATGTTCATTACTTGTATGAGGACATTACTAACATGTGGGCCTTTGAAGGATTTCCAGTTCTAAAACCAGTAAAGTTCCAGGCAAAGTGGGACAACCTTGTCACTCTGAGTAGGAAGGAGGTTGTAGACTTCTGTGAGGAGTGAAGAATGGCCTGAAATGAGGTTCAGATCTGGGCATATATACTATAACTTCAGAAGAAAGATGAAATTTCTAAGTCCTCTATGATAGTAACCTAGGATATACTTTCTCTTTAATATTTACCTGCTTTTTATACACTTAAGATCTTTCCATTTTGTGTAAAATACAACTCAAAGGTTGCAAGTTACAAACTGGGAAAAATATTTACAACATATATGTAAGATGAAAAAGTAATATCCTTAAGGGACTTCCCTGATGGCTTAGCAATAAGGGATCCATCTGCCAATGCAGGAGACTCGGATTCAATTTCTGGGTCAGGAAGGTCCCCTGCAGAAGGAAATGGCAACCCACTCCAGTACTCTTGCCTGGAAAATCCCATGGACAGAGGAGCCTGCAGGCTATAGTCCATGGGGTCACAAAAGAGCTGAACATGACTACAGAATAACAGAATAACAACAGTATCCTTAAGATGTGGCTACAGAATAACAACAGTATCCTTAAGATGTAACGAACTTTTATGAATCCCCCCCCCCAAAAAAAAAACATGTATGGACTGGTAGAAAAATGAAGCCTTGAACTGACAAATTTACAAAAGAAAAATACACATGGTAAATTAAAAAAAGAAAAAGTTACCCAGTTTTCCTTTCTTACCTTCATGTCCAACCTAGAGAAGCATCAGATACAAATAACAATGAGAGAGAATTCCAGGTCAGAAAACCAGTGAGCTCTGGGCTAATGGAAGCCATGTGTCCCTGGCAGAAGAGTCACGCCCAGGGGATCCAGTAGGTGCCCACTGCCTGCCCAGAGGTGCCAGCAACCCCCAGGACAGCACACCCTCCAGAGCTTTTTGAACAAGAGCTTTCCAAAAACAATACCACAAAGTGCATCCCTCATCATCTCCTTGTGATGGTCCGTGGAGTGGCCAAGGGTGGGCTTGGGTAGCAAGAGTATAATCACTTTTTATTTTTGGAAGCAGAAAGCACATCTACTCCTTGGCAGCTAAAGTACTGGCATGGGCCAGCGGGGAAAGTTTAGATTACACAGCTTCCCAGTGCCCTTGTTTATCTAAACTAACCCCTGGGGCAATGGCTTTGGCAAATCTCTCAGTGGTTGCCTTTGAGGAAATCTACCAGAAGTCTTATTCTTTTGTTTTGAAATGTGGATATCCCTTTAAAAAAAAAAAAAAAAAGAAAAGAAAGAAACAAAAGGCGATAACACAAAACAACCTTTCAGTGACCCTGAGCTTCGCCCCTGCTCCCCCACCACTCCAACCTGCACTGTTGTGCTGTGGCTCTGTGGAGCAGGGGCAGGGTGCCCTCAATGCCCTGAAGCTGAATGCCAGCCTCTCCGGGTAAACCAGCAAGATGCACAATGTGTTGTGGAGGACTTTTGTCTAGATTTGGTTTCTGTAAGGAGTCCTTGCTCCTGCTACGGAGTTGTGGAGAAACCAACCTGCCTTCAACCGTGGGCATAAAGGGATTGACACAGTTAAGCTCTATTTTGCCAGACAGAACAATTAAAATTTGAATTAGCCTTTACTTAGCAGAAATGCATTTGAATTCAATTAATACAAAGTGATAACTCCTGGAATGAGTGGAAAGATCCCTGAAAGTCAGAAGACTTGGGTTCCAGACTTCACTCTTTGTGGTCCAACCCTGTGAGCTGGGCCAGGCCCGTCAGGCAGCTCTCTGGACTTCGGTTTTCCTACCAAGTAAATGAGGAAGGTAGGTGGTGTCATCTTCTCCCCCAAATTTGGAAAGTTATACTCATTGACTGATTCAGTGATTCAACCTTTATTGTCATCTTCCAAGTATAAATTAAGTTTAAGCACTCTATTAATTACTCCATCACTTATTTCAACATTAATCAGTGTTATGATCTGGGATCTGAGAGACAAGGAGACAAAAATACTGCTTGAACCCTTAACAAAGAAACTGATGTAAGAAACAGACAACTTTGTCACTAATTGTATTATCCTTCATGTGCATGCGTGTGTGCTAAGTCGCTTCAGTTGTTCCAACTGTTTACAACCCTATGGACTGTAGCCTGCCAGGCTCCGCTGTCCATGGGATTCTCCAGGCAAGAACACTGGAGTGGGTCGCCATGCCCTCCTCCAGGGGATCTTGCCGACCCCAGGATCGAACATGACTCTCCTGCAGCTACTGCACTGCAGGTGATTCTTTGTTGCTGCGCCACCAGGGAAGCCCCGTTATCCTTCACAGTTATCTTTAAATCTTATCATTTCTATATGCATTTAAAATGTCATCTCCTCTATACGTCCAATCTCTTTCATGCTACCTTGGACCATTTTATGTGTCTTGTCGTCTTTTACATATGTTTCCTACATTCTTAGTGGTTTGTATTTCTTTCTAATCTGCTCTTTCCTGAAGCCCATTAAACTTGAAGACAGGGACTGAGTTGGGTCGCATTGTTTTCTGTCTGCAGTGGCACTGAGCCCAGTGAGCACAAAGCAGGCACTCAACACACGTTTGTTCAATTGCATCAACTGATGGAATCCTAAGAAATAGCTTCTTCTTGTCTGTGTCCAGCTGCCCTTGGTCAATGGTGCTCTCTTAGTACCCTAATGATGAAACCCCAGACTCCTTTGAGGCTGGCATGTTTACCTAGGAGCCAGAAAGAGACCCTCAGGAGTGGAGGATTGTTTTTTCCTTGAAAACAGAATACTCAGCATTAGTCTGGATTATGGCACAGGTGTTGTGACACCCCTTTCACATCAACACCGGGAATATTCATTGCCAGCAGCTGTAGGTTTGGATTTCCCTTAAACCAGCTGTGAGTCTGGATGGAGGTGAGAATTTGCTAAGGGCCACAGGATACCTTCTGAATTCCGTAGCCAAAATGGCAAGGGGAGGCATTCTTATTACCTGCTAATGCAGCTCAAGAAACAGATAGGATCTGGGCTTATTACGTTGCACTTAGGTGCAATAACTCGATACAGTCTATTTTTAATGGGTCCACTTTAAGAAGTGGCAGCAGCTATATTCTGTTGCGTGTTCACGTGTTGTATGAAAGTCTCCAAAGGAATATTACCTACTATTTATGGAATGCTTCCAGTGTACCAGGTTCTCATCATGGGTTCTCCTTCAGTGAATCCTCACAATGAAAGTGTCAGATTGAAAGAAGGTACGCAGAGCAGGAGGTAAACAGTGCCTTACTCATGAATAGGGAGTGGTTGAAACAGTAATAGAACTAATTCATATAATCAGTGATCTCAAACAAAACTGTATATGTACAATAGTTATTTACTCCAGTGTTGTCATCCAGATAATCTATAGCATCCTTACATTGATCAAGAAGATTTTGATAGGAGTAACTCACTACTTCCACCCCCACCCCCACCCCCCCACAAAAATAAAAAGTAAATCTTGGTGGAGAACTATAGCTTCCTGGAGAAAATGCACATTTACTTTCATCATTCAGTAGATCCAAGCTGAAAAACTATTTTACTGATGATATTTGGAAATCAACTAGAGCAAGATAAGGTTTAAAAAGAAGTATTACAAGCCTCAAAACTCCTAGCTGTGTTCCTGATACAGGCCTCTGGGTCTTCGCTTCTCTGGTCTCAGCATCTAGAGGTGAAAATTTACCTGGACTCTGAAGCTGGTTTTCAGCAAAGCCTTTGGGAGATGGAAAGGACAGAAGGAGATACTTCAGCATGATTCATCCATTTCCAAACGATGGCTTTGGATTTGCACTGAAATCAGACTTTCAACCCAAGTGTGCCACTGCAGTTGGTTTACTCTTGGCAAAGCAAGATTTCCTGTTTTTCAGCAAACAGACTCAAAAAGGTTTAGACAAGAGACTCAAGAGCTTTCTTGCACACCAATCAGTCCTTGCAAAATAGCATTTTAATTATTTAAGTGCAAGTGAATCAGTAACATCTGAATTAGATTTCCTTGAATTAAAAGAAAATACAATTGGCTTTTGAAACTGAAGGGAGAAAGTGCTTGGTTGGCTAAAAACAATTTAGGTTTTGTGGTAACCCCAAAGTGTTTGAAAAACAATTTACATATTTGATGAGTTCAAAATGTCTCTGGCTTAGGCCTTGTTCCCAGGATAAAATACACAATAAATATGGACATTTTAAATAGGGCTCATATTGAGTTCCATTTTCACAGGGTCTCAAATTTAGTAATCAAGAGTTGAAAGGGCCTGTCCTTATTTTTTACATGGTACATTTTCAAAACCATTAACACTCTTTAAAAAAATTATTCAATAATGAAAACATCTTATGAACTAGGCTTTTCATGGTATCTAAGTAGAATAATTGGTCAAGCCATTTAATAACATTTTTGTAGCTATTTTTAACTGAGCCTGTCTTGTACAAAAGGGAAATTATTTCAGTAAAAGTCTAAGAGTATTTAGGTTCTGAGACTACAACACATTTTCCTGTAAGATTAGTCATCGAGATAGTTTGCAGAACTTAGATTTATGTTCATGGAAGGTTCATACCAGCTTGGGTTAATTATGCTTATTAATCAATTTATGTTGCTCTTGCATTTTCTTACGTTTTATTTAACCAGTAGAGATATTTTCTGGTTAATAGTTATAAATCCAGTCACCAGAGTTGAGTTTTTTAACTCACCAGTGGACAAGTTTAGGTAAAAAAGAAAAACAGATGTCCATTGAGAGACATGCACTGATGGATAAGAACCCATTGATTGAAACTTGCTGTGAACTGACAATGTGATTGCAATCGAATGGACTTAAAGCTATAAGATTTTGGTTTTCTCTTCAAGTATGTTGTGTGTGTGCTAACTTGCTTCAGTAGTGTCTGACTCTTCACAACCCTATAGACTGTACCCATTCTCCTGCATTGGTAGGTGGATTCTTTACTGCTGAGTCACCAGGGAAGTTCGAAATGTGATATACTGGAAGATAAAGTGTCTCAAGAAGATGGAATGATCAGTCATGTGGAATGATGGGTCATATAAGAAAGAATTGGTTTTGCAAAACGAGTTAACAAAGGGAAAGTTACCTAATGATTCTGACCAGAGTAATCTGCAACCCCATGAACTGTAAACTGTTAGGCTCCTCTGTCCATGAAATTCTCCAGACAGGAAGACTGCAGTGGGTTGCCATTTCCTTCTCCAGGGGCTCTTCCCAACCCAGGGACCAAACCGGGTCTCCTGCATTGCAGGCAGACGTGTTACCATCTGAGCTACTAGGGAAGCCAATATTATTAGGGTGGTGTAAGTAAAAGCCTGACTGGAGCAGACATAGAAGGGAATAGAAGGAGCGAAATAAGAGAAAACTGACATGAATAATTCTC
Source organism: Neotragus pygmaeus (assembly GCA_006410875.1). NCBI lineage: Eukaryota > Metazoa > Chordata > Mammalia > Artiodactyla > Bovidae > Neotragus > Neotragus pygmaeus. The sequence continues at coordinate 222,019 of SJYV01044988.1, read as the reverse complement.
TCAAAGAGTTTAGCTCTAATTCTGTTTCTGAAAGGGGAAATAGGGTATCTTAAAATCTTTTACAAAATCAACTTTATTGAGGTATAATTTATATACCATAAAATGTACCCATTTCGAATGTTCATTTTGATGAGTTTTGACAAACTTATGTCTGTGAAACCACACCGTAACTGAAGCAGAGACCACTCTTGACATGCCCCAAATCTCCCCAGTGCCACTTCCCAGTGAGTCCCTCCACTTCTGACCCAGGCGACCGCTAGTCTGCTTTCTGTCACTATAGATTATATTTGCCTTTTATAGAATTTCATTTAAATGCATCCACACAGTATGTACTCTTTTGTGTCCAGATTTTTTTTTTCACCCAATAATAAATTTTTTAAGAAAGATTTTTCCATGTTGTTAATGGGATCATAGACTATTCCTTTTATTTATGGGTAGTATTCTTTTATCTGTATATTATAGTTTGTTTATTCATTGACCTGGTGGATGTTTGTATTCTTTCCAGTTTTGGATAATTATTGATTTAGGTTGCATGATTATTTGTGTGCACCTGTGTTTTCATTTCTATTATATAAATACTTTAGAAACGGAATTGCTGGGTAAGTCGTAAGTGTCTATATAATTTTATAAGAAATTGCCAAGATTTTTTCTAAACAACTGTATGATTTTCATACCAGAGGTATACAAGAGTTCCAGTTCCTCCAAAATATTCTAACATTTGGTATTGTCAGGTTTTTTTTTTTTAAATTTTAGTTAGTCCCATGGGTATGTAGTAGGTCTCACTGTGGTTTTCTATTTATTCTGGCAGTTTTGGCAATTTGCAAGGAATTTCTTTAGTTCATTGAAGTTGTCCAATTTATTGTTCTAATGTAATTCATAATGTGCACTTACCTCGTTTTTGGTGCCTGTACAGTCTGTAGTAATGCCTTTGCTCTCATTCCTGATACCATCATTTTGTGACTTTAATCATTTTGTTGTGGTCAATAATAATTCGTTTAGCTAGGGTCTCATCAAATTCATACTTTCAAGAAACTAACTTTATACAATTAAAATATAATTGATATAAAATATTATATTAGTTTCAAGTAATTATTCACTATTTGTATATGGTGGATAATGATCACCACAATAAATCTAGTTAACACCTATCACTACATATAGTTACAAATTATTTTTCTTGTGATAAGAAATGCTAAGATTTACTCTCAGCAATTTTCAAATATACAATAGAGTATAATTAAATATAGTTACCATGCTATATATTACACTTCTATAATTTATTTTATAATTGAAAGTCTGTATATTTTGACTACCTTCACCCATTTCACCCGCCTCCCATCCCTTGCCTATGGCACTACCAAAATCTGTTTTCTCTATCAGTGAATTTGATTTTGGGTTTTTTGTTGTTGTTGTTACTGGTTTTTTGTTTGTTTTTTTTTTTCAGATTCCACACAAGTGAGATCATATAGTAATTTCCTCTGACTTCTTTCACTTAGCATAATGCCTTCAAGGCCTATCCATACTGTCACAAATGGCAAGTTTTTCTTCTTTTTTGTGGCTTAATAATTTTCCATTCTCAACTTTGTTTCAAAAAGTTTTTATTTCACCTTCATTTTGAAGACTATTTTTACTGTTTGTAGCATTGTTGGAATTGTAGATCTTTCCCCCCATCTCTTTAAAAATGTAATTCCATTGTCTTCTGACTTGCATAGTTTCTCATGAGAATTTGTGCATTATTTTTGTTCCTCTGCATAAGATCTTTATTTTTTGTTTGCATTTAAGATGTTCNTTTTTTTTTTTTTTTTTGTTAGCAGTTAAGGTCCTTGCATATCAGTCGGTGCCTACTGAAACCTGTTTTTAAATTTAAATTTAAGCTTGTATTGAGTAGACTTTGCTCTTGAAAGAGTTTATTTTTATCACTAACGCATAGTCTCTTTGGTACCTCTTTTAAATGCTCTTATACCTGGCTTATATCAAAATATGGTTACTTATTGTACCATGGGGCCTATAACAATAGAGATGTACTTTACTTTTCCTCTGTGAATTGTCTTCTGTTATTAAGTTAATTTTGATTTTTTACCCCCTTCCCCTTTTCTCCATTCTATTTCATCAGTTCTTACTAGACAAATGTTGAAACTTTGAATCTTTCCTCCATGCTCTCAAGTTTATTTTATAACTTTCATCACACTTTTGTTTCTGGGAGAATTCCTTAGCTTAATCTATAAGNTACCCCCTTCCCCTTTTCTCCATTCTATTTCATCAGTTCTTACTAGACAAATGTTGAAACTTTGAATCTTTCCTCCATGCTCTCAAGTTTATTTTATAACTTTCATCACACTTTTGTTTCTGGGAGAATTCCTTAGCTTAATCTATAAGATTACTAATTTGTTCTTTAGCAACATTTTTTCTGCTATTCAGCCAATTTCCTGAGTTTGCTCCAAATATGTTTTTTCATCTTTAAGATCTCTGTTCTTTTACATAAGGGCCTTTTCTTACTTCATAGATGTGATATCTTCTCTTGTTCCTTTGAGAATGTTAATTGCTTTTTGTAAAGGTTTCTTATTTGCTTATTCTGTTAACTGTACCCTCAAGTGTTAACCCTCCTCTTTGTTAAGATATTTTATCCCAGTGTTTGTTGAGTCTGTGTTTATGCTTCTTTCAGATTCCTTCTTATATTTATATGGATTCTATTGTGTATTGCAGCTACTTTCAGTTACTATAAGGGAAAGGTAAATTATTCAGCCGTTGGGCAGCTTGTGCCAGTGGCATATCTTCTGGGTAAGTGAAGTACCTCTTCTTCCAAGATAAAACCAGACTCTCATGGGACTTCCCTGCTTTTTGGACCTAAACACTTGTATTTCTTCCTGAACCCTTAGAAGCAAAAGTCCACTGCTTATATCTTGTCCCAAATTGGGGATGAATGGATGGATTGAAATAAACTGCTGTCATGAGTGCTCTCTGATTTTTATTTTCTCTCAGTATGCTGCTGCTGCTGCTGCTGCTAAGTCGCTTCAGTCGTGTCCGACTCTGTGCAGCCCAATCGACAGCAGCCCACCAGGGATTCTCCAGGCAAGAGCACTGGAGTGGGTTGCCATTTCCTTCTCTTAGCACATTCATCTTCTTGACACCGTTCCTTACGTACATTGTTCTGCATTTGAAGTCTTCTAGACCCACTTCCAACTTACGTAAAATCTCATGTATAATGACAGAGTGGTTTGCTTCCATTAATTCATTCCTTTGTGCATTCTATATTTAAAGGGCTTCTGAACATATTTGTTCTACTGATAAAATTTTCTTGTTTTCTAAAGTGTTTATTAAGATAATCCATAGTTGAATTTCTTCTGTATTTTTATAATCTCTTCTTCAGATTTATTTGTTTACTTCTGTTTTCTTAGAAAATTTGCCAGAATTTTACGTTCTATATTGATTTCAAATAACAAATTTCCATGGTTATTAATTTATTGATTTTTTAAATCTTCCAGTTGTACTGATTTCCTTGTTATTTTCAGTTTTAGCTATACCTAAGTTTTTATTTCTAAGATTATTTCTTAAATTATTTTCTAACTCATTTGTTATGATAACTTGACTGCACTAAGTCAAAGACGAAATGGAAGGGCTTTGTGATTTCTAATTACTAAGGTTTCAAAACAGTTTTTGTTTCTCTTTTTGTTCCGTTCAGTTCAGTTGCCCTGTCATGTCCGACTCTTTGCGACCCCATGCTGAAGTCTCAGTAAATATCTCATCATATATCATTAATTCTGATTGTTTGTGCTCATCTATATTTCAAGTTATGAATTCATCTTTGTGCTAATTATTGTGACCAGAGTGATGAGAAATAATCAGACTATTTACAGGAATGGGGAAAGAGATGAGTGGATTCTGGATGGCAACCAAAAATATTTAGTGGAGTAGACACTGATTTTCCTTTTTTATTTTATTAAGAATGTTGTAATGGCTGCCACTTTATCTTAGCAAATGCTACTAATGATACATAAGTCAGTAACAAAAATAACAATCATGTTTACCTATTCAGTTTTAAACTCATTTCTCCTCATACAATCCATATGAAATAAGTAGGATTTATATTATTGTTCTTAGGCTGAAAATATGGAAACTGAAGCTTATAGGAATGAAAGAGCTTCTCCAATGTTCTAGTTATTTTGGAGGGAACTATTTCAAAGGCTAGCCAAGACAGCATATTTTCTGGCTGCAAATTCAAGTAAACACCCTTTGTCTTCTTTACCTATACTCCAACAAGTTTTTCTTATTTTAAAATTACCATATAATTTTTGGTACCAATTACCCTATTTTGAATTGCTACCAAAAAACCTATCATTTTCACTATATGATTACTTTTTCTTAGGGGTAAATTATATATAGCCTTAACCTCATAATTCTGGTTAAGCTGATGTGGGTAAATAATGTGATGTTCTTTCCAATAGCATTTTTGAAAATGCCATCACATTGTTTATAGCTTTTCTTCTGTATTATTCTCCATTTTCTAGATTTAATGGTTTAAAGTCTTATTTTTCTTAAACCAATGTATAGAGGTTGCATTTATATTTACTAAAATAGTGCTATATATAATCTCACAATTTGGTAACAATATTCAGTCTTTTACATTATGACTCCCTAATTTTCTACAGTTTAGTAGGGTCAAGAATTTTTTCAGTTGAAACTTTTAAGCTGGGTACGTGGTTGGCTTTTAGATGTTACAGTGATATGGCAATTTTCATTAAAAAATAGATGCTTTTACTCTATTCTTTAGCCCTTAATTTTATTTCCTGTACTTATATGCATTATCATACATAGTAGCTAGAATTTATAATAGTTTGATAAACTGTGCTTTGCATTTGGCATAAAAGTACACATCATTCATTACAAAGAGTCATGATTTGATGCTTATGTTTTAGTTTAACACAATGACCAGAATCATTTAGTTTTCTACTTCTGTTTCCAGCCAAATCTAAAATAGCAAAGACTAAATCAATGCCTTGGATGTAGTTCCTGATTTATCATACAATTCCTAATCACGTGAGACACTCTCCTTCCTCTGAGAAATATCAGAATGCACTTCATTTTATCTGACTCAGATTATTGATGTCAAGAGTGTCACAAACGTAGAAAATCCCTAATAATATGGAAAAATTGGGGAATACGAAGCTGAGTTTTAATGGTGGAAAATGACTCATGCTCAATTTAAAAATTTTATTAGAAGAGATGTCGATTTCTTAACCTTTATGTAAAAAGAGAAACATGATATAGTAGAAAGACCATTGGCCCTGGATTTGGAAAGTTCTAACTCTGTCTGGTGCTTCTCCAATGGCTACGTGGTAAAGAATTTGCCTGCAATGCTGGAGACCCAGGTTCGATCCCAGGGTCAGGAAGATCCTCTGGAGGAGGAAATGGCAATTCACTTCAGTACTCTTGCCTGAAAAATCCCACGGACAGAGGAACCTGGTGGGCTGCAATCTGTGGTGTCTCTAAGAGTCAAACACGACTGAGCAACTGAACAATAAGCTGTATCTAGTATGGGCTCTGGCATGAGGTAGCAATGAAACAATGAGCTAGAAAGTTTCTCTGAGCTTGTTTTCTCCTGTATTTATGGGAATAATAGTATCTGTCTGGTCTTAAAGGGTAATTGAGAGACTCAAATGAGATCACATATATGAAAGGAAGCTGCTAAATGCAGTGCATTGTGGTGGCTGCATTAGCTTTCCGTTCGCACCTGTGCTTCAGTCTTGAATGGAAACAATGCTCTGTAGAGGAAGAGAGAACACCTAAAAGGAACAGACCTTTTATTTTATGTTATTTATTTTTTAAAGTTGTTTATTTATTTGTCTGTGCTGGAGCTTAGTTGTGACATGTGGGATCTTTAGTTGCCTCATGCAAAGTCTTAGTTGCAGAATGTGGGCTAATTTCCTGACCAGGGATCGAACCCATACCTCGTGCATTGGGAGTGTGAAGTCTTAGCCATTGAACCACCACGGAGGCCCCTTTATTTTAAAACATTCTTAATTTGGATTGGTCAACATATGCCCTGTTCTATTCTGTGGAGGAAACATCATAAATATATCATGATCACTTGTGGTATTGTCACTCTTGCTACCACTGAGTGATAATTCAGGGATTCTCTAGTGCTTGCTCATGACTCTAACACTCTATCAAGTGGTAGTGCATCTTCTTGATATTTTAATTGTGATTGTTAGAATGTAATTCTTACATTCCTACACTGATTTTTGAAGCATTTAAAATATTTTTCCTCTTCTGACTTTATTTTTCTATTTGTGACTATTATATTTGTAACTATAAGCATTATCAGTTATCTCAGTCAAATTGTCTTCATTTAGAAGATTCATTCAGATTTATTATCTTAGTAACTTCATTGTAGAAACATTTATGTAGCACTTGAAATATATGTAACTTTTGGGTACTAAGAACCATAAGTCAAACAAGATAACGTCTTCAGGAAATTTTAAATTTAAATTAGGAAAATGGAGATCCACACAACTCTAATAGAATGTGACAAGAGTGAAATGTGGTGATATAAACAGAATGATAAATAGAGCTCTAGCTTGGACTTGACAAAAGTTTTTTTTTTTAAATTTGGTGGCCAAAAGTAGGGTGCAAAGACCTGACATTTAAACACGTCAAGTAATTCTGTTTATCTAAAGCAAAGTTCACAAATTGTCTGTAGACTAGATTTGTCTTGCATATATACATGTATATACACACATATATAGGCTCATCATATTAAAAAGCAGAGACATTACTTTGCCAACAAAGGCCCATCTGGTCAAAGCTTTGGTTTTTCCAGTAGTCATATATGGGTGTGAGAGTTGGACTACAAAGAAAGCTGAGTGCCAAAGAATTGATGCTTTTGAGCTGTGATGTTGGAGAAGACTCTTGAGAGTCCCTTGGACTGCAAGGAGATCCAACCAGTCAGTCCTAAAGGAGATCAGTCCTGAATATTTATTGGAAGGACTAATGCTTAAGCTGAAACTCCAATACTTTGGGCTCCTGATGCAAAGAACCAACTCATTTGAAAAGACCCTGATTCTGGGAATGACTGAAGGCAGGAGGAGATGGGGACGACAGAGGATGAGATGGTTGGATGGCATCACCAACTCAATGGACATGAGTTTGAGTAAGTCTCAGGTGTTGGTGACGGGCAGGGAACCCTGGTGTACTGCAGTCTATGGGGTCTCAAAGAGTTGGACATGATTGAGTGACTGAACTGAATGAATTGATATTGGCTCACAGAATATTTCAAAAATTTGAACCATCATGAAAGCATTAGATCTCATGCAAAAGTCTAAATTTCTCAGTTTCTCTTAAAGTTGTTAAACATTTGCTGTTAGTCCTTAACTAATGTCTGAAACATTAGCTTTGCTTTTCTATGTGATGAAAGCCACCCAAAGATGGACTAAACATGCCTACCCTAAATTGGCCAAGTGCTCACAAGTTCGCCACTAGCTGCCACTTCACACACTCCATGCTTGTCATTTCTGAAATACCCACATTGGCTCGGAATGTGGGTATTTCATGGCCTGTGCATTTCTTGATCTCTTGTCTGGAATTTCTCTCCTGGCCCCCAACTCCGCCCTCACCCTATGTACCTGTTAGCTTAATTCCTCATTCATTCAGGTCTCTAGTTTAAGGTCACCTCATTATAGAGGCTTTCCCTTACTTCCTTCCCTAAAAGAACCTCCTTCCCTTCATCACTATCTCTTTATCCCTCTTAACTGTTCTCTGAGGCATGCATGCGTGTGTGCTAAGTTGCTTCAGTCATGTCTGCCTCTGTGTGACCCTATGGACTATAGCCTCCAGGCTCCTTGTCCAAGGGATTCCCCAGGTGAGAATATTGGAGTGGGTTGCCGTGCCCTCCTCCAGGGGATCTTCCCAACTCGGGAATCAAACCGGGTTCTCCTGCATTGCAGGCAGATTCTTTACCACTAGTGCCACCTAGGAAGCCTTGACACTTACTGCCAAATGGCATATGATGTATTTTTTATGTGTTTACTTGTTTATTAAATATGCCCCTCTGATAGAACATGTGCTTTGCTTTGTTTTATTTACCATGGTTTTCCTGCCACTTATCACAGTACATGGCACAGAACAGCCAATAAATACGTGTTGGACGAATGTTGTTGAATGAGTGTATTGAATGTATACACATGTGTATAATGTAAATTACATATAATATATACAAAATGTTAAATCTGTAGTATATATTTTAATGATCTGAGAAGCTGTTCTCAAGCTCTGGTTACCTGAATGGTAAACAAAGAACCTTGTTTGATCATGGCTGCTACAATTCAAGAGTCTGTGGAATGCACATGATATGGGACACACGATTCAGTTTGGATCATGCTGAAATTCTGAGCATTTTGTGGTTTCTCCCTAACACCAGACATACAGCTCTCCTTCCAGTGTACCGTGCAGTTTTATTTCAGGTCATGTAAAAACCACAAACTTATGGAGGTGTGGAGGTGGGAAAGGGTGGTAGAAAATAATACATCTTAAAAGTTTTTGTTTCTGAGTGCTCATACTTCTTTTTTTAAATATAAATTTATCTATTTTAATTTGAGGCTAATTACTTGACAATATTGTATTGGTTTTGCCTTACATTGACATGAATCTGCCACAGGTGTACATGTGTTCCATACTTCTTGTAGAGCTCTGCACCAGAAGGGGGGAAAAATGGTCAGGACTATCAGGGGAAAGAATTGAATAGACATTTGATAGGAGAGATGAGAAGGAAATGGGGGAGGGAACATTTGAGTCCAGATAAGTTTTACCACAATGTGAAAATAAGCTCCCATAATCCTCCTGTCCTCATTGTGTCCTCAGCAATGACACAAACATGGGAAGATTTATGTAAGTCAGTGAGTCTTACACTGTTAGGAAGAAATATTGGAATGAAGGAAACCCTGACTGTGAACTTGGCTTTTCACCAGCTTGACTGTGTGGTATGTGTGTATTCCCCAAACAATTAAGAAGCATTTCATTTTGTTCCTTGGCAGATCTGCTTCATTCCCATGTATGACTACCTTCTTGTCTTTATTCTTTTCTTATGACTCAAAGAAAAATTATACACTCCCTGTCCACGATCTCTTCCCCATCTATGACTTAATGGCTCCCCATCTGTGCTTTTCTCTCTGTTTTATAATATAATCGACATGCATTCTTATTTATCAAAAAAATGTGTATTGAGTGCCCACTAGTTCTAGGCATTAGAGATACATAGTGGAATAACATATGTAGCTTTAATAACACTTTCGATGATCGAAGGAAGTACCAGGGAGAATTTTTACAGATGCTGGTTGAAACATCCATCAAAGGATATCGAGAAAAGTAAACACATGATGTTCTTTTCCTGCAAAAGACAGACACTTAATCCTGGTGTTCTATGGAAACCTTTAGTGTAAGATGTGTAGGGAGGTTTGTATGCCAATGATTCTCTATCAAAATAACTACAAATTCTAACACCCGAGAAGAATGTCTCAGAAAAAAGCAGGACCAGATGTTTCTAGATATATGCATAAACAGCACATATGAACATGCTTATGCGTTTGATTAGCCTTTTTTCTTCGGGCTGAGATGCCTACTCATATAGGTGACTATGCCAGCACTGTAGAAAAACTTCTCAGCCCCTCTGATGCCTAAAGATAGAAATATAAACATTAATTTGGAGACCGACTGAGTAGGTGGCCTCCTGGGTGTGATGGGTGTCATTTTTTTTAAGGGAGGTTTTAATCAGCAAGTTATTGAGATGACATAATGTATTGTTTTTAGCTGAATTCTGTGGCAGAAAAGTGTGTAGGAAGGAACCACAGTCCTGTAGAAAAGATAATGTTATTCAGTATTTCCCATATACTTTTAAGTATAAACCAAGATTGGAGCAGCAGTTTCAGTAGCAGAAATGCTTGGCTTTTGGAAGAGTTTTCTTTGCTCTTCCATTGGCTCCATACTTGGGCTCTTTTGGGGTTTTTCATGAGAATTGTGAATGTGGAAGTTATATAATAGACTGCTAGGCTGTATTCCTCATTTGGGAGAGCATAGAAAAGTTCCTAGGAGCATGGGGTAAGGTAGCCCTTTCTGTTTGCTCAGTTGAAGCTCTGGACAACTGGGAAGGCTAGAGAAGGTGAAGTTCTAGCATTTGATTTTCTGATTAACTCTGTCACTATGAAAACTCTTAATTCTTTTCGTGCTTGGGATTGAAAATATTTCTAAGAAGTCTGCTTACTTCATAGTAAGTGTTGTTTACAACTATAATGGAGTCTTTGCTCAAGGTTAAGGATCTCGCACCCTTGGGTGCCTATAGTGATGATCATAACTGTCAGTTTAAATGTAGAGGAGAGGATATCCTATAGATGGTGGATTTTGGATTAAATCTTTCGTGAGGACTTGTGTGTTGCCTTTACGCGAGATAATAATTAAGATTCTAGGTAGCTGTATGTGGCTGTGCTGAGCCCCTCAGCCACAGGCACTTTGAGAAGAAACAGACTCTTGGGAAGTTATTTCTAAAAGTTACATAACTGGAATTTCCTTGGTGGTCCAGTGGCTAAGACTCCACACTCCCAATGCAGGGGTCCCGGGTTCAATCCCTGGTCTGGGAACTAGGTCCCACATGCCACAGTGAAGGGTTTGCATGCGGCAATTTAAAAGATCCTGAGTGCCACAACTAAGGCCCAGCACAGCCAAGTAACTAAAGAAAAAAATAACTAAATAAATAAAAGTTACAAAACTAGTAAGTGACAAGGGAATAATCCAAAACCCAAACTTTGAAGATTAACAACACAATCCCATTTTATAAATAACTAAGTGAGACCCAGAGAAGTTCAAGGCCACAGAACAGATTACAAACAGAGATGGGACAGATGGGCTTCTGTCCACCAGGCTGGCCTTCCTACAACACTATGCATCTAGCTGGGTGTACAGCCCACCAGGGTCTCAAAATCAAAACTGAGACCAAGGAATCCCTACCATACCAGCTCCAGTACAAACAAAACCTTGTCACTGTTTGGGGGAAGCCTTTTTGCTCCTCACTGTCGTATTTGACCTCCTACTATATAGGCTTGCCAGGTGGCACCAGTGGTAAAGAATCCTCCTGCCAAGGTGGGAGATGCAAGAGACTCGGGTTTGATCCCTGGGTTGGGAAGATCCCCTGGAGGAGAAAATGGCAACTCAATCCAATGTTCTTGCCTGGAAAATTCCGTGGACAGAGGAGCCTAGCTGGCTACAGTCCATGGAGTCGCAAAAGAGTTGCACACGACTTAGCATACATGCCTACTATATGGCCAGACTCTACCAGGTTCTTCTGTGATCCTCACAATAACCCTCTGAGATAGTATTATCGTTATGTTAATTTTACAGATGGGTAAACTGAGTCCCCATTCCATTAAAGAACTTGCTCAAGGTTGCACAGATAGAAGGAGACTGAATTGGGGTCCAAAATTTTTTCAATGGGACTTGAACCTATCCTCTTTCCACAACACACAGTGTCCTTCACTGTTGCTCTGGGGATGGTGGGGGTGGGGGGGGGGTGAGGCGGTGCCTTATGCAAACATCTCCTCCTGCCTAGCCCCAGAGATTACTGCCTTGCTTGGCCAGATGCCTGGCACCTGTGAGCTTGGAGCCAGCTGCAGCTAGGCTTTGCAGGCATCAGAGCCTGTGCTGGGTGGGCATGTCACTCCGCACTGTGTGAATGAGTGTTTGATTTGCCTTAGCTCACCATTGGGTGGAGTCCACTTTGGGCAGAACACTTAGTGGCTGAATAAACACTCAGAGCATCTTGGAAAGGCTGCATGTGCTGGTGGTTTGACACTGATTTGGGCTGCTTGGAGAGATGCCACCGAAAGCCAGCTTTGACCACTGGTGTTCTATTGAGAGACCTTGCCTGCTTAGCCTCTCACTGTCCCAGTTTCCTTGGAGGTCAACCGAGGACAAATAAATCCTGTTATTTTTGCCGAGTTTCTCTTCTTCAGACCGAGGACAGAGGCAGGAGACGCCTCTGAAATTCTGGACAAAGTAAACTAAATACCACCAAAATGGAAGAGGCCGCTTTAGAACTTCACAACTGAGAGGGTGATAAAGACTCACAATCTGGGGCAAGGATGGAGAAATCTCTTTGCTTTTTATATTCTTAGAGACCCTTGGAGCTGGCCCGTTAGGAGACGTGTTTCCTTTTATTACCTCAAGGACTGGGTTAGGAGATTTGGGGAGCCTTACACTGTTGGTCCCTGCCCTGGCTCCGACTTGAATCCCAGAAGGGTGGGTTGCTATGACCATGAGCCTGAGAAAAGTGCAGAAGAATGGGAGTTTGTGTGTGACTGTGAATTTTGCTGCATTAATGCTGGGGACACATGAACAGGGAGAGTGTTCTCAATGGACCAAAACAGTCCCATTACATGGAGGAAGTGGGGAAGCTTGCTGTGAATTTCTCAGACTTGAAGCTAACGTGTGAACATTGGTGATGAATTCAGTCTTTCTCTGATAGTCCACATAAAGATCTAATCTACACACATGCGAAAACTCACAGGAGATCCCAAAACTAGCCAAAAAAAATGTCTTCGATATAGTCAGTGTCACTTGAGTATGCAAAATTGGTTTTTTCTTCACTGATTGAAACAAGGCACTTGGAGATTCGAGATAGTTGGTGAAATAATAAAGTGCCATTATCTCTTCGATGAAGTAATAAACAAGAGGCAAGGAGGAGAAAACCATCTATGATGAGCATTATGGAAATTTCTGCAAAATATATCCCAAAAGGGAGCCATCTCTGGACCTTGAGACCTGCATCATTGACTTTAAAATAGTCTTTTTTCTAGCTCTTGTTGATCTCAACCCAAATAAAATAATCATACTTGAGTAAATTATTTCTCACACTGTGTCTCATGGAGAACACTGAAATCACTGTGAAGCTGAAAAATTACTGACAGACATAGGGGACATGTTACTCTAAGTAGCCTGGAAAGGTGTCTAAACAGTTGAGTGACTTAGTGTGATTAATGAGTCTGTTTGAGTCAACAGTAGTGGCTGGAGTTCTGAGGTCAATTTCGTTTCCTTAATGATAATAAGCATGGAATGGGGACTAGCTTAGATTTAGGAAGTTGAATTAGAGTCTGGATTATTTAGAGTCATGATAGTATAGCTCGAAAAAAAGAGTTTTGCCACCTTCAACCGATTGCCAGCTTGGACCTTTTTAATTGAGTGACTATTTTGGTGGAGATAAAGGAAAAATAGCATTAAAATAAATGCCAAAGACTTTTCAGAAAATAAAAAACAGATATTTAAGGGGAAGCTAGCTACCTCTTTCTTATCTTTCAAGGGTTCAACTTAAATAACTATAAATATCTATTTCCCCTGCCAGAAGCCCTCCCTAAACTTGTCTAAAGTGTTAGTCCCTGAACTTATCTTATCTTTATTTTATCTTATTTTATTTTTTCATGTAAAGGCATTTTATTTTAAATATAGCAGTGTGTAAATGTCAATCTCAAACTGTCAGTCTGAAACTATCCATCTATCCCTCCCCCACCACCTTTACCCCCAATGACCATAAATTTGTTCTCTAAATCTTGTAGGTCTGTTTCATAAATAAGTTCATTTGTATCATTTTTTTAGATTCCCCATATAAGCAATATCATATAATATTTGTCTCTGTCTGTCTAATTTACTTCATTTAGTATGATAATCTCCAGGTCCATCCATAACTACAAATGGGATTATTCCATTCTTTTTAATGGTTGAGTGTATCTCCATCAGATATATGCCCAGGAGTGGGATTGCTGAATCATATGGTAACTCTATTTTTAGTTTTTAAATAGCTCCTTGGACTTTTCACAATTGTAATTATATAGTTACTTGTGTCATTATTTGTTTAAAATCTCTCTCAAGACAGAGGACTGTGTCCATTTTCTTCACCACCATATTTCCAGCTCCTATCCCTGAATCTGGCACATGGTAGAAATTTAATAATAAATGTATTGATAGAATAAATGAGTGAATGAATAGCTCCTTCACAATGACTACTACATTTTGTAATTATAATAATCTTATTGTTTACACACTAAGATTGTTTGATTTATCACAGATTTATTGGTCAGAAGCTTTCAAAGGCTAGACATTCTCTAGATGAGCTGCTGAAGCTAAAGATACATTTTTTCCAAAATAAATTCTGGATCTCCAGCTGATAGCAACTCAGCTGCCTTGGGTTCATATTTTTGGAAGGGAATTCCCATGTCAAAATGAGATTCCTCTTCTCTCACTTGTCAACAAGTCTTCATATTTCCTCATGATTAGGATTTATGAAAACGCTATTGGGGAGGATTGTCAGAGGCACAGAAACCAAAGAATGATGGTCACTGGGTATATCTTAAATGCCATGATTATGGAGTCTTTGGGGCTTCCCTGGTGGCTCAGCAGTAAAGAATGCGCCTTAATGCAGGAGTCACAGGAGATGCAAGTCCGATCCCTGGGTTGGGAAGATACCCTGGAGGAGGGCATGGCAACCCACTCCAGTATTCTTGCCTGGAGAATCCCATGGACAGACTGTGAGCTACAGTCTATAGTGTTGAAAAGAGGCGGACGTGACTGAAGCGACTTAGCGCGCATGCGCATGGAGTCTTCTTTGCTGTTCAAGGTGTAGGCCATTCCCAGGGCCCTGATTTCGTCAGCAAGCATCTTGGTTCTGAATGTGGGTGAAACCTATAAGTGAACATTTTTCTTGGAATCTCTCAGACTGCTTCGCCACCCCCTGATTTAAGAGGAAATTTCCAGAATAATTTCAAAGAGCCGTAAGTCAATAAGAAGAAAGGCAGAAAACTGATGAACTGCTCCTAGTTACTTCAGGTGAGGGTGGACTTCCGCGTCTCCTCTGAGGCTAGCCCTGTATTTTCTAGAAAAGCGTTTTTCTAACTCCTCCTAGCCAATGTAGGGGAGAAGAAGATGCTTAGGGCTGCAGGAAGAGCCTCCGGGAAGCATATTCATGGTGTAGCCTCATGCTGAGATGCCATGCGTTCCGGGGTGGGGCGGGAAGTAGTCATCCCCACGGCCTCTTGCCTGGAAAATCCCATGGGCGGAGGAGCCTGGTGGGCTGCAGTCCGTGAGGTCGCTAAGAGTCGGGCACGACTGACTTCACTTTCACTTTTCACTTTCACGCATTGGAGAAGGAAGTGGCACCCCACTCCAGTGTTCTTGCCTGGAGAATCCCAGGGACGGGGGAGCCTGCTGGGCTGCCGTCGCACAGAGTCGGCCATGACTGGAGCGACTTAGCAGCAGCAGCATGGCCTCTGATGAAGCATTTTTCCACACCCGAGATGACGGCAGAATGTTGCCGTGAAAGATGTTTCTCACTTCTGTTTCAATCCGGTTGACTGGAAACATCAGTTTTCCAGTCAGAAAGCTGTGTGCTCCGCAGCTGTGGCTGCGTGCGCGCCGCACGGCAGTGAAGTGCTTCATGGCGGATGCTATGGAGTGAGGAAGGAAGCAGCAGGCTGGCCCTGCGACCAGTCCTGGGTCCTGGCTCTGGTTTTGACACCGTTTCACCTTAGGATTCCTGTTCTCTGAGTTTGGGAGAGATATCTTGTTAAGCCTTACTTGACTTATCTAGGAAAATGGGTAAACTGAATAGATCATCTAAGTTGATCGCTAGGAGGCTGGCGTCAGGTGAGCTAGCTATGGTCGGGCAAGGGGCTGATCAGGTCCTTACTGACCATGGCTAAAAATACTAGATTATCTATACCAAGGCTTGGCAATTTTAGCTGTGTAATCAAGGCTGTGTCTCTCAGTCTTACTCTATACCGTAAGAAATACAAAGAAGGAAATACTGGGGGCACAAGAATACATACACTTTGCTTACCTTTGCCTTTTATAGTCTGCACTAGTATGTCTCAAATAGCAGTGCCTTATACTACTTAGACAATTTAAATGCTTTACGGCAATTGTGATAAATTCTAGACGTCACCTTTTAAGCACATTTTGCAGTATTCAACCAAAACTTTTCTTTAGCTGGACTCTTCTCTGTTAGACATTTAAAAACTACTGATTTGCACACAAGTTTCTAAATTATAATATTGACTCTACTCCTAACAAAGATAATGACGAATAGTTATAGAATATTTTGCATTTCATGTTCTCCTTAGAACACATCCCACTAGAGGTGTTCCAAAAAAAAAAAAAATTTACTGTTTCTTTCTAAGTTTGGAAGACAGTAGGCAAGTGTGAATGTTGTCTTAATGAGGAGGGAGCAGGTCTTTAGTCACCAGCATCTCTCAGTTTGGAAATATCCACTTTGTTTTTTGCATTCATTTGAAAACCAAAACTCAAATTTGGTTGAACCCCAAGATAGTGTTTCTAAAAACTTAGAAGTTGATCTTGCTTGGTGGATTTACAATTTAAAGAGACAGGTATGTGTGTTTAGTTGCTCAGTTGTGTCTGACTCTTGCAACCCTGTGAACTGTAGCCCACCAGGCTCCTCTGTCCATGGCATTTTCCCAGCAAGAATACTGGAGTGGGTTGCCATCCCCTTCTCCAGGGAATCTTCCTGACCCTGGGATCAAACCTGGGTCTCCTGCATTGCAGGCAGATTCTTTACTGTCTGAGCCATAATAGAATGTTGAGATAAATTTATAAAAAGACAAACAGGTAAAACCTGGTCAGTATCCAAGGGAAATAATCAATTGCACCCTATTAGACACATTTTACCTTTCTAGGGCAAGAATCATTTGCAGTGTTCCCATTTATTTATTAGTGAACAGAGTTGTTAGCTCAAAGGCAATGGCTGAAAGATAGACACATCCCAGGAAGTGTGCTAAGGCACTCAGTAATCTACACATTGTTTTTGTCAATTTCAAAACCTCATTTTTTCCTGATGTAGTCATCTGACTTTGTCTTCTAGGTAGTCATGCTTGAACATTTATGTAGTAAAATGTATGTCTTTTAAAACTATAAATTATTTTCTTTTAGTTTTACTTTATATTATAATTATAGAAAGATATTAATTATTTTAAAATTATGTGTAGGTAAATTATGTTATCTATGGAGTTAATTTTAGAATATTAAGTGAGAGGTTAGAAAACATTTGTTTAAAAATAAGGCATTTGTTCTATTAAGAGCTGAAGACCACTGGACTAAATAGTCTTTAAGATCCCTTCCAACCTTGCAATTGCTGACATCTTGATTTCAGGATGTCTAATTTTAAGTTGTTTTCTGTACAGTATTTTTTGTTGCCATTGCTCATCTCCTGACCTCATAAACCCAAACCTTCAGTAAGAGTCTGTTCCTCTGGGGAGAGATGAAAGGGGAGGATGTCCAGTATAGGGGTATGTAGTACAGAAAAGGGCCAACCCACTTCAGGGGTAAGAAACAGACAAGAGAGAGGTAATTCAGGAGCAGAAAATCCGAGCTGGAAGTTGCACCAAGACCCAAGCTCCCTATCCCTGAATCTTCAGAGATATCACAGAGGAAGCTAGATTATCCATAAGCTAGTTTATTTCTAAAGAACAGGGTGCCCCTAATCTATTTGAGGGCTTCCCTTGTGGCTCAGCTGGTAAAGAACCTGCCTGCCAACGCAGGAGACACAAGAGATGTGAGTTTGATCCGTGGGTCAAGAAGATCCCCTGGGGAAGGAAATGGCAACCCACTTTAGTATGCTTGCCTGGGAAACCCCATGGACAGAGGAGCCTGGCGGGCTACAGTCCATGAGACCACAAAGAGCTGGACCTGACAGTAGGCATGCACACACACAATCTATTGGGAGACTTCAGAACTCCAGAAGGATGGCAAGCACATAACTCATTCCTTGGGTTTTCTTCATTTATATTAGGAGCTTTCTCAATGTGGGAAAAACTAAGCTAGATTCTCCATAAGTAAACATCAGCACAGCCTAATGTGGTTTTATTTGCACACGCTGTGACTGTTCCTTAGTTGAAGGATTGCTTCTACTTCTGTGAAGCCACAGAGTACTCACTTCGACTTGAGTCTGCATTAGCTGCATCAGCAGATATCCCGAAGACAGTATTGCTCCCCTGGGACTTGGAGCAGGGATTTTTTTCTTTAACTCCCCCTTTTATTTAAGCGACTTCTTGGTGGCTCAGACAGTAAGGCATCTGCCTACAGTGAGGGAGACCGAGGTTCAATCCCTGGGTCGGGAAGATCTTCTGGAGATGGAAATGGTAACCCATTCCAGTATTGTTGCCTGGAAAATCCTGTGGATGGAAGAGCCTGGTCGGCTACAGTTCATGGGGTCACAAAGAGTTGGACACAACTGTGCGACTTCACTTCACTTTACTTTACTTTGTTTAAGTGCTGGCAACAGGGTTATTGCATTCATCTCACATGCTAGTAAAGTAATGCTCAAAATTCTCCAAGCCAGACTTCAGCAATACGTGNGTGAAGACAGCTGAGCACCAAAAAATTGATGCTTTTGAACTGTGGTTTTAGAGAAGACTCTTGAGAGTCCTTGGACTGCAAGGAGATCCAACCAGTCCATTCTAAAGGAGATCAGTCCTGGGTGTTCTTTGGAAAGACTGATGCTAAAGCTGAAACTCCAATACTTTGGACACCTCATGCGAAGAGTTGACTCATTGGAAAAGATTCTGATGCTGGGAGGGATTAGGGGCAAGAGGAGAAGGGGACGACAGAGGATGCGATGGCTAGATTGCATCACCAACTCGATAGACATGAGTTTGAGTAAACTCCGGGAGTTGGTGATGGACAGGGAGGCCTGGCGTGCTGCGATTTATGGGGTTGCAAAGAGTCGGACACGACTGAGTGACTGAACTGAACTGAACTGAACAGGGTTATAATGAGTAACATATTTCAAAACCATTTTTCTCCATCTCTATCTATTTCTGCAATCTTTATTTCAGTAAATAAAACTCAGGGTCCAAGTCCTGTTTTCCCCAGGACAATTTCACCTCTCACATAATAGTGTGTTTCTAAAATACTAAATCAAGGGCTGTTGGGGACATCCTTAGAGCCCAGAGCAACATGAGTTGATGAGCTAGAGCAAACATTTTCTTATGGGAACTTCATCTGCCTCCTTCGACAGATATAGCAGAGGAAAGGTCCAGAATGCAGAATTTTTCTTCACATAGACCTCAGATTTTCTGACATCTGGAAAAAGTGGCTTGCTAGTGGGACTTTCCAGCAAAATTCTCTTTCAGTTGGATTCACATAAGACTATACTGCTTGGTTATAGTTTGGACCATAGTGACACCTCTCTTTTCACTTGGCAGCACTGGGAGCTATTTGGATAGAAATGAAAGCCCTTGAAAAAGCATTAAGGAAATTGCCATCCTCCTGCTGGAAAGGGGTGGGAGACTTGCTTAGTCTCCTTACTGGAGCTGGAAAAGTCTCTCAGCTCACCTGGGTCATCGCCACCCTTTGAACTGGGGTGTGAACTGATTTTAAGAGTTGGCATCTTTAGGGCTTAGTCAGGTAGCACTAGTGGTAAAGAACCCACTTTGCAATGCAGGAAACTTAAAAGACAAGACTCNGTCTCTCAGCTCACCTGGGTCATCGCCACCCTTTGAACTGGGGTGTGAACTGATTTTAAGAGTTGGCATCTTTAGGGCTTAGTCAGGTAGCACTAGTGGTAAAGAACCCACTTTGCAATGCAGGAAACTTAAAAGACAAGACTCAGGTTCTATCCTTGGGTCAGGAAGATTCCCCGGAGGAGGGCATGGCAACTCACTCCAGTTTTCTTGCCTGGAGAATCCCATGGACAGGGGAGCCTGGTGGGCTACAGTCCATGAGGTCACAAAGAGTCAGGCATGACTGAAGTGACATAGCATGCACACGCGAACCAGGCAGTGAAGATGCAGGGAAGCCAGGTCTGCAAAGGGCAACCTGGGATGAAAACTCTTCTGATTGGCTTAATAAGTCCCTGGGAGATGCAGAACAGTTGTCCCCACTCATACACCTAAGCCATCAGTCAGCACCTTCCTCCCTTATCCTAGAAAGAGTTTTCCATAGAAGAGGATTTTGTGGGATCTGAGGGGGGCTTGGCAAAAGAATGGAGAAGAGAAAGGGAGTGAACTGGAGAGAAAAATAATCAAGATGAAAAATGAACAAGATTTATGAAGGCAACCCACCCCTTCCCCGCTACACAGTGCTGCTCCTTGAGATATATTTTCCAGCTCCTCGTACAGACTGGTTTCAAATGAGGCAAATTAGCAGACTACCATCACTTTCTTTGAGAAACTGTCAGCAGATTAATAGATCTTCCCAATATAGTAATTGCTCTCAAAGTGAGCCTCTATTTTCCATCACATCACTGAATTTATATTTTCCTTGGAGTAGCCTAAGCCTTTGTTTATGCCCTTTGAATGCTTGTTTCATATCCACCACTATCATATTTCCTTTTAGTAGTGTGATCTCTTGGCCAGGTTATGTAGAGTTAAGCCTTTGGAGTAAAGCCTTCCAACCCATAATTATTTTCATGCCTCTCTTCATAGTTCCTCTGTGTATTGTTGTCTTCTTGTGCTTCGGGGTTCTGCTCTGTGCAGGGATAATGATAATGGATTTGCGCTTGAACCCTGGTGCCCGGAGCAGTATTGGGTACTTGGGGGTCTGCAGCTCTTTCTGGCTTCCACTCTTGCTTTATGACGTGTTGTTAAACCTCTAGAAGTCTAAAATTTCTTACTGGTGACAAAAGCAATTTTTACTTCTTCCCTCAATTCTTGGCCACTGAGTTCCTTTTCATACTGTGTTAACCTCTACATTCAAGTCTGGAGGTCCCTCATTTTCAAAGTAACCTGTCCCCCACAGTCTTATGACCCTTTTGAATATGGGAACAAGATGAAGAGCACAGAGAAAAGAAAAAGGACAGGTCTTTTGTGATTCTCCCACAAAGGGAAGGAGTTGTGAAGAAACACAAGTTGCCGTGTAGAACACAGACAGAGTTTGATGTCGGGAAATAGACAGAATTTGATGCTGTTAGAATTAGAATTTGAATTTCTTGGAACAAAAGTGTTGACTAAAGACAGTGGTTGCCTCGCAGTGCACAATCTCAAGAGGCTGCACACAAGCTCACCTTTTCTGCCTCGGGTTCAGTCTGCTTCATTTGCTCTCATCAGCTCGATTTTCTGCGTCTCTGTAACCAAACCTCAGGATTCTTGCACTGTTTTTCTCCCACATGTGCTTAAATTTTTAAAAATTCATCTTTGCCCTTTGGTTTTATAGAAAGATCTTGAGAAAACCTGAAAACCATTAAGACTTGTAGAGACCGCCTGATTAAGATGCCACCCCCCACCCCTACCCCTACATTTAAAAAGAAAAGCTCTTCAAAGTCCTGCAGCTNATTCATCTTTGCCCTTTGGTTTTATAGAAAGATCTTGAGAAAACCTGAAAACCATTAAGACTTGTAGAGACCGCCTGATTAAGATGCCACCCCCCACCCCTACCCCTACATTTAAAAAGAAAAGCTCTTCAAAGTCCTGCAGCTATGAAGAACATATTTTTAGGATCTTTGTGGTTACTTTAATGTCTGACCTTGCGTTGACATCATGCTTGTGAAAGACGGGGGATATCTCCAGAGATTAAAAACATTCAGCCCATGCCAAGTCCCAAACCGTTGACCCTGATTCATCTTGTGAGAGTGAAGTGTTCCCCTTCTTTCACCCACACCCCTGGAGTGGAGCATCACTCAGACCCTTTGGTGCCTCCTTTGTCCTGCCTCCCCACCTCCCCCCAGTTCATGGAGTCAGAAGTTGCTCCTGCATCAAGGCACTGAGCGGTCCTGGCCCGGTATTTTATTTTTCCTGCCTGTTACCCTGATCTGCCATCTATCTGCTCTTCAGGGATGATGAGGCCTGGGCCCTGCTCTTGAGAGGGCTCCTCTGGGCTCTCCTCTGCCCACAACTGCACTCCAGACATGGGGCCCATAAGTCTATTCAGAGCCTGCACCCCATCTTCTAGGCAGCCCCTAGAGAACTGGGATCCAGGACCCCTGATGGCTGCGCAACCGCCCAAGCATCCCTCCAGGGCCGGTGCGCAATCTGTTACCTGGCCTTGAGGATGAGCCAGTGGTAGGGGGCTGTGTGGGCACTGAGGGCAGAGCTTTGAGGCAAGGGCTGGGCTGTCAGCTCTCTGTGATGTTGAGCAGAACCAAGACAGGAAAGGGCAGTAGGTTGGGTCACAGGCTGGAGCTAGGTGACAGGGTCCAGCTTTCCCTAAGCACCCGTGTCCTGGGGACTCCGAATTCAAATGTGTACTAGGTCTTCTAGATATATTTATTAAGATGGAGGAGTAGACACATGTTAGCAGTTTGTGTGTTTGCTGTGGGCTCCCCTGGTGGCTCAGATGGTAAAGAATCTGCCTGCAACATGGGAGACCTGGGTTTGAACCCTAGATTGGGAAGATCCCATAAAGAAGGGCATAAATCACTTTAAAATATCTAGACCTATAAGGAGCAAGCCTCCTTTAATAGTCCCTGTCCTGTGCCTGCTACAACATGTGTCAAGAGCAGGCCTGTTCAGGATGGCAGCTCGGAGTGGCCTGATTTTGTTGCTTGGGCTGGAAACTGTCAGAGAGAGTTGCTTTCTGTTGAATAAAAGGTGAGGTTAGGGGCTGAATTCCCCAGCCCAGCCTTCCAGGACTTCCTAGAACATTTCCATCCAAGTATTTGCCACCTGAAGGGAACGTAGCTTTTTGGGGAAAGAGCTGTGATAGTTCCAGAATCTGCCAGCAGTGGGGAGATGTCGTTGGCACATACTCTGGTGGCAGGCACATGAGTCACCTTGCAAAGCTGACGGGATGATAGGGTGGTGGGGTGGTGGGCTGCTCTATTTTATTACAGTCATCACTCAAACGGAACCAAACATGTTACTTTACACCAGTACAGGTCTGTATGGAACCAGGGTTCCTTTCTCTGTTTGGCACAGACACTGGGGCTGTTTGATTCCCAAAGCATTGTTCACCTAAAGTCCAAGTCACTTGCATCCTTCGAAAAAAGGGTTAAATATCACTATCCTCTTTTCTTTAAAAGTGAATCAAAAAGCCACATTTTCAAAATAGTGATTTCTTTTTTTGTAAAACCCCCAAATAGTATTATTAAACATTTTCATGCTGATGAAATAAACCTTTCAAAGTAATATGGAAAAAATGATTTCATTTAAACACCTTTTAGCCAAAAAAACATATGCTGCTGGTTAAGCAAGTGCAGGAGTGGAGACTTTCACAGAGCTTGTGCGTCTTGAGGTCTGTGGTTCGGCCACGGGCCGTGCTGTTGACTTGAGACTCAGCTGGAGTGGAACCCACGTGTCCTGGTAGGTCCCCAGAAGGCAGGCAGGTTTGCACAGGCGTGCAAGGAAGTTACTGACCATACGTGTGCCTGCCTGCAGAAACTTCTCTGCAGAAGCAGCCTTCTAAGCCATGGTACAAGCTCTCAAGTCTTCAAGTGTCCAGAGCGCTAACCCTTTTATGCATACATTTTTGTGTTCAGGCTACCCACAGATTCAGGACCATAAATCACTGCCAAAGAAGACCCTTCTCTCTTTGAAGTAATTGATTCATTTTATAGTGTCAGGAAATCTCATCATAGGTAAGCAGTATGCTGGGAACCTTAGCATTAACTAAACTCCTCTGTAAATAAATAAGAGAAAGTGAAAATACAGACTCCTTCCAGTGACCCTGGATAGGTATGTCTGAGTGCATTCACATAGTATTTATTATGAGCCTACTTCCCTGGTGGCTCAGAGGATAAAGCGTCTGCCTGCAATGCAGGAGACCCGGGTGAGGACCNAGCGATGTGTTCCAAGCACTGTGCCACGGTCGCCCTGCACAGATTTCTGGGCTGTGTGCCACAGTCTCCCATCACTGAGGTTCGGGCTGTGGGCCGCGGTCGCCCTGCGCCGAGGTCTGAGCTGTGTGCTGCAGTCACACTGCGACGAGATCCTGGATGTGTGCCGCAGTGAACGTCTGCCGACATCTGTGCTGTGTTCCAGGGGCGCGTTGCCTTAAGGTCTGGTATTTGTGCCACTGTTGCCCTTCACTGAGGTTTGGGATGTGTGCCGGGGTCGCCCTGCATCGAAGTCCAGCCTGTGTGCCGCGGTCGCTCTGTGCCGTAATCCGGGCTGTGTTCCACGGTCGGATAGTGACGAGTTCCATGCTGTGTGCCTCAGTCGCTCTTCACTGAGGTTTGGGCTGCGTGCCGTGGTCACCTTTGGTCGAGGTCCATGCTGTGTGCCAGGGTTGTCCTGCATCAAGGTCCGGGATGTGTGCTGCGGTCTCCCTTCACTGAGTTTCGGGCTGTGTGCCGCGGTCACCCTTCACTGAGGTTCAGGCTGTTTTCAGTGGTTGCCCTGCTCGATGTCCTTGATGTGTGCCCCAGTCGCCCTCTGCCTCAGTCCAGCCTGTGTTCCGCTGTCACCCTGTCCTGAAATAAGGGCTGTGTTCTGCAGTCGGCTAAAAACGAGTTACTGGATGTGTGCCACGGTCTCCCTTCACTGTGTTTCAGGCAGTGTGCCATGGTCGCCCTTCATCAAGGTCCGGCCTGTGTTCCAAGGTCGCCCTGTGCCGAGGTCTAGCCTGTGTGTTGCTGTCGCCCTGCCCTGAGGTCCGGCATGTGTGCTATGCTACCTTCACCCTGCACCGAGGTCTGAGCTGTGTTCCACGGTCGGCAGGTGACGAGTTCGGGAATGTGTGCCGTAGTCACCCTTCCGTGAGGTTTGGGCTATGTTCCGCGGTTGGCTAGCG
Organism: Neotragus pygmaeus; assembly: GCA_006410875.1. Taxonomy (NCBI): domain Eukaryota; kingdom Metazoa; phylum Chordata; class Mammalia; order Artiodactyla; family Bovidae; genus Neotragus; species Neotragus pygmaeus. The sequence continues at coordinate 197,317 of SJYV01044988.1, read as the reverse complement.
ATGAGTTCCGAGCCCTGTGCCACAGTCTCCCTGCACAGATTTTTGGGCTGTGTACCACTCTCGCCCTTCACCGAGGTCTGGGCTGTTTGTCGCAGTCGCGCTGCACCAAGGTGTGGGCTGTGTTCCGCGGTCGGCTAGAAATGAGTTCCAAGCTCTGTGACGCCGTCTCTCTGCGCCGAGGTCTGGGCTGTGTAATGCGACCGCCATCACCCAAGATCTGTGCTGTGTGCCAATGTCACCCTGTGCCGAGGTCCGGGCTGTGTTCCACAGTTGCCCTGCACTGAGGTCTGTGATGTGTGCCAGTGTCACACTGCACCGAATTCTGGGCTGTGTACCGTGGTCGCCCTGCTCCGCAGTCCTTGCTGTGTTCCGCAGTCACCCTGCACTGAGATCTGGGCTGTGTGCTGCGGTCGCCTTGTGCCGAGGTCTGGGCTGATGTGCCACAGTCGCCCTGTGCTGAGGCCTGGCCTGTGTTCCCCGGTCGCCCTGCGCCGAGATCCGGGCTGTGTTCTGCAGTTGTCTAGAGACCAGTTCCGGGCTCTGTGCTGCAGTCATCCTGCACAGATTTCCGTGCTGTGTGCCACCATGGCCGTTCACTGTGCTTTGGGCTGTGTGCTGTGGTCACTCTGCACCGAGGTCTGGGCTGTGTGCCATGGTCGCCCTGGGTTGAGGTCCGGGCTGTGGTCTGCGTTTGGCTAGTGATGAGTTCCAGGCTCTGTGCCGTGTTCGCACTGCGATGATGTCCTGGGTGTGTGCAGCAGTCGCCATCTGCCGATGTCCTTGCTGTTTGCCAGGGTCGCCTTTTGTCGAGGTCCGGGATGTGTGCCTTGCTCACTCTTCACTGAGGTTCGGAATGTGTGCCGCGATCACCCTGCGCCGATGTTCGGGATGTGTGCCGATGTCGACCTGTGCGGATGTCCGGCCTGTGTACCGAGGTCTCACTCTGCCGAAGTTCGGGCAGTGTTCCGTGTTCGGCTAGTGACGAGTTCCGGGCTGTGTACCGCGGTCAGCCTTCACTGAGGTTTGGGCTGTGTGCCGCAGTCGCCTTTCACTGAGGTATGGGCTGTGTGGCACAGTCGCCCTGCTCAATGTCCGGGCTGTGTGCCTTGGTCGCCCTGTACCAAGTCCGGGCTGTGTGCCCGGGTCATCCTGTGCCAAAGTCCAGGATGTTTGCCATGGTTGCCCTGTGTCGAAGTCCGGGGTGTGTGCCATAGTCGCCCTGCGCTGAAGTCCTGGCTGTGTTCTGCGCTCGGCTAGCTAAGAGTTCCTGGCTCTGTGCCACGTTCACTCTGCGCAGAAGTCCGGGGTGTGTGTCGCGGTCACCATTGGTTGAGGTTTGTGCTGTGTGCCAGGATCGCCCTACACCGAGGTACGGCCTGTGTGCCACTGTTGCCCTGAGCTGAGGTCTGGCCTGTGTGCCACGGTCACCCTGCGCCGAGGTACGTGCTGTGTTCCGCGGGTGGCTAGCGACAAGTTCTGGGCTGTGTGTCGCAGTCGCCCTTCACTTTGTTTCAGGCTGTGTGCCATGGTCACCTTTCGCCAAAGTCTGGGCTGTGTTCTGCAGTCGGCTAGTCACGAGTTCTGGGCTCTGTGCCACAGTCACACTGCAACGAGGTCCTGGGTGTGTGGCGCAGTTGTGATCTGCGGACGTCCATGCTGTTTGCCAGGGTCGCCTTTCATCGAGGTCTGGCATGTGTGCCTTGCTCACCCTTCACTGAGGTTCAGGATGTGTGCCACGGTCGCCCTGCGCCGATGTCCGGGATGTGTGCCGCGATCGCCCTGTGCCGATGTCCAGGATGTGTACCGCGGTCACCCTGCACCGAGATCCGGCCTGTGTGCCGAGGTCGCAGTGCGCTGAAGTCCGGGGAGTGTTCTCCGGTTGGCTAGTGCCGAGTTCCGAGCTGTGTGCCGCGGTCGCCCTGCGTCGAGGTCCGGACTGTGTGCCGAGGTCGCCCTGTGCCGAGGTCAAGGCTGTGTTCTGTAGTGGCCCTGTGCCGAAGTTCTGGCTGTGTTCTGTGGTGGGCTAGCTAAGAGTGCCAGGCTCTGTGCTGCGATCACTCTGCGTAGAGATCTGGGGTGTGTGCTGCGGTCATAATTGGTCGAGGTCCGTGCTGTGTGCCAGGGACTCCCTGCGTCAAGGTCTGGGATGTGTTCCACGGTCGNTCTGGCTGTGTTCTGTGGTCGGCTAGCTAAGAGTTCCAGGCTCTGTGCTGCGATCACTCTGCGTAGAGATCTGGGGTGTGTGCTGCGGTCATCATTGGTCGAGGTCCGTGCTGTGTGCCAGGGTCGCCCTGCATCGAGGTCTGGGATGTGTGTCACGGTCGCCCTTCACTGAGGTTCAAGCAGTGTGCCGCGGTCGCGCTGCTCGATGTCCATGGTGTGTGCCACAGTCACCGTGCACCGAAGTCCGGCCTGTGTCCCACGGTCACCCTGTGCCAAATTCCGAGCTGTGTGCACAATCGCCATTCACCGAGGTCCAGGCTGTGTGCCGTGGTCACCCTGCAACGAAGTCCAGGCTCTGTTCCGTGGTTGGCTAGCGATGATTTCCGGGCTCTGTGCTGTTGTGCCTGCACAGAATTCTGGGCTTTGTGCTGTGGTCGTCTTTCACTGAAGTTCGAGCTGTGTGCTGCATTAGCCCTGCGCTGATGTCCGGGCTGTGTTCTGCGGTCGCCCTGTGCCAAGGTCAGGGCTGTGTTCTGCGGTCGGCTGGCGACGATTTCCAGCCTGAGTGACGTGGTCACCCTTCACTTAGTTTCAGGCTGTGTGCCATGGTCGCCTAGCCCCGAAGTCCGGGCTCTGTTCCACGGTCGACTAGTGACGAGTTCCATGCTGTGTGCCGCAGTCACCCTTCACTGAAGTTCGGGCTGTGTGCCGCGGTCGCCCTGCGCCAAGTTCCAGGCTGTGTGCCGCGGTCGCCTTTGATCGAGGTCCGTGCTGTGTGTCAGGGACGCCCTGCGTCGAGGTCCGGGATGTGTGCCGTGGTCACCCTTCACTGAAGTTCAGGCTGTGTGCAGCGGTCACCCTGCTCGATGTCCTAGATTTGTGCCACGGTCGCACTGTGCCTCGGTCTGGATGTGTTCCGTGGTCGCCCTGTGCCGAAATTGTGGCTGTGTTCCATGGTTGGCTAGCGAAAAGTTACTGGCTGTGTGCCGCAGTTGCCCTTCACTGTGTTTGGAGCAGTGTGCCACGGTCGCCCATCGCCAAGGTCTAGGTTGTGTGCCGCAGTCGCCCTGTCCCGAGGTCTGGGATATGTGCCACCGTCTCCTGCATGGAAGTCAACGCTGTGTGCCACAGTCACCCTTCACTGAGGTCCGGCTTGTGTGCCTCAGTAGCCTTGAACCAAGTTCCAGGCTGAGTGCCATGGTAGCCTTGTGCCAAGGTCTGGGCTGTGTGTTGTGGTCGCCCTTCACAGAGGATCGGGCTGCATGCCGCAGTTGCACTGCACCGAGTTTCAGGCTGTGTGCCATATTAGCATGGCACCGAAGTCCGGGCTGTGTGCTGTGGTCGCCATCTCCCCAGGTCCAGGATGTGTGCCACGGTCACCCTGTGCCAAGGTCCGGCTTGTGTTCCAACCTCGGCTTGCGACCTGTTCACGGCTCTGTGCAGCGGTTCCTCTTTGCCAAGGTCCAGGCTGTGTGTCACGGTAGCCTGTTCCAGAGGTCCGTGCTGTGTGCCGTGGTCCCCCTGCACTAATGTCCGGGCTGTGTGCCCCAGTCGCCCTGAGCCAATGTCTGGCCTGTGTGACACAGTCGCCCGGCGCCGAGGTCCGGCCTAAGTGCTGCTGTCACACTGTGCTGAGGTCCGGCCTGAGTGCCACAGTCAACCTGCTCTGAAGTCCGGACTGTTTTCCGCAGTCGGCTAGTGACGAGTTCCAGGCTGTGTGAGGCGGTCGCCCTTCACTGAGTTTTGGGCTGTGTACCTTGGTCGCCCTTCGCAAATGTCCAGGCTGTGTGCCTTCCTTGCCTGCGACAAGGTCCGACCTGTATGCTGTGGTCACCCTGTACCTAGGTCTGGGCTGTCATCTGCCAGCAGCTAGCGACGAGTTCCATGCCCTGTGCCACAGTCACCCTGCACAGATTTCTGGGCTGGGTTCTGCTGTCGCCCTTGACAGAGGTTCGGGCTGTGTGGTGCGGTAGACCTGTGCCGATGTTCAGGTTGTGTGCCGCGGTCACCCTGTGCCGAGTTCCGGGCTGTGTTCCGTGGTTGGGTGGCAACGATTTCCGAGCCTTGTGCCACAGTCGCCCTTCACTGAATTTCGGGCTGTGTGCCGCCGTCGCCCTGCACCAAGGTCCAGGTTGTGTGCCGCAGTCGCCCTGCGCCATGGTATGGCCTGTTTGCCGCGGTAGCCCTGTGCTGAGTTCCCGGGCTGTGTTCAGGGTTGGCTAGCGATGTGTTCTGAGCACTGTGCCATGGTCGCCCTGCACAGATTTCTGGGCTGTGTGCCACGGTCGCCCTGTGCCGAGATCTGGGCAGTGTGCGGCAGTCACACTGAGCCGAGGTCCGACCTGTGTGCCACGGTCACACTGCTACAAGATCCT
>SJYV01044988.1:152516-164758 GCA_006410875.1 Neotragus pygmaeus | reverse complement strand
GGGATTCACAGCAGCCAAGCCAGCCTTCCCAGCAGCCTTCAGTGCAGGCAGCCATCCCCCAGACCCAGCTTATGCTGGCTGGAGGACAGATAACCGGGGTAAGTTTCCACTGAGAGATTTGTAATAAACTTTCTCTGTGTCACAACTGCCATTGGGCCAGTATCTGATTAGATCTGTTGACTGTAGCAGATACATGGCTATGCCTGGCATATGTCTTTAAAGGAATTCTCTACATTGTAAACAGCTCTGAAAAAAGAGCTATCCTTGTCGTGAGTTTTCAGTGTATTTTTTCTTACTATGGCAGATAGGCTCTGGGTAAACTTAAGAACTTTTTTAAACCAGTGTTTCAACTGTTGCTTCATCATGCAGTGGAATCATGTTCCGATGGTTGAAATAGTTACAGTGATGAAATTGTGTCAGTGGTTGTCAGTTTGGAGTTATAACATCACTGTAGAGTAGAAGTTAAAAATGGATTAGTACCTATAAAAGAAAAACATTTAAAATTACTGTGTAGTGTTCTAAGGGGCTTCCCAAGTGGCTCAGTGGTAAAGAATCCACCTGCTAATGCAAGAGACACAGGTTTGATCTCTGCGTCAGGAAGATCCCCTGGAGTAGGAAATTGCAACTTGTTCCAGTATTCTTGCCTGGAAAATTCCGTGGACGGAGGAGCCTGGCAGGCTGCAGTCCATGGGGTCACAAAGAGTCGGGCGTGACTGAGTGACCGAGTGCACAACCGCAGTGTTCTAAGACGAGCCCTCTGCTGTCATGTCCTGGCTCTTCAGTTTACTGTGCTGGCTAATTCAGCTCTCTGTGCCTCAGGCTTCCTTCAGTTAAACAGAGATGTTAATAATACTTAGCTCACAGTATTCTTTTAGAGATTAAGTGTAGTGATGCAGGTGAAATTCATAGAACAGTGTCTGGCATGTCATAGCATTCAATAAATGTCATCTGGTTTTCTTTGGTAGTAAAGTTTTTTGTTTTTTGTTTTTAATTTTACTTGGAGGCTAATTACTTTACAATACTATAGTGGTTTTTGCCATACAGTCATGTGAATCAGCCATGGGTGTACATGTGTTCCCCATCCTGACCCTCCCGCCCACCTCCCTCTCCATCCCATCCCTCAGGGTCATCCCAGTGCACCAGCCCTGAGCACCCTGTCTCATGNTTACAATATTGTTGTGGTTTTTGCCATACATTGACATGAATCAGCCATGGGTGTACATGTGTTCCCCATCCTGAACCCCACTCTCCCTCCCCATCCCATCCCTCTGGGTCACCCCAGTGCACCAGCCCTGAGCACCCTGTCTCATGCATCGAACCTGAACTGGCGATCTGTTTCACATATGATAATATACATGTTTCAGTGCTATTCTCTCAAATCATCCCACCCTCTCCCTCTCCCACAGAGTCCAACAATCTGTTCTTTACATCTGTGTCACTTTTGCTGTCTCGCATATAGGGTCATCATTGCCATCTTTCTAAATTCCATATATATGTGCTAATATACTGTATTGGTGCTTTTCTTTCTGACTTACTTCACTGTGTATAATAGGCTCCAAATGCATTCTTTTTAATAGCTGAGTAATATTCCATTGTGTATATGTACCACAGCTTTCTTATCCATTTGTCTGCCGACAGACATGTAGGTTGCTTCCACGTCCTGGCTATTGTAAACAGTGCTGCAATGAACATTGGGGTACACATGTCTCTATCAATATTGGTGGTAAATTGACCTGTGCAAGTATATTGAGGTTTTAACTTTTCAAATGTCTTTTCTCTGAGGCCCCATTAAAAATATTTTCCAGTGTTGAAAATTTGTGTATTGAATTATCTTTTGTGGGGGAGTCAAGAGGAGTGGTAAGGAAGAGTTGTTGGTTATCCGTTCATATCACATCAACCTACAAAATATTTTATTTCCTTCATTTCAGTTAAGTGTGTTTTGGCAGCGGAAGGCTCTTTTAAGAGTAGTTGCAGAACTGTTTTACAAAATCCCATCAACAGAAATTAATATATGTTTACATATTATATAAAATATCTATAAACATCTATCTTGATGGGTATTGGGATTTTGAATGATTTAATTTTGATTCTGTCTCTAATACACAAATTGTACTGGACCTTTTTTGAAGAAGGATTATGCCACTAAATGACATACTTGCTCTTCAGAATATTCCTTCTTGATTTATCAGAACATGTCACCAAAAAGAAGGTAGAACATACTTAGCACTTTAAGTGTGTTTGAAAAAAGCTGCATTTTGAAAGCAAGTTTAAATCTTCAAATACATTTCCTGTTTTCTTGTTTGCGTTTCGTTTGAGTGGCTAGTGTTTACAATAGTAAGAGACACTTGGGAATCCAGGTTCATGTGGCTGGAGCTTCTGTCAGACTTGGGCATGAGGCTTCATTTGCATCTAAAGAGAGTGGCTGTCACCACCTGTTTCACAGAGATAATATATTGGAAAGAGGATGTAAAGTTGCAGAGATGCCATGCTTTCAGTAACAGAAAAGATCGTTGGGGAGGAGGCTGTAGGGAGACTTGGAAAAGAAACAAATGGACCTCATATTCTTTAATCGTATCTTAGAACATAATGAAAGTGATGGAATATGGCAGGGATTCATGCTAATTAGAAGAAGCTGGGCCTTATCAGTTCTTTCCTGGTCAGATCCAGCATCCTTGTTCCTTATTCATCTCACTAATCACTTGCTATTTTGTTGGGTGTAAATTTCTTCTCATTTCCTGTCAGTATTGATTCTTTTCTTTGTTGCTTACTAGTTAATTACTTTTTTGCCTGAACCCTTGGGCCTGGCCAAGCTTGAATGATTAAGTCCAGAGTGAGGACCACTGTTTTAATGTAAATGGTCTGCAAGTAATGGTAGCTTGATCACTGATGGACATTTTAGCCTTATACTTGCCGTATGAAGTTGGGTAGGTATGGTTTAATACCACTTGAGTTACTTACTTCAAAGCAGTTGGCTTGCATCAGGTGCCCATCTCCTTTAACCCTTTCCAACTGTTTGTCCTGGTTTTGTTTAGCTGACTTTGACCCCAGCCCAGCAGCAGTTACTACTCCAACAGGCCCAGGCCCAGGCCCAGCTGCTGGCGGCCGCCGTGCAGCAGCATTCCGCCAGCCAGCAGCACAGCGCTGCCGGGGCCACCATCTCCGCCTCCGCCGCCACCCCCATGACGCAGATCCCCTTGTCTCAGCCCATACAGATCGCACAGGTGAGTGAGTGACTCTCATCGCTGGGGCGGGAAGGGAGGGGCAGGATGGCAGAGTTGCTGTGGTCTTAAGTTCACTTCTGATTGTTAGTGTGGGCGCTTAAAGGCCTGAGAAGCTCTAAATCAGTGAGGTGAGTGATGAAGCCTTCTTTACTACTGAACTAGAAATAATACATTTGTTTGCTTATTTGAGTTGGTATTATAAACACATAACCGATTATTTGAATAACTGTTTATATTAGGTGGCAGCTCTTGAATAATTAGCGGGCGTGTTTCTGGAGCAGAGGATCGCTATATTTAATTAGCTAATTACAGCAGGCATGCGCTCTTTCACATGCTTTGCAGCGGGTGTTGCCATCCGGGTGTAAGAGGAACTGGGAACCATCTCTCTGCCACAGAGTGATTGGCTTTGTGCAGAACTGCACTAGAGTGTTGTTTGGCTTTAATTTTTGCATTTTAGGGCAGAGTATCCAGAGATAATAAAAATTTATTTAGAGAGGCATAGACAGTTCTACCAAGGAGTAAATGGAAACCTGTATCTCAATGAGAGGAAAAAAGTAGTAGTCACATCAGTGAAATGATGAAGAGTTATTATGAGTCCAATGCAGATAATTGTTTTATACCTCCAGAGAAGACTCAGAAATGGGCTTAAATTATAGCTAGAATTTAACTAAACATTAAAAAAGCCAATAAACTATAAGTACAGAATAGATGTCAGACTAATGTTTATGAGTATTATGTAATAGTCATTGTTTTTATTTTGCCCACTTTTTATTACCAAATAAATGTTTTTCATGCCTAAGTTGTGAGACTCTATCTTGACATTATTCTAATAAGATAACATACATGCAAGGACATTAAAAATTATGAAATAATAAGCCAGTGTAAGCAAGTTTAATATGTTATAGATCAGATTTTTATATGGATAGCTTTTTTTAAATTTATGTACTGTTTTCTCAGTTGAGTTAGGCTGGTGCCAAATTTCGTAGGTCTTTTAATTTATTGATGCAGGTTCAGACATAACACTTAATTTTTGCTCTACAAGAGGAAATTCTGTCACTTAAAAAAGCAACATATTCTTTTCTCACTTGATTTTTAAAGCTCACGTTGGTCTCTACATGTTAAAGATACCACCATAGCATTTAACTATTGAAAATTAGATTTCGCACAAGTCATGACGCAATATATGCTCATAGAAGCAGCATGTCCGTGTCGCAGCTCCAGGTTCCTTCACATACTTTGGAACACATCCAGAGCACATCCTTGTTAGGAGTTTGTAATAATGTCAAATATTGACTCTCTTTTTATTTGGATGACAGAACTCATCATCTGGGAAACTTAAGATTAAGCACACTTTTGTTTCAGAATCTCCAATCCATATTTTAATCCTACTTTTTTAGGATCTGCAGCAACTACAACAACTTCAACAGCAGAATCTCAACCTGCAACAGTTTGTACTGGTCCATCCAACAACCAACCTGCAACCAGCGCAGTTTATCATCTCACAGACGCCCCAGGGCCAGCAGGGTGAGCACCTCCTTAGAGTTTATTAGTGGTACACCAAGGCTGTCCACTTGTCCACACAGATGCTAACTATTATATTTTGGCCCGGAAGCTATCCATTAAAACAGTGTTTTTTGTTTGTTTGTTTGTTTTTAATTTAATTTAACTTTAAGCTCAATATTCATGTTGAGAAAAACTTTGTCATGCATACCTCATTATTGAAGGTCATCATCCCCTGCCTTTCATATGCTTACTCAGTAAGGAGTACTGTGAGTTTGACCAAAAGTCTCAATTAAATTCTTCAACTGCTGAACATATATTGGATAATTTTTTTTTTTTATATTGGATAAATTGCTTCTAATGTTTCGATAGTTTTTCATGGGAATGTGTTCAAAGCATGTGGGCTACGGATTTGAGCACTGAAAGTATATGCTTCTAACAATCATTGGTTTTCTTTTAAAGTTTAAGAAAAAGAGGGTATCATGTTAGAAACTGTACAAATTTGGGGTGTTATAAAAAAAATCTTCAAGGCCTTTTAGTGCTAAATGTTGTGTTATTTCTGTGTAAAGTGCAATCATGTTTGTTGGGCTGGTTAATGGAATCAATATAGATAGTATTAGAGTATCAAGGCTTCAACACAAGGAATATTAGTGCATTACTGCTTCATTATTTGTTTTTTAGCCTTTTTTCGTAATCATTCAAAAATCTTTTGTTGTACACATACCTATTCCAGTTTTAAATGGATAAGATAGCCTTCCCCTTTCATGAACTAGACAGTTCTCTGGTCTAGCATATACTAGCAGTTTCTAATTGCTTTTGGGTTAAGAAGTAGAGCTTTGTGGGGTTTTTTGTTTTTTGGGGTTTTTTTTTTTGAGTTTCAAGCTGCTTCCATTTAAAATACTTCTTTACTTTCATCCATTCCTTCCTAAAATAAAAAATTTGATCAACCAGAGAGGTTAGGTTATACCAAAGACATATACCAGTTGTACATTTTTCCATATCTTCTTGCCCAAATTGTATTTAATAAAACTGAATTGTATTTAATAAGACTGTAGGCAAATAAGACCTTAACAGTTTTAAGACCAGTAGGACTATCAGGATATCAATTGAAAATTTTCACTTCACTTTCTTATGCCATATGTTCAAGGTAATCTTTAATGTTGGACATGACATGTTTGTGTTTTGTAGGTCTCCTGCAAGCGCAAAATCTTTTAACACAACTACCTCAGCAAAGCCAAGCCAACCTCCTACAGTCTCAGCCAAGCATCGCCCTCACCTCCCAGGTCAGTTTTCTTCCATGAGGGTTGCTTTCTTTTATCCTGTTGTCTTGAGATACTTTAGGGCTCTGTCTAATTCAACTCCCTAATAAAAATAATTGGAATAGTTTTAAAAAACTCACCAAAATTTCAAAGCTAGGTTTATCAGCTTCATAGAAAAAAATGCTGCCAAATTGATGTAGTCTTTGAAAACCTTCAACGAGTCCCTGTTTTCTTACATGTTCATGAAGAATATGTTAGCACTGAATGAGTAATGCATTCTGGCTCTTTGACCACCCTCCCCCCTGATATATGACAGTAGAGATTACCACTTGAACTAGACACTAGCACCTCAGTTAAAACCGTCATTGTTCTTTGCTCTTTCTCAGAAACTATGAAGAAACTCTTAATATCTGTGTCTTATTCCCCATCTCAACTTTCATGTGTTGCTTTAGCTAATTTCTTCCGGAGTTTAACTATAGAAAAAGTACAAGTCTAGGCATCTGGAGGTTAAAGCTTTAGACCTAGTTCTGTTTCTTTTCTAGCTGTGACTTTGAGCATATCATTTCTCCTTTCTGCACCTCCATTTCCTTATCTGTAAAGTAGGTAATTGAACTAGCTGATCCTCAATTCCCCTTCCATCTCTGATTCTCTTTGTTCATAACTATGAAAGTTATCACTTGATACTAACAAATTACTAGATTTGACCAAATTCAACAACTGTTTATGATTTAAAAAAAAAAAAAAACTCTTCTAAGAACAGAAAGTAACTTTCTCAACCTGCTAAAAGGCATCTACCAAAAAAAACCATTATAAAGACTGAACAGTTATCCACTGTTACCACTTTTATTCAGGATTGTACTGAAGAGCCTAGCAATGCAGTAAGATAAAAAAAATAAAGAACATGTAAGTTAGAAAGGAAGGGTCTCCTTTGGCAGACAGCATGATTGTCTATGCAGAAAATTCAGAGGAATCTACAAAAATGTTGCTGGAATTAGTAAGTGAACTTAGCAAGTAGGATACAAAGTTACTTAGTAACTTAGCAAGCAAGATACAAAGTCAATAGACAAAAATCTGTATATTAATAAAAATCATTTGGAAATTAAAATTAAGAAGAAAAATATTTGCAGTAATTAATAAATTTAACAAAATGTTTATAAGACGTATACATTGAAGACTACAAAATCTTGCTGAGTGAAATTGAAGAAGACCTAAGTAAATGGAGAGATGTAATGTGTTCATGAAGACCTCAATTGGTAAAATACGATCTCTACAAATTGATCTATAAATTCAACACAATGCCAATTAATATCTACAGCTTTCTTTGAAGAAATATGTGTGGTGTTTCTTACATTTGTACAGAATTGAAGAAGTCATGGAATAGCCGAACAATTTTGAAAAGTGAGAAAGTTAAAGGATTATTCGTTGTCCAGAATTATCACACAACTATGGTAAGAAAGACAGTGTGATAATGGCATATGAATAGAAATAGAGCAGAAGTCCAATAGACTTGCATTATCAAGAACCAACTGGCTATCCATAGGCAAAAAAAAAAAAACCCTCTCTCCTTATTTCACAACGATATTATAGTTGTTGCTCAGTCACATTCGACTCTTTGGGAACCCATCGACTGCAGCACTCCAGGCCTCCCTGTCCCTCACTATCTCCCGAAGTTTGCCCAGGTTCACGTCCACTGAAGCAGTAATGTCATCCACCCATCTCATACTCTTATCACCCTCTTCTCCTTCACAGTCATATACAAAGATTAATTTGAAATGGTTGCAGACCTAAACTTCTAGAAGAAAACTCAAGGGAAAATCTTTGTGTCCCTGGATAAGGGAATTTCTTAAGTGGGACACAAAAAGCACTAACCATAAAAGAAAAAAATAATAAATTTAATTTCATAAAAATTAAAAGCTTCTGTTGAAAGAATGAAAAGAAAAGCCACAGCCCGGAAGAAAATATCCTTGAAATTTATAAAAATAAAAGACTTACATCCAGATTATATAAAGAACTCATACAGCACAATAAGACAACCTGTTTGGTTTTTTTTAAGGAGGTGTGTGCAAAATATTTGAAGATATTTTACTAAAGAAGGCACGTTATATATCCAATAAGTGTATGAAAAGATGTTCAAAATTGTTAGTCATGAGGAAAATGCAAATGAAATATCACTACATACCCAGTAGAACGGGCAAAATTAAAGACTATGATAATACCAAGTGTTGATGAGACGATAAAGCATACCCAGCTCTTAAATGTTGCCACTGGGGTTGCAGATTGATGCAGGCCCTTTAGAGAAGAACTTGGTGGTTTCTTATCAAGTTAAATACACTTATAACTCAGCAGCTGTACTCTCAGAAATGAGTGCATTTGCTCACACAAAGGCCTGTATATGAATGTTCATAAAGCTTTTATGAGCAGCCTAAACATCCATCAACTGGTGAATAGATAACATAAATTTTGACATATCTATATGATGGATTTCTACTCAGCCATAGAAACAAATGTACTTACAATACAGTCATCATCATATATGAATTTCAAAAGCATTATACCAGGTGAAAGAAGACAAACATAAAAAACTGTATACTGCAAGACTCAATTTATATGGCATTTTACAACGAAGTTATAGGCACAGAAATCAAATCAGTGGTTGCCAGGGGATGGGAGCTAGGGGTGAGGATTGACAACAAAGGGCCCAGGAAACTTTTAAGGGTGATGGAAATTTTTTGCATCTCAATCACTTGTAAGAGTTTTATGACTAAATATAGTTGTCAAAACCCATCCAACTGTACCCTTTTAAACGGTGCACTTAATTGTGAATAAGCGGAATTATGAAAATGAGGTTGAAAAGAAAACCCATGCAGCAGCTCCTTTCTGACTGTGAGCTTTGTGACCAGTGGCAGGGCTGATGGCTTCATCCTGACCCCTGCTCACTGAATTTTGCTCTGCTGTTTCTAGATCTGGCCCAGTCCAGCCTGAGGTTTCTGGAGTTGGGGTAACTTATCTGTAACCACTCCTCCAAAAGGTACCCAAGCCATTTTTAGTCCTTTATTATTTGAGAATGGGGCTACTTCAAGCCTGGAAATAAAGCAACTGTCTGATAGCTGAGACACATCTCTAACCATCAGCCAGTTTCACTGGGAAGTTATAACCACATAGGACTCTAACTTGGTTGGTAAAGTTTTGGGTTCCTCCAGGTGGTCAGGTTAAAATTTTCTCAGTGTCAGCTTGCCAGAGAGATTACTTTTGTTGTCTTCATGGAAGAGGGATGATAGAGAGGTGCTGACCCCAAGGGTAGGCATGCGCAATTCCGATTATGTAGTTTTCAGGGGCCGTTAGTTCAGTTGGAGAGAGCGTATTACTAATGAGGTAAAATTTAGGGGTATGCGATGCATTAAACTTATAAGGAGAAAAGTACACAACCAGAGACTCCATCTGTAATCCTGCCCTGTAGCCTCTCACCGGGGCTTCTGTTCACAGGGAGGGCTAACTGGGCAGTCATGATGCAGTCAGAGCAGCACCCGTCACTAGGGAGTACACAGAAGGAGGGCTCTGCTCGGAGCTTGTGAGTCAAAGAAGATAGATGATACCCCTATGTCCCCAAATAAACTTCAGGTAGATTTAAATAATTAAACATTTTAAAAGACATAAAAGAAGCAGGATATTTTTAGCTAGAAATAAGCCAAAGCTTTCTCAGATTTGAAGCAACAGCAGATACTGAGGAAGAAAAAATACTTCACCCAAATGATAATTCAAAACTTACATACACTGAAAATTAAAGGAGAAAGGCAGAGTGGGAAAAGTACTTGTATTATTACAACAGACAAAGGCTTAATCTATAACATTTGATGAGCTCTTTGAGAATAAGGATACCATGAATGTATAAATGGGTTATGGATGTAAAGTTAATTCACATGAAAGGAAGTACAGGTAATAATTAACACATGGGAAAAATTTTGGCTTTAAGTAATAAGAAATAAGGCATTAGCAAAGTGCAGTTTATTCCTGAATTAGTAAAACATTTTTTAAAACTGCTAACACAAATCATGTGGACAACATTGTATACTGAGAAACCAGCATTATGATGTGTGCCACAAGCCACGAAATTGTGTATGGTATACTCTTTATCCAGTTACAGAAAAATCCTTTGTGAATTTATCTCAAAGAACTAATTAGGTGGGAAAAAATGACTATATGCACAGTGTTTCACTGTAGTATCATCTATGTTAGTAAAAACAAATGAAAACTGTCTAACGATAAAGAAATGGCTAAATAAATTATTATGATTTTATTACCTTTCAGCCCAGCTTTGACAATTATGACTGAAACAACATAGTAGAAAAAATTGAAACCTAATGTTAAGGGAGAAGAACAGAGTATAAAATTTTGTTACTATAATTACAGTTAAGGTTAACAATGGATCAGTAGATGTGTGGGAGGAAGAAAACTTCTAGAGGTTATGGATAAATTTAACAGCATAAAAATGAAGCTGTATGGAAGAAAACTTGAACAAATAGTCAAAAATGAAGCTATTAAGTTATTTAAACTATAGGTGATTTGTTTTTCCCCCTTAAAATAGTTTTTAATAATCTTACTTTTTATAATATTCTGTTACAAGTAGGAGATATGATAGTGATAAGACAGGGATGGTTCCTGCTGTTGAAACTTAGAGTTTAAGTGACATATTTGTGATACAGGTTCTTAAAAATAAAGACTGACTTCTTAAATGACATGAGATGCGTGTATTCAGACCATGTGAAAACTCAAGGATAATGGGCTTCATTTTTGTATATTCAGGTCTTTTCCGCAGATGCGCGTTTGACCCTAACTGTAATTGTAGCGTATATAGCATCACACTCTGCTTTCCTCACTGGTGTTACGTTCTGCCTGCCACAGTGCCACATGGTCTTCATAGTTCTTGAATATAGCTGTTCCTGTAAATTGCTTACTTGCAGCATTCCAGATATAAACTTAAGTTTCTTAGTGTATGTTTGTTCTTATTCTTCTGTTCCTTCTCTAACAGCCAGCAACCCCAACACGCACAATAGCAGCAACCCCAATTCAGACACTTCCACAGAGCCAGGCAACACCAAAGCGGATTGATACTCCCAGCTTGGAGGAGCCCAGTGACCTTGAGGAGCTTGAGCAGTTTGCCAAGACCTTCAAACAAAGACGAATCAAACTTGGATTCACTCAGGTAGGCTGAACCTACCTTTAACTTAGGCTTCCTTCCTTGGCCAGGTCCAAATATTTGCATTCCATGTCCAAAGACAGTTCTAAGGAGCAGTATATTTCTCAGGTTTGTTTTTAATTTTGGACTGTAACTTTTTCTTAGGCATTTATTGCATTTATACATTTAGACTTTCATCATTTTTATTCATGTATAAATATATAATTTACTGTTATGCTAAAATTGTTAATATTTCTCTCAGAACACAGGCCTCTGAAATTAGAATTATACCGATGAATGGTGAGAATTTAAGAGATTATGTTGGGGAATGAAATAACTGTAATATACTGAGGGCTATGTCATTTGAAAAACGTTTGGTTCTAGCCCTTCATGTTGTATATAAGTAAGAATGAAAGGAATAAAGATTACTTTATTCCTTTTATAGTAGCTGAAAGGGGAAATATTTCAAAGACTTGTTTAAAGTAGTTTGTGGGCAAAAGAAAGCAGTAATGGAAACACATACACACACAAAAACACAGTAATACCAAGCTGAAGCTGATTAACTAAATAGGAATCTGTTGAAGATGAAAAATCCAAATTAATCAAAATCCAAATTAAATTTTAAAATGACGCCTAACAGAGGGTTTTTAAAGTGGAATGAATTTAATGGTTTGAACCTGTTTAAAGCTCTAGGTATATAGCTTGTTGTTCTAACCATTCCTGCTGACTTAACTCTTAGATTAACGTATCACAGATAAAGCAGGAAAATAATTAAACTGAATGACATTTATCTAAAGTGATGCAAGATTATTCAGTTCAATTCAGTTCAGTCGCTCAGTCATGTCCAACTCTTTGGAACCCTATGAATCACAGCACACAGACCTCCCTGTCCATCACCAACCCCCGGAGTTCACTCAGACTCATGTCCATCGAGTCAGTGATGCCATCCAGCCATCTCATCCTCGGTCGTCCCCTTCTCCTCGTGCCCCCAATCCTTCCCAGCATCAGTCTTTTCCAATGAGTCAACTCTTCACATAAGGTGGCCAAAGTACTGGAGTTTCAGCTTCAGCATCATTCCTTCCAAAGAAA
>SJYV01044988.1:130938-150051 GCA_006410875.1 Neotragus pygmaeus | reverse complement strand
CACTTATTTTTAGCACTCTCTTGAAATTTATTATCATTTATACTTGTTTCTCTTTTGATGTGTGTCCTTTCTTACCACCCACATTGTAAATAATAGGAAGTAGAGACCATTTATTGCATTAGTTATATATGCCAGAACCACAGTGCATTTCAAGTCCTTTACTGTAGTATACATGTAAGTGTGTTACCAGTATTGCCAGGAACATGATCTGGGTAGAGTTCCTGCAGGAAATAGAATTTCAGTTAGATTTCTAGGATTTGAAATGATACTTGTAGCATCGTCCCTTGGAAAATGTTAAAAAAAAAAAGAGGGAGGGGGTTCTGTAGTTAAAATAATGAAGTACAGTGTTTGGTGCAATACCTGAACATGGAACCTCCTTGGTTACTATGCTTTTGGCCCTGAAGTGACCCATGTCACTTCCTCTTATAACCCACTGGCCAAAAGTAGTCACAGGGCCCTACTTGTGGAACTAGGCAATGTGGGCAAGAAATGCATATTCAGTGATAGTAAATATTTTTGCCCCACTACAGTAGAGCAAAATTGGCTTTCTTCAGAGCCGAGTACTAGAATTGGTAGGGTCCTGCTTGGAGTCATTGAAATAAAGAAGAATTGTTTTTGTGTGTCAGTCTAAATGGGGATTTTATTATTAAATTTATTTGTGAAAAAAACTTGTAGTTTTGAATGGTAGCTCTTGAGACAGTTAAAGGAGAAATTTTTACTAATGTCTCTAGGAGTAGATACTATAAGTTGTTTTAGTTTAGATGGTTTGTTACCACCTTTAGACTAGGTATTTGAAACTGGTAGAAAGTGATTATTTGGCTTCAGTAAAACTGACCCAGAATTTTTCCGCATGTACTGCTAAGATTATAAGGTGAGAAAAGTGAGAGAGGACATAAAGAGCTTTCAGATTCTATTGGAAGCCATGTACTGTCTTAATTTTAATTTCTTAAAATTTCTCTTTATAGACCTCCTGGAGGTCTTTTCTCTTCCTCTTATCAACATATTATTGCTAATTAATTAAAATATGTTCTCTCTATTTTCTGTTTGTTTTTTAATGCTTGGTTTGATAAGGACTGGCTGGTGGTTAAAATGTTGGCCAAGTGTCCAGGATTTGGAAGTGCAGATTGTTATTTATACATGAAGCTTATTTTCTCTATGACTTAATTCTAAAGTCACCCACCTTGAACTTTTTAGACCTTAGGATTTCTTTCTGACTGCATTCTAGTATTTTCTTCCTTTTTAAATTAAAAAATAAATCATATGTGTAATACATGACTATATTCAAATAATAAATTCAAGGAAATGGGAGTATGTAGAATTAAAACGTGAAAGTCTCCATAGTGAGCTTGATAGCTGGTAATTTAGGCTATGTAGTGTTCCCTTTCCCCCCTTTCCAGGTGTTGCTATATCCTACCCCTTGGCCAGGAGGTGAGCATGTGACTTAGGCTTGGTCTATTAACACTCCATTTCTCTGGAAATAGTGA
The DNA here is from genome assembly GCA_006410875.1 of Neotragus pygmaeus. Taxonomy (NCBI): domain Eukaryota; kingdom Metazoa; phylum Chordata; class Mammalia; order Artiodactyla; family Bovidae; genus Neotragus; species Neotragus pygmaeus. Next base: position 148,567 of record SJYV01044988.1, on the reverse strand, counting down.
TTGCTACAGGATGGCCATATGACCAAAGCAGGTTCAGACCCCCCTTCCTTGAGATTGAAGCAGATATTGCACAAGGGACAGGTTCATTCCTTTGGAGTTGCTAAGGTGAGATAATGTGTGCTTGGCCAAGTAAAGAAAGAATGCCAACATAAAGACTGAAGCTGAGTGACCACAGACACACTCACAGATGCACAGTCATACAGTGTCACACGCTTGCATGTGTAAGCATGGAGTCGTTGGAGCCTCTGGCTCCACTTGAACCTTAAAGTAGATCCACTTTGTATTTTCTGGTTAAACGAGCTGCTCAACTGCCTAACTTGTGCAAGTTTGAATATTGAATTTCTGTCTCTTGGAACTGAAAGAGTCCTGGCCAGTTCAGACCCCTGTTGTCAGCTTCCCTCTCCTTCCCTCTCTACCCACAGGATCAAGCTTTTTGAATTATTACAGGCTTTTAAAAACTTAATATCATGAAAATCTTTCTGTGTTAGAGTATGAAGGAGCCATTTTACTTTACATAAAATTCTGCATAGTGTTGTATTAGATGTGTTTTCCATAGTTTATTTAACCATCCCTCTTTTGATAGGCATTTAAATAGTTTTTTGGTTTCAAGATATGTTTTGGTAAACATCCTAGTTTGAACTTGTTTTTGTATATGTATGATTTAAACATACCTATGGAATTAATGGTTATGCATATTTTTAAAATTGATGTCCTTTCAAAACATTTCTCCAAAGGCTCTATCAATTTATGCTTTCACTAAGAGTATATGATAGTCACTGCGCTCCCCTGACTTTATCAGCTTTGGATATTAATGGTCATTTCTATTTTGGCCCTGTCTGATGGGTGAAAATGGTATAAAGCATTGTTGTATTTGAAGTTCCCTGACTACTATTGATAAAGTTGATCATCTCTCTGATTTTTTTAATTGGATTTTTCCCCTAAGACTTTCTTTATTCATATTTCTTTCATGTTCTGTTGGGCTGCTTATCTTTTAAAATCGCATCCTAGCCCTAGTATACTCATGATGTAGTCATTTTATACTAACGAGGGATTCTGCTTCCTAGTTATTTCAAAAAGAAAGATGTGAGATATCTACTCCTCCAAAACCCATGTCTTATTTATTTACAGATATTCCTGGATATTTAATTGGTTTATATGTGATGACTCTAGATAGCTGCCCAGTTCATTTGTGGAGCTTCAGGGTACACATCTCAAATAGATGGTCTGTGGGTACTTAATTGAGGTAATTTTATGGCTGAAGTGAAAANTTATTTACAGATATTCCTGGATATTTAATTGGTTTATATGTGATGACTCTAGATAGCTGCCCAGTTCGTTTGTGGAGCTTCAGGGTACACATCTCAAATAGATGGTCTGTGGGTACTTAATTGAGGTAATTTTATGGCTGAAGTGAAAAGTTGAGAAACTCTTATTTGGAGGATTTTCCAGGTCCAAATCATGGGTTTGTGATTTGTGATTGCATTGAATTTGGGCACTCACACATTATACATTGGTGCTGAATCAGAACCACTTTCAGAGGAAAATGTTGACCCTGTGAGGAACTATTGTCTTGGCTCACCTCCATGGAGAGTTGGGTTAGCTGCAACTTAGATGTCTTTAGATGTCTTTAGCTGCAACTTAGATGTCTTTAGTGGTTCCTTAATTTTCCTAAGAGCATATTAACCTAATTGTGTACTTGATAGGCTACGAAAGTATATAGTCTGCCTGTAATTGGCAGTATAGAATAGCTTCATTCCAGCAAGTATAAATTCATTTACATTGCTGCCTAATTCTTATCAAACACCTAGTATTTAGAAACAGGACTCTGAAAATTGCTTAAATAACACACATTCAGTCCATTGCTTTAGAAACAATCAATCTTTACTTTCCCATTCTGTGGTTTTCCTCTGCTTCTTTGCATTGATCGCTGAGGAAGGCTTTCTTATCTCTCCTGGTTATTCTTTGGAACTCTGCATTCAAATGGGAATATCTTTCCTTTTCTCCTTTGCTTTTCACTTCTCTTNTTCTGTGTATTCTTGCCACCTCTTCTTAATATCTTCTGCTTCTGTTAGGGCCATACCATTTCTGTCCTTTATTGAGCCCATCTTTGCATGAAATGTTCCCTTAGTATCTCTAATTTTCTTGAAGAGATCTCTGTTCTTTCCCATTCTATTGTTTTCCTCTATTTCTTTGCATTGATCACTGAGAAAGGCTTTCTTGTCTCTCCTTGCTATTCTTTGGAACTCTGCATTCAAATGGGTATATCTTTCCTTTTCTCCTTTGCTTTTCACTTCTCTTCTTTTCACAGCTATTTGTAAGGCCTCCTCAGACAGCCATTTTGCTTTTTTGCATTTCTTTTCCATGGGGATGGTCTTGATCCCTGTCTCCTGTACAGTGTCACAAATCTCCATCCATAGTTCATCAGGCACTCTGTCCATCAGATCGAATCCCTTAAATCTATTTCTCACTTCCAGTGTATAGTCATAAGGGATTTGAATTAGGTTATACCTGAATGGTCTAGTAGTTTTCTCTACTTTCTTCAATTTAAATCTGAATTTGGCAATAAGGATTGCATGATCTGAGCTACAGTCAGCTCCCAGTCTTGTTTTTGCTGACTGTATCGAGCTTCTTCATCTTTGGCTGCAAAGAATATAATCAATCTGCTTTTGGTGTTGACCATCTGGTGAGGTCCATGTGTAGAGTCTTCTCTTGTGTTGTTGGAATGCAAAAGTAGGAAGTCAAGAAACACCTGGAGTAACAGGCAAATTTGGCCTTGGAGCATAGAACAGCAAAGGCTAATAGAGTTTAGCCAAGAGAACACACTGGCCATAGCAAGATCATTAGGTGAAATAAAATTAGGTATTTCAACAGAATCAGGAAAAGCCTGATGGTTTTTTCCCCAGAGAATATAATTACTGTTTGAAATTTAAGCCAGCACTGAAGTATTACCCAACTTATTTTATGTTGAAAGTGTTATAACATACCACCTACTCTGATAGATAAAAAACCAGGGATGACATCCCTGTTTTGTTCCTTATATTTCTTTGGTAATTTATTTTTGCTCAAAGAAACATTATATATTGAGAACATAAAATGTTTTTTAATAGGTAATTTTAGAGAAAATACATATTTGTGAAGAGTCTCAGTTATGAAGAAACAAATTGTAATTCACAATTTTAGTATTTTTGAACTATCTAAACCATCCGACTGGCTTTTAAAAAGCAAGCTAAGATAATATAGAACTAGATTGGTAGAAATAAATTAATAAGCTTAAATAAGTATCAGGTTGGCATGTTTAGCAGTGCTTAGCTCTTAAGCTGTTAGCATAGCATACTCTTCGTTTCCTGGGAGATTGTTTTCCGAGTGATACAGCAAGACTGGTAAGCCTTTTCAGTTCAGTTCAGTTCAGTCGCTCAGTCGCGTCCGACTCTTTGCGACCCCATGAATCGCAGCACGCCNGTGATATTGAATGGTTTGCCTTGGAAACAAACAGAGATCATTCTGTCGTTTTTGAGATTGCATCCAAGTACTGCATTTTGGACTCTTTTGTTGACCGTGATGGCTACTCCATTTCTTCTAAGGGATTCCTGCCCACAGTAGTAGATATAATGGTCATCTGAGTTAAATTCACCCATTCCAGTCCATTTTAGTTCACTGATTCCTAGAATGTCAATGTTCATTCTTGCCATCTCCTGTTTGACCACTTCCAATTTGCCTTGATTCATGGACCTGACATTCCAGGTTCCTATGCAATATTGCTCTTTACAGCATCAAACCTTGCCTCTATCACCAGTCCCATCCACAACTGGGTGTTGCTTTTGCTTTGGCTCCATCCCTTCATTCTTTCTGGAGTTATTTCTCCACTGATCTCCAGTAGCTTACTGGGCACCTACCGACCTGGGGATTTCATCTTTCAGTATCCTATCTTTTGGCCTTTTTCATACTGTTTATGAGATTCTCAAGGCAAGAATACTGAACTGGTTTGCTATTCCGTTCTCCAGTGGACCACATTCTGTCAGATCTCTCCACCATGACCCATCCCTCTTGCGTGGCCCCACATGGCATGGCTTAGTTTCGTTGAGTTAGACAAGGCTGTGAGCTGTGTGATCTGATTAGCTAGTTGTCTGTGATTGTCATTTCAGTCTGTCTGCCCTCTAATACCCTTTCGCAACACCTATCATCTTACTTGGGTTTCTCTTATCTTGAATGTGGGGTATCTTTTCACGGCTGCTCCAGCAAAGCGCAGCCACTGCTCCTTACCTTGGACATGGGGTAGATCCTCTCGGGTGCGCTTTTGCATCATCGCTGTCGCTGCCACCACTGCACTGGTGGTTCAGTTCAGTTTAGTCAAAAAGAGTTTGATTTGGCTCCATCCCTTCATTCTTTCTGGAGACTTAATAACTGAACTGAACTGTTTAGTCATTAAGTCGTGTCTGCTTCTTTTTGACCCCATGGACTGCAGCACGCCAGGCTTTCCTGTTCTTCATCATCTCGTGGAGTGTGCTCAAACTCATGTCCACTGAGTCAGTAATGCTATTCAACCATCTCATCCTCTGTCGCCCCCTTCTCCTCTTGCCTTCAGTCTTTCCTAGCATCAGTGTATTTTCAAATGAGTCGGTTCTTCACATCAGGTGGCCGAAGTATTGGAGCTTCAGCTTCAGCTTCAGTCCTTCCAGTGAATATTCTGGGCTGATTTCCTTTAGGATTGACTGGTTTGATCTCATTCCTTCAAGGCGCAGTCTAGACACACAAGTCTTCCTACTTCCTCCAGCTGGAGTCTCTCTCCCTCTTTTGGGCCCCCATGACACTTGAACTTTACCTGATCCTCTCATGGGAGCTAGATGGCTCAGAGTCACTGTGTCGTTGTGTTAAGAGCACATGCTTTAGAGTTCAAAACCTGGCTCTGTCTCTTACTAACCAGGTAACTTCTCTGAGTTTGAGCTTTCCTCTCTATGAAATGTGTGTGACATGCTTGGCAAGGTGGTTGGGATGATCAGCAAGAATGCACGGCACAAGGTGAAGGGATCAATAAATGCTGCTGCTAAGTTACTTTAGTTGTGTCTGACTCTGTTTGACCCCATAGACGGCAGCCCATCAGGCTCCCCCATCCCTGGGATTCTCCAGGCCAAGAACACTGGAGTGGGTAGCCATTTCCTTCTCCAATGCATGAAAATGAAAAGTGAAAGTGAAGTCGCTCAGTCATGCCCGACTCTTAGCGACCCCATGGACTGCAGCCTACTAGGCTCCTCTGTCCATGGGATTTTCCAGGCAAGAATACTGGAGTGGGGTACCATTGCCTTCTCCGATCAATAAATGACAGGTATTATTACTACATACTCCTCCTCCCCCTTCTGGCTCACCTGGTAAAGAATCCTCCTGCAGTGCAGGAGACCTGGGTTCAATCGCTGGATTGGGAAGATACCCTTGAGAAGGGAAAGGCTACCCACTCCAGGTATTCTGGCCTGGAGAATTCCATAGACTGGATAGAGCATGAGGTCACAAAGAGTTGGACACTACTGAGTGACTTTCACTTTCAGCTAACCTAAAAGTGAAATATGTTAGGTTGTTGCATTTATACATATTCATGTCTCGTCTGGTTTTTTTTTTTGGAAACTTTTTCTTTTGTATGGCATACAGCTGGTTAACAGGCTTCTGAGGTGGTGCTGGTAGTAAGGAGCCTGCCTCTCAAAGCTGGAGACATAAGAAACGTGGGTTCGATCCCTGGCTTGGGAGGATCCTCTGGAGGAGGGCATGGCAACCCATTCAAGTATTCTTGTCTAGAGAATCCCTTGGATAGAGGAGCCTGGTGGGGACCACAGTCCATAGGGTCGCAAAAAGTCGGACACGACTGAAGCGACTTAGCACACAGGCATGCACAGCCAGTTAACATTGTTGTGATGGTTTCAGGGGGAAGCAAAGGGGCTCAGCCATACATATACACGTATCCATTCTCCTCCAAACTCCTCTCCCATCCAAGCAGCCATGCGGCTTTGAGCAGGAGTTCCGTGTGCTAGACAGTAGGTCCTTGTTGTCTGTTTTAAATGTAGCAGTGTGTACATGTCCATCCCGAACTCCCTAACTATCCCTTTCCCCCATCCCTCACCCTTGATCACCATAAATTCATTCTCTAAGTCTGTGAGTCTGTTTCTGTTTTGTAAGTAAGTTCATTTGTATCATTTCTTTTTAGATCCCACATACAAAGGACATCATGTAATATTTCTCTTTGTCTTAAGCCTTATTCTGAGAGCTTCCTTGAGGCCAAACTCTTGACTAACTCATCATTGTACCTTCTGCAGTACCTAGCACAGTCACTTCCCATCAACCAGGTCCTCGAAGGGTGCTTGATGATAGCCTCAATGACCGAATAAACAGAAATATAATCAATGGTACTACACAGAACGCTCTCTTGAGGCAATCATCTTGTCATTTGACTCAGTCTGACCTTTGCAGTTAAACTAAAAGTGACTGCAAATTGCAAGCACTTACAGGCATGATGGCGGAAAGCGCAAAGCATGCTGATGAGCAGGTTGTAACCTGGGGGATTGCCCACTTGGGTTATACAGTGAACTAATTGACTTCCATGCCTTATTTCCTCCCTTTATTTGACTAATCCACATCCACCCAGCAGCCAACACATGGAACAGAGCCCTGGAAATGCAGGCAGGTTTCCTTCTTTGGATCCCCTGGGAATTTCACTACCACAACCATTATTAACTGGCTGGAAACAATTTAGCATCTGGCTCCCAAGAGGTAGAAATGTATAGAATAAGGAAAGGGGTGAAAGTACATCCCATCCTGTCGTTTAAACAATATTCTGGCTCGGAAAGGAACAAATCTAAACTATGTTTCCAAGAAAATGTGACTGCGGTCATTTTTCTTAAAAGAGCTCAGTGTTTCTGGTTTTTTGATAACAGAGACCGACTCTAAAGGAGAGAGGTCATTTTACAGAACAAGGTCGGTCTGGAAGAATTTTGAGAGACGTGGCTCAGACGATAAAGAATCTGCCTGCCAGTGCAGGAGACCTGGGCTTAATCCCTCGGTCAGGAAGATCCCCTGGAGGAGTGGCTACGCACTCCAGTATTCTTGACTGGAGACTTCCATGGATGGAGGAGTCCAGTGGGCTACAGTCCATGGGGTCACAAAGCGTCTGACAAGACTAAGCGAGGGATTTTTTTTTTTCATTCTCTACTCTTTTTCTCCTCACCTCCTCTTAGCAGGTACCTTCATGCCCTTCTGGTACCACCCTGAGAGCTTGTTCCTGTTTTCTCCTCTTGGCCATACATGCCCTGGGTGATGCCCTGAGCTCTTTTCCTGGGGCTGGATCTTGTAGTCCAACTCTTCCTACTTCTCTATCTCACTTTCACCCTCTTTTGCTCCCAAAGTGCTCATCTGTTACCTGTTTCATGAAATATATGTGACTTTTTATTTTTGTGTGTGTATGCAGGCTTTCTGTGTGAAGTAAGCTTTCAAATTCATTGGGTAAATACTTAGGAGCACATTGGCAGGTCACACAGTAAGACTGTGTTCACCTTTGTGATAAGCTGCCAAACTGTCTGCTGAAGTAGTTAATGACATTTTGCATTCCCCCCAGTAATGAATGAAAGTTTCCGCAGCTCAGTATTCTCACCAACAATTGGTATGGTCAGTTGTTTGGATTTTAGTTATTCTGATATGAGTGGTAGCTTGTTTTAAATTGCAGTTACCTAAGGACAAATGATGTTAGGTCTTTTCATATCGTCGTTTACCCTCTGTCGTCTGCTTTGGTGAAGCATCTGTTTCAGATCTTTGGCTCATTTTAAAATTGGGCTGTTTGTCTTCTTCTTGTTGAGTTTTAAGAGTTCTTTGGGTATTTTGGATATAAGTCCTTTATCAGTCTGTGGCTTAACTTTTGATTTTCCTAACAGTGTCTTTTACAGAGCAAAAGATTTTGATTTCAATAAGTCTAACATGAGAGTCCCTTGGACTGCAAGGAGATCCAACCAGTCCATTCTGAAGGAGATCAGCCCTGGGTGTTCTTTGGAAGGAATGATGCTAAAGCTGAAACTCCAGTACTTTGGCCACCTCATGCAAAGAGTTGACTCATTGGAAAAGACTCTGATGCTGGGAGGGATTGGGGGCAGGAAGAGAAGGGGACGACAGAGGATGAGATGGCTGGATGGCATCACGGACTTGATGGACATGAGTCTGAGTGAACTCCGGGAGTTGGTTTTGGACTGGGAGGCCTGGCATGCTGCGATTCATGGGGTCGCAAAGAGTCGGACACGACTGAACTACTGAACTGAACTGAACTGAACATATCCATGTTTCATTTCATGATTCATGTTTTTGGTGTTATATGCAAAAACTCAAAACCAAATCCAAGGCCATGCAGATTTGCTCCTGTTTTATTTTAGAAATTTAAAAGTTTTGTATTATGAACATATCTTCTCATTTTAAAAAAAGGTTTTTATTTTACATTTAGGTATTTGATCAATTTCGAGTTCTGTCTTGTGTAGAGTATGAGGCCTGTGTCTTGCTTTATTTATTTATTGTGTGTTTGGTTTTTGCAAATGGTTTTTTATCAAGAGTGCTCTTAGCGGTGGAAAGATTTGGATCCCATCTGATCTACCTTCATTCAGTGTCAGTCTTGGGACCTAGAGATGAATCTATCCATCATTTTCTTTCAAGTAATCTTCCCCTGCATGCATGTGTGCTATGTCGCTTCAGTCGTGTCCAGTTCTTTGTCCGTCAGGCTTCTCTGTCCATGAGATTCTCCAGGCAAGAATACTGGAGTGAGTTGCCATCTCCTTCTCTGGGGGATCTTCCCAACCCAGGGATTGAACCTGGGTCTCCCCCATTGCAGGTGGATTCTTTACCATATAAACCACCAGGGAAGTCCTTTTAAAATAAGACAAAAAGACAAAGCAAGGTTGGGGTGGGAGATAGTTTAAATAAAAATAATAAAATACTAAATGAGGAGAGCAGAAAGTCAGGAATCCAACTGAAACAAGCGTAGTCAACACCATCAGAAAAAAGATTACTGAAGTAAGGAAAACAGAAAAACCGAAAAACCACTGACAATATGGAAGTGCATCCTTCTAGAGGAAAATTCCTTCTTCAAAGGAAACCTAAGCTCTGCTACCCTCTAACTATTGTCCTTAAATGAAAAAGTGAAATTGATGCCCCAGAAAGATGCAATATGTGACATCTAACATAATTACTTTCTTTAGTACCATGGCTCACTTGTCTGGATCTACTCGTTCTTTACTTGCTGAGAGAAAAATTATGCCAGTTTTGGTTTCTTAGGTCACATGGGTCCATATTTACAATAGGCCCCAAATTGTTGTTCTTGGAAGCATTTGGTAGAAACTTGGTGTTTGAGGTTGTGGTTCTTGTGGCAGAATCAAGGGAGGGAAGATATTCCTCCATGTTCATATTTTATTTTTAAAAGAATCATGCTGGGATCTTGCAGATCAGCATTGTTTACCTTCTGTTTTATTGATGAGGAACCTGAGATTCAGGGATGCTATGCTGTTTTCCAAGGTTTGATTTTACACCCCTCTGTATATATTCAGGAAATTACTGAGATAGCTTTAAATATTGGTCTAAAGTAACCAAAAACATTGTGTGAATGGATGTCCCTAAATCTATGTGTGGTAACATGGGTATAAAAGTGTATTCCAAGTAAAATTAATTGTATGCTATATCCAGAGAAAAATAGACTGAAAGGAAAGACAGCAGAAGATTAACCGTGGTATTCTCTGGAAGATGCTATTATAGGAAATTATTATTTTTCTTCATTCCCTTCTCTGTTTTCAAACTTTCCTGTAGTTATTGTATATTACTTTTTAAATCAGAAAATAAGCACTAGCAACTTACTGCAATGTATTTTATAAAGGAATAAAATTGTACATAAATAGTATCCACCCAAAATGGTAGAAGCCAACCAAGGGAGGCTGCGTGCATACATGCTTAGTCACTCAGTTGTGTCCAGCTCTTTGCGACCCCATGGACTATAGCCCGCCAGGTTCCTCTGTTCATGGAATTTTCCAGGCAAGGGTACTGGAGTTGGTTGCTATTCCCTTCTCCAGGGGATCTTTCTGACTCAGGGATCGAACCCCGGTCTCCTGCATTGCAGGTGAATTCTTTTACCATCTGAGCTACCAGGGAAGCCCCCAAAGGAGTCTGTGGAAAATCAGTAAAAGCCAACATCTCCCAGGAGAACAGACACAGACTGTTTTACAGTATCCATCTGTAGATGTTCAGGTCTAATAGAAGAGGCTTTCAACCAGGAGTCTGAGCTACTTGCATATATGGCAAAGACAGAAACTTCCAGATCCAAAGAATGAAAGGCCAGGGAGGGGAGAGCCCCTGAGGATGAGGATGGTACCATAAGATGCCTCCATGTGAAAATAAGGGTGCTAAGAGCTGCAAGACTTCTCCTTGTGCAGGTGCAGAGCTGGCCCCAATCCTGCACCGTTGGGTGCTCACATCTGATTGAGTGTGAACAATAAGGTGTTACTGGATAAAATTCACATTCTGTGCTGGAAATTGGCATTAGCTCTCCTTCTTTCATAGCAAAGCTAGTCTGCCTTGGTTTCATGCCCAAAGGTACACAGTTGGGAGAAAGTAGAAGACTCCGAACTGTTAGCTCCACTCCCTTTCATCACTGCATGCTCCCTCTCTTTTATTAATAAGTCATTCAATTTACTATGCACAGGTTTTGTGCCTAAAAGCAAATTCTAAATTCTTATTTGCCAAGTTTAGTCTTAAGTATAGGTAGGGTAGGATTAGGTGGTGTAACAAAACCCCAGAAAGTCCATTAATCCAAAAATCTCTTTTTCATGTGGGAACCTAAATGCCTGAGAATTTATCTTAGGAAATAACTCATTCCTTTGGGCTAAAATTCTGGGTTTCATTGAGTTCTTTGTGTTAAGGCCATATGGCAGAAGAGATGGAGGTGGTGGTTTAGTCGCTTCAGTCANTTACTTTTTAAATCAGAAAATAAGCACTAGCAACTTACTGCAATGTATTTTATAAAGGAATAAAATTGTACATAAATAGTATCCACCCAAAATGGTAGAAGCCAACCAAGGGAGGCTGCGTGCATACATGCTTAGTCACTCAGTTGTGTCCAGCTCTTTGCGACCCCATGGACTATAGCCCGCCAGGTTCCTCTGTTCATGGAATTTTCCAGGCAAGGGTACTGGAGTTGGTTGCTATTCCCTTCTCCAGGGGATCTTTCTGACTCAGGGATCGAACCCCGGTCTCCTGCATTGCAGGTGAATTCTTTTACCATCTGAGCTACCAGGGAAGCCCCCAAAGGAGTCTGTGGAAAATCAGTAAAAGCCAACATCTCCCAGGAGAACAGACACAGACTGTTTTACAGTATCCATCTGTAGATGTTCAGGTCTAATAGAAGAGGCTTTCAACCAGGAGTCTGAGCTACTTGCATATATGGCAAAGACAGAAACTTCCAGATCCAAAGAATGAAAGGCCAGGGAGGGGAGAGCCCCTGAGGATGAGGATGGTACCATAAGATGCCTCCATGTGAAAATAAGGGTGCTAAGAGCTGCAAGACTTCTCCTTGTGCAGGTGCAGAGCTGGCCCCAATCCTGCACCGTTGGGTGCTCACATCTGATTGAGTGTGAACAATAAGGTGTTACTGGATAAAATTCACATTCTGTGCTGGAAATTGGCATTAGCTCTCCTTCTTTCATAGCAAAGCTAGTCTGCCTTGGTTTCATGCCCAAAGGTACACAGTTGGGAGAAAGTAGAAGACTCCGAACTGTTAGCTCCACTCCCTTTCATCACTGCATGCTCCCTCTCTTTTATTAATAAGTCATTCAATTTACTATGCACAGGTTTTGTGCCTAAAAGCAAATTCTAAATTCTTATTTGCCAAGTTTAGTCTTAAGTATAGGTAGGGTAGGATTAGGTGGTGTAACAAAACCCCAGAAAGTCCATTAATCCAAAAATCTCTTTTTCATGTGGGAACCTAAATGCCTGAGAATTTATCTTAGGAAATAACTCATTCCTTTGGGCTAAAATTCTGGGTTTCATTGAGTTCTTTGTGTTAAGGCCATATGGCAGAAGAGATGGAGGTGGTGGTTTAGTCGCTTCAGTCATGTCTGACTCTTTGCAACCCCATGGACTGTAGCTCACCAGACTCCTCTGTCCATGGGATTTCCCAGGCAAGAATACTGGAGTGGGTTGCCATGCCCTTCTCCAGAGGATCTTCCCAACCCAGGAACTGAACTGGCATCTGCCATGTTTCCTGCTTGGCAGGCGGATTCTTTACTGCTAAGCCACCTGGGAAGCCATAGAAGTGCCACACAAGTAATAAGAATCATGGGGTCTCATCTGGGCCATTATGAGCTATCCAGCTAGTAGCTCAAACTCTTTGGGTTTCTGTTTTGTCACCCATAAAAGCTCTTAATTACCTCTTAGTCATCAGACTGCTTCTCAGATCTGTCGTCCAGAAGGAATATTACAGAGGAAGCTGCTTTGGAGCTTTTAAAGGAGGAAGATAAAGAAGAGAGCTCGGGTGCATGGGCCATACTTCATGGTGTTCAGACTCTGAGGGATGGAGAGGGCAGCCCTGGGAGCTGGGGATCCAGAAGAGCTGGAAGGGCTCCCATGGAAATGCAGATCAGACTATATTTGTGTTGCCCTTCTCATAAGGACAACAAAACTATCTTTCTGGTCCTCCCCTTACCACCTAGCACACAGTGCATAGTCAGCAAACTATTCCTTTTGCCTGGAGCAGTTCTCTCCATTAGAGAATGTTAAATCTACTAGGCCGTCTCACGTCAGTTATACCTAGGGCCTGACTCCAGGTGTAGAGGAACATGTGGACCTGCATAAGCCCCAGAAATGAAGGCAATGTTGGGATTCTTCTCCTCTATCTGAGAACACCCCTGATTGACTTCTTGAAGGGACCTGTTGTTCTTTAGTCCAGCCCTTTCTTCAGTCACTCAGTTCAGTTGCTCAGTCATGTCTGACTCTTTGCGACCCCGTGGACTGCAGCATACCAGGCTTCCCTGTCCATCACCAACTCCCGGAGCTTGCTCAAACTCATGTCCATTGAGTCGGTGATGCCATCCAACTGTTTCATCCTCTGCCGTCCCCTTCTCCTCCCGTCTTCAATCTTTCCCAGCATCAGGGTTTTTTTTCTAAGGAGTCAGTTCTTCGCATCAGGTAGCCAAAATACTGGAGTTTCAGCTTCAGCATCAGTCCTTCCAATATTCAGGACTGATTTCCTTTAGGATAGACTGGTTTGATCTTGTAGTCCAAGGGACTCTCAAGAGTCTTCTCCAACACCACAGTTCAAAAGCATCAATTCTTCAGTGCTCAGCTTTCTTTAGAGTCCAGCTCTCACATCCAGACATGACGACTTTCTAAACGCTCTCTCTCCATAGAGANGACTGGTTTGATCTTGTAGTCCAAGGGACTCTCAAGAGTCTTCTCCAACACCACAGTTCAAAAGCATCAATTCTTCAGTGCTCAGCTTTCTTTAGAGTCCAGCTCTCACATCCAGACATGACGACTTTCTAAATGCTCTCTCTCCATAGAGAGCATCTATGCTCACCACTACAGACTGATTCAGACCCTTAGTGCCTGCGGTGCATCACAGTTTCTTTCACTGGGTTCCCATCCTGTGGTGGAGCTAAATTTGCCAGTAGCTTGAAGGGGCAGAACGAAGAGCAGCCAGACCTGAGATGATGGAGAAGCTGGATAATTACTCTTCAGGTCAGTGAACTGCCTGACTTAACTGGAATCTCGTATGCCATCATTGTGAAAGTTTTCACCCAGAACATCAGAACTTCCCAAAAGACACATGATGATCAATTAGAGGTTTAAGCCAGTTGAGTTCAGTCGCTCAGTCGTGTCCGACTCTTCGCGACCCCGTGAATTGCAGCACACCAGTCCTCCCTGTCCATCACCATCTCCTGGAGTTCACTCAGACTCACATCCATCGAGTCTGTGATGCCATCCANTGCAGTCACCATCTGTAGTGATTTTGGAGCCCCCCAAAATAAAGTCTGACACTGTTTCCACTGTTTCCCCATCTATTTGCCATAAAGTGATGGGACCAGATGCCATGATCTTCGTTTTCTGAATGTTGCACTTTAAGCCAACTTTTCACTCTCCTCTTTCACTTTCATCAATAGGCTTTTCAGTTCCTCTTCACTTTCTGCCAAAGGGTGGTGTCATCTGCATATCTGAGGTTATTGATATTTCTCCCGGCAATCTTGATTCCAGCTTGTGCTTCTTCCAGTCCAGCTTTTCTCATGATGTACTCTGCATAGAAATAAACAGGGTGACAATATACAGCCTTGACGTACTCCTTTTCCTATTTGGAACCAGTCTGTTGTTCCATGTCCAGTTCTAACTGTTGCTTCCTGACCTGCACAGAGATTTCTCAAGAGGTTTAAGCCAAGGGGGGCCTATTTCCTTCCTGCTAGAGCTAGATTTTTATATTTATAGAAAGTACTCTAGAATGTGTGTCTTTCTTAAAAAGTTTAATTCCCTGAGTCCTAAGAAGGGGAGAAACAAACAAAAGCCCTTGCCATTTAAAAGAGAGACCCAGATATTGTTTGATGTGACTGGTAATAACACTAACGGTGAGTGCTTCTTTGGTTATAGTGTGGCCAATAGGGCTGTTGATTAATATTTCTCTTCTCCTGGTGATTTTCTGTTAATCTTGATTAAAGGAAAATTCCACCTTTTGTGATCAGCTTCCTAACACTTGAAAGTTCAGACTTGATATACATTTTAAAATTCGTCAAATCACAAGGATAGATTATGCATTTAGCATTTTACATTTTCTTAAGTGTTTGTTATAAAGCTTTTGGATGATTACAAAAAATTGTTTTTAGTATAGCTTCATCGATACATGTATATCTCACATTTGGATTTTAATTGTGTGTAGTTTTGTAAACAACTTTCAGTGGCTCAGACTGTAACGAATCTGCCTGCAATGCAGGAGACCCAGGTTTGACCCCTAGGTCAGGAAGAGCCCCTGGAAGAGGGCATGGCAACCCATTCTAGTATTCTTTCCTGGAGAATCCCACAGACAAAGGAACCTGGTGGGCTACAGTCCATGGACTCACAAAGATTTGGACATGATTGAGTGACTTTCATGAAATACAATAACTTTCTTACAAAATATAGTATATGACAAGCATTTCTTTTTTTCAACAGATATTCTTCTAAGGGATTTTATGGCTGTGCAATATTTTATTATATAACTATAGCATAATGTATTTAACCATTTATTTAATTTAACCCCCATGGGACTGTCTTCATTTTTTCACTATTATAAATGAAGCCACAATAACTATCTCTGCATGTATTTCTTCTTTTCTGGTTCAAACGAGTAATTTGAGGTTACCTCAAACCATAGATTTTACTAGACACGTAGATATGAACAGATTTTCCAGTGGTATTTGCCAACTGCCATCTTCTCTTATATATTTCCTAAAGTGTTCACTGCTTGTCAGGAAGCTCCACCGTGATTCTCTCTGGATATCTTGGCAAATTAAGATTGGAGGCCAACCGTGCTGGTACCGTAGATGCTGCAGCAAAAGCATGAGGAAGGGAGGATATGAGCCAACCTTTGTATTTCAAGTCGCAGCAGCAGCTCCTTCAAGTTCTGCCTGTAACTGAGATTCTTATCTTACCCTATCAAAGAGTTGAGCCAACCATAACTAATGCAAGACATTTTAATTATTAGTATTGGGTTATATGGAGTGCGTGTTCTTTATTTCTCTTACCATCTTATCAATCTCTACTTTTGCAACTGGTCCCAAATGGTGTCTCCAGATCTCTGGCATTTTGCGTTTCATGGGTGAAATGGAAATGAAGATGATATCAGCAGTGATGGAATGGAATGAACTTTTCATCCAGCTGAAAAATCACCCTGAGCTACTGAAATATAACAACATACATCATAGTCAAGTTGTCAAAGGGGGATATTTCACAGCTATGACCTCACAGCTATAAAACATAAGCCGTGTAATGTGTAAGGAAACCCAAGACAACCTTTCCAGATTTTTTTTTAACTAATAAGATTACCATATGGAAAATAACTTTAACCAGTTATAATAATCTAATTTTAAAAATACTTGGAAATTGTATAGACTTTTCCATTTTCAAGGGCTGAAATTTCGTATTCATTACCTGTGGCAGCGCAAAGTCATTTGTTCTCTCCACATCTTGTGCTCAGCTCAAGAGTGTCCAGGTCAGAGACCGAGTCTTTTTGCACTTTCAGTGTTTGAAGCACATCCCTGCCTGCCTTCTCCTCCATTGCTAACTGGACCCCAGCAGCAGGTGGGATCCAGTGAGTTAACTTCCAGCCGACCATAGAGCTTTGCCAGCAGCTGTCAAAATCAGTCCAGGGCAGGCTTTAACACAAACTGTCCTTTTGACCTTTCCTCACACAGAACTCACATCCAACACGAACAATTCTTCAAGGACTTTTGATGGCAGCTCTGTGAGTTTCTAAGGTTACTTTAGAAATCCCATTGTTTCCTTTTATTGAAGTGTCTTTGTTTCTTTTCAGAGTAAATTTGACATTTTTTTTTCTTCTTTGCATCTCAGCTTTCTTATTATGATTAAGAAGGCTTATGGAAAAATCAACAGTGCTAAAGTCATTTGATGATTTACGTAAACACTCTCCATTCGTTATCAGCATTCCCACTACTACTGGATGAGTACTTTCTTCCCCATTGTGGAAAAGCACAAGCTGGTTTAGGTGACCACTAGTGAGGAGGAAAAGGGTGAACATCATCTGGAAATTGTTGTACAAGGAATGTCAAAGCTTCAGTGAAATTTTCAATGAGCAGGTGTTTTTCCACTTCAGGCGTTAACACATAGACGTTGCACCTGATCTGAAGAGCTGACTCACTGGAAAAGACCCTGATGCTGGGAAAAACTGAGGGCAGGAGGAGAAGGGGGCAACAGAAGATGAGCTGATTGGATGGCATCACCGACCCAATGGACATGAGTCTGAGCAAACTCTGGGAGATGGTGAAACACAGAGAAGCCTGGCGTGCTGCAGTCCATGATGGGATCACAAAGAGTTGCACACAACTGAGCAACTGAAAACCAACATTGACGTTTTCTGGCAATGTGTGTTCCTGAAGGGTAGATTATCCCTATTTCAAACCTTGTGAAGACTCCAACGTCCACACCAAAGTTTACGTAAGTGTCCAAAGGGTGTACACTGCATGATCACACTTAACTCCTACGTCCAGTCTTCACTGTATCTTGTTTTCTGTTCTGTCTCATAGTTGTTGCTTAGTCTCTGCCTTTGCCATTGGCTCCAGTAGTAAAAGCATCCTTTCCCATGATTTCCTCCAAAAACAAAAACCCACTTATTTCACACCAGTCAGAATGGCTGCGATCCAAAAGTCTGCAAGCAATAAATGCTGGAGGGGGTGTGGAGAAAGGGGAACCCTCTTACACTGTTGGTGGGAATGTAAACTAGTACAGCCACTGTGGAAAACAGTGTGGAGATTCCTTAAAAAATTGCAAATAGAACTGCCTTATGACCCAGCAATCCCACTGCTGGGCATACACACCAAGGAAACCAGAATTGAAAGAGACACATGTACCCCAATGTTCATTGCAGCACTGTTTATAA
>SJYV01044988.1:116755-129948 GCA_006410875.1 Neotragus pygmaeus | reverse complement strand
GGGAGGTGGGAGGGGGATTTGGGATTGGGAGCTTGTGTACACCTGTGGTGGATTCATGTCGATGTATGGCAAACCCAATAGAGTATTGTAAAGTTAAATTAAAAAATAAATAAATAAATAAATTTATTAAAAAAAAAAAAAAAACCCACTTAGGAACATTATGTAAGACTTTCCTGAATGTTTGGGGAACTGGAGGGGATTTACATTGCAACAATGACTGGCATTCCTGGCGATAAAAATCCCTTGGCTCCTTTACCTCTCCTCTTAATTTTTCTCTTTGCTCATTTGCTGAGAATCCTCGCCTGACTGCTGCCCACCAACATCTCCCATTTTCTTATGCAAGATCACTGGCCTCCCTTCAGTTCTTCCGCAAGGGACACTGGGCCAGATGTATCACTTGACCCATTTGAAGATTTCACTGAAGCTTTGACATGTTTAAAGAACTATTTCTAGATAATATTCAACTTTGTTCCCACGCACTCTCTAGAGAAAAGCAGGGAACAGTGCTCTAGTCTCAATCAAGAGATGCACTTCATGAGAGTCAGCACTGAAGACCTCTTACGTATTTACTCCATGAATCTTGCTTTACTTTCTGGAATTTTTGTCTCAGTCCCCCACAATTTGTTCTTCTATTAGTTCAACCCCTCATAGATAATAATTCCTCAAAATTGAGCCAAAATCCCTTTCCAGATTAGTAGACACGAGTATCCTCAGTAGACATATTGGAGACCGAGCTGGATACACTGGTGCCGAGTAAATCACCACTCAGCCTCCCAGTGGGGATCTCATCAGTTTAGCGACAAAATGATTGATGGAGTCGGACAGGAAAATGTGCATTTTTGCTGTCCAGCAAAATAACATATAAAAATACATCACTTTTTAATGGACATAGGGGAAGTGAACAATTCTATCTGCTTAACATATGAAAGTGGCAAACTCTTACTTGGTAATCACTAAGTTATCACTTTCGAAAATGATCTGTTGGCTTGCGATTGCCACCCAATTGAAAAGGAACGAAGACAAGATTTGTGAGCTGTAGCTGGAGTTGGGGAAGAGCAGAAAGGAAGAGGAAACTGAGATGGCTGGAGATGAACGTCTCACCTCTCGGAAAACCCGGCAGTGCTATTGAGCGTCCCCATAATTGTTGCTCACACCTCCTGAGTTCTTCCTGTGGGCTCCACATGAATGTCTCATTTAATCTCAAGCCAGCCCATAAGGGAGGCTCTATGTTTGTCTGTCAGAGAGAGGTTAAGTAGCTGGTATTCAAATTCACCCAGTCAGTCAGGGCAGAATCTGACTCCACAGCTGGTGCCCTTGACCTTCACATTATATTGCTTCCCTAAAAGGCCCAGGAGGGAATTTTCTCTCCCCACATAAAGGTGTATAAGAATTCCAATGACTGTGACCAGTAGGATACCTTTTGTGGGCCACAGAGCGTTGTCTTGCCTTACAGAGGATACACATAGAAGTGCTGTGAAAAAAGGTGAAGCGTTAGACGCCTCTTACTGCACTTATCCCTGTGCCTGTCATTTTAGTGATAATAAATGCTGTTTTATCTTGACACTCTATGCCTTCCTATTAGGTAGTCGAGGAAGTTATTATTCAACCCAGTTTACAGGTGATGAGAATGAATATTCCAGAAGCCTTTGCATCTTGAAAAGAAAGGAGGTTTGGCGTCGTCAGAGCTTTTTTTACGCCCCGGCTGTGCTGTTAACTGGCTGCGGTGCCTTGGGCAAGTCATATGCCCTCCATGGGCCTTTTTTCGCAGGTACAGAGGAGTATTCGTATCTCCCTCGAAGGCTATGGTGAGGGGCAGAGAGAATGAGCTTCAAGCGCCAGCCCCAGTTTCAGCTGTTCTTCTCTGTGCCCCAAAGGTGCAGTGTTGTCTTTCTCTCAGGTTTGAGGGAAAATGAGCTCCCTTACTTCCAACCGCAGTGGCGTCCAACAGGTCAGAATCAGGAGTCAGTAATCACTTCCTTACCTGTCCCTTGCAGACAGGATGATAAATTTCCCAGTTCAGTGATCCACCCAGTTACCACACATCCATTCAGGAGAGAGGAGAGGAGGAAACCTGGAGAGGAGGGAGGGAATACTTCTCCAACCAGGCTGATGGAAAAACTAAGATAAGACACGTGAAGACCCTGAGCATGGGACCTAGAATAAATTAAGTGCTTAATGAATATCTATTCCTTTCCTTTCTGTTTTTCTCACTAAAATCTAAAATCTAGGGCCCTCTGTTGACTTAAGTAAGCATCACGTGACTCAAACACATTTGCTTTCAATGTCAACAGACCATTCATGCATCTGTGAAAGGTTTAGCAAAATCCTCCCCACAAATCAGGTAATGAGCTGTGTACCGTGACTCTCTAAGAACATCCAAGCCTTTTCTCAAAAACATTGCTGTCAGAAGTGTCATTGTATTACAGTCCCCCACATTAAAAAAAAATTATATATTTTTCTGCCCTGATTCCCATCCATCCACTCTTTTTTTTTCCTCCTGGAGTAATTTAAAGCAAATCCTAGATGCTTATATATGCCACTTATAAATAGTTCATAATGAATTACTTACAGATAAGGACTTTAAAAGGATAACTACAATACCATTTCTCACCAAGAAAATTAATAATAATCCCTTACTAGGGCTTCCTGGGTGGCTCAGTGGGTAAAGAACCTGCCAGCTGTGCAGGAGACACAAGTTCCAATCCTGGGTTGGGAAGATCCCCTGGAGGAGGGCATGGCAACCCACTCCAGTATTCCTGCCTGGAGAATCCCATGAACAGAGGAACCTTGCAGGCTAAAGTCCACAGGGTCACAAGGAGTCAGACACAACTGATGCAACTGTAGTAATCTAATAACAATCTATTTTCCAGTTTTCTCACTTGTCTCAAAAATGTCTTCTTAGGAGTTGACTTGCTCAGGTAACATTCTTTCCTTCTAAATTTCATTTGTCTTCTTAGCATTGACTTGCTTGGATTACATTCTTTCCATTTAAATTTCATTTCTCGTGTTCTTTCTCTCCTTCCCTATTCTAGAAACCACTTAGAGAGAGGATCTTTCAAAAAGTACATATGGGACAGCGAAACAAATTAATTCCACAATAAGTGAGAAAATATGGCAAAAGGGTGAATACAAGTAGAAAAGACAGATGGAGCCGAGACTGGGTGAAGGCGTAGAACACCTGCTGTGACGCTGCATGAGCCTCCCATTTCCTTTTGCGTTTTCTAGCAGACATTATCAAGAAGACACATGCACATTTGTGGGACT
This sequence comes from Neotragus pygmaeus, assembly GCA_006410875.1. Taxonomy (NCBI): domain Eukaryota; kingdom Metazoa; phylum Chordata; class Mammalia; order Artiodactyla; family Bovidae; genus Neotragus; species Neotragus pygmaeus. Next base: position 126,684 of record SJYV01044988.1, on the reverse strand, counting down.
CAGAGTTGATAGCTCACAATAAAATTGCTTAGGACAAGCAAGAGTTGAGAGGCATTTTCCTGTGGAACCGGACAAAGGAACATTGAGTGATCAGAAAAACCATGTTCTCCATAGACCTCCACATTCCCCTGAAATACAAGAGCAATGAGTCTCATGAGGATTTTTTAAAATCACATCCTGAGTATGCTAATGGTACATTCGAGAATCAGCTCCCTTAGAGCATAAACATTTCTTGGAGTTCAGTCATGACCATGTCCAGATCCCTGTAACAGCTGCCTCACTGATCTTTCCTGGAGCAGCTCCTCATCTCACCCAGCCAAGCCCCACTGGTGTGAAGGCCCTGCAGGCTGACCTTCCTAAGGGACCACTTTCAGCCTGTTGCTCCCTTGCTCAGGGCTCTCCGGTTTTTCCTTATCACCCACTGCATGTTTCAAGTTTCTCTACTGCAGTGATGCTTCTCAACTTATTCTGCTGGTGCTGAGTGAGGAGAGAATTTCAAGAAAGAAGGTTTGCTTAAGAGTTTCAAAAGTGTCAGAGAGACAGAGGAAAATGAGAGCCTAGAGAGGCCCATGGATTTGGTCACTGGTTGTTCATCGAGTGATCTTGAAGAGAACATTTTCTGAAAAATGGCCAAGGCAAGACAATACCTAAATTCAGGACCACAGTGTTTAGCGCTTAAACCCTCTTGGCTTGTTTTGTATAGGCTTTGCCTTTGTGATCCTAGTGCCTAGATTCCAGTCCCAGACATGTCGTTACTTTGGACAAGTGACCTACTCTGGCGCTACCTCAGTTTTCTCATCTGTAAACTGAGGATAATGCAATGTCCATCAACAGATGAATGGATAAAGATGTGGTACATGTATGCAGTGGAATATTAGCCATGAAAAAGAATGAAAATGGGTCATTTGTAGTGATCTGGATGAATGTAGAGTCTGTCACACAGAGTGAAGTAAGTCAGAAAGAGAAAAACAAATATCTATTAATGCATATATATGGAATCTAGAAAAATGGTACCGATGAACCTATTTGCAGGAATAGAGATGCAGAGGTAGAGACTAGATTTGTGGACACGGGAGGGAAGGAGAAGGTGGGACATGCATACGCTACCACATGTGGAATAGCTAGCTAGTGGGAAGCTGTGGTGTAGCACAGGGAGCTCAACCCAGTGCTCTGTGATGACCTAGAGAAGTGGGATGGGGGAGTCAGAGGAAGGCTCAGGAGGGAGGAGATATGTATATACTTACAGTTGATTCACTTTGTTGTACAGCAGAAACTGACACAACATTGTAAAGCAATTATGCTGCAATTTGGAAAAAAAGAGGGAGAGAATTTGCAAACTCAAAAAAAGAATAATACCTCTCTAGAGCTTACTTACAGAGAGACTGAGTGAGCCACATAGAGGAAGTGGTAGATGTTATCCCCCAAGGTTGAGTGCCTTGCCTCTACCTAACACAGCAAGTCTTAATGTTTATTACAGTCTGCATCCCTTATATTTTCAAGAATATAGCAAGAGGAACAATTGTTAAGGTTAGTTCTTTCAGTTAAAAGCTATATTAAATACTTACTAGGGTTTGAGGGGAGGAGAATGGGGAGGTTGGTGTTTAATGGGTTCAGTTGCATTTCTGGATGATGGCAAGTTCTGGAGATGAATAGTGGCAGTGACTACACAATAATGTGAATGTACTTCATACCACTGGATTATACATTCAAAAAGAGTGAGACTGGTGAAGGCTATGTATATTTTATCACAATAAAAATACCATAGGTAATATAGGCTAAGACAGAATACAATTTAATTAACTCAATAGAAAATGCTTGAGGATGCATAAGCAGTTATTCAATTGTAAACTTTAAAAGCTTACTGACTCACTGACTCTCCAAGAAGTGATTTATTTGGTCAGTGATATTCAGCAATAAGGAGCTCTTTCTTGTCACATGCCTTGTTTTGAGGTCTATAGAGAGGTACAATAAAAACCCCAGGTCACACCACCAGATGGGCCCTCTGATACTGTTGTAAGATGTGGAAATGGCACTGGTTTGAACATATTGGAGATTTTCAAACTTTATTGTCTGTAACTCTATTTGCATTCAGCCATGACCCATGTTTCCATGACATCATCTTTCATCAGATCATATTATTTGTGAAATCTAATTTTCGAAGAAACAGATCCAAAGCCATTCTTTGGCCACATCAAGGTGTTCAGTGGGATGGCAGAGTCAAGGCGTCTGGCCCTACTTTCCTTTTTGAAATCCACTGAGCACAACTAAAATAGTTTTTGAAAGTTAGAAAGGAAAATGTGCATGAAACTTGAAAACAGCCCAACTCCTGATTAACGCAGTCGGCTTGGGTTTGGTTTAGAGCAGAGGCTGAAAGGAAAGGCAGGACTCTCAGAGTTCAGGTAACACAGAGCCTGCCTGAAGTGGGCCAAGAATTCTAAGGAGAGAAACCACTGGTTTCCAGGAAGGGTGAGATCTGTGTCTACGAAGGTGAATTTGGAGATGTCCCCGAGTCACATGAGAGGACTCAGAGCTTAAAGAGGAAGTGAAGAAACATGCTATCTTTGCTAAAAGGCAGCATAGGAGAGAGGGCAATGGTCTTGCAGCTGAAGGGAGATGAATGCTGAGTGCCTCCCTCTTGACCATCAAGCTAGCCAAGCCTACTACTTCCTGTTGGGTGGGAGGCAAAGCTACAGGGCAGAGAGAAATCCAAGTGGATGAGTGACCTAGCTCACTTCTCTGTACTCTCTGCCTTATCATATTTTAGAAAATAGTTCACCTCTATAAGAATAGTCCATGTAAATTAATGAGAAATCTCATAGAAATATGAGTATTAATGCAAAGAAGTTTGTATGGCCCATGATACAAATATACTGAGAAAAATCAATAAATAGATGAGAGGGGTTTGGCAAAAGGCAGGTTAACATTCCAGAAAATTAGACCAATTGTAGATACAAATTGTAGAGGAACATTTTCCATTAAAAATGTTTAAATATGGCTTTTCTGAATAATAATTCAAAGAAGAGCTATACTGGCTCAAGTAAGAAATAGTTAAATTACAGAAGTGATTTTTAAAAAGAGAAACTGTAAGGCCTTAGAAAGAAATAAAGAGTAGATTTTGAAAAAATAATAAAAGAAAACAAATGAGAGAATATTTAAATATTTGAAATGACTATTGAGAAAATTATGGATATGGGAAGCAGGAAAAAGAATTTCAACTTTCCTACAAATCTTGTCTCTAATAAAGGAAACAGAAAAAATATTCAGATATAACAGAGTAAATATTTCCTTAAATAAGTAAGGCCTAAATCCATAGTTTGAAATAGGCTCAGCTGTTCCAGGAAATAAGAAAAAAGAAGGATCAGCAAAATCAACACTGAAACATGGCTTAGCAAGGCTCCTGGACTTCAAAGATAAAGGAAAGAATCTAGGCCTTAAAAAAACATCAAACAGAAATAAGAGGGAAAATATAACTTTGGTTATAGAATTTTTCTTAGCAATATTAACTGCTAGAAGGTGATGAAAAAATGTTGCCAAGTTCTCAGAAAATGTGTGACCCAAGAAATTTTTTACCTAGTCAGATTGTTTCATATTTCCAGGCATGCAAAAGGGCCAGGAAAAAAGAACTTCTGTATCCTTTATTAAAAAAAAAATTACTTGAAGATGTCAGTCAAGAGATGAAAGGAATAGCTATGGTGGTAAGGAGAGCAAACACTAAATCTAAGACATGGAAGCAACCCTAATGTTCACTGACAGATGAATGGATAAAGAAGATGTAGTATATATACAATCGAATGTTAGTCAGCCATAAAAAAGAATGAGATAATGCCATTTGCAGCAATGTGGATGGACCTAGATGTTATCATACTAAGTGAAGTAAATCAGACAAAAACAAATACCAAATACCGTATGATATCATTTATACGTGGAATCTAAAAAAAAAGAGGTACAAGTGAACTTATTTACAAAATAGAAATAGACTCACAGATATAAAAACAAACTTATGGTTACCAAACAGGGAGTGGCAGAATGGATAAATTAGGAGGCTGAGATGAACACATACACTAATATATATAAAATAGATAACCAACAAGGGCCTACTGTATAGCACAGGGAACTATTCTCAATATTTTATAATGATTTATTAAGGAAGATAATCTAAAAAAGAATATATATATATATGTAAAACTGAATGACTGTGCTATATACTTGAAACTAACATGAAATTGTAAGTCAGCCATACTTCAATAAAATAAAAGATTAAGGGGAAAAAAGGCATAAGTTTAAGCAACTGTAGGAATTATGATTACAGAATATAAACCCACTCCAGTGTTCTTGCCTGGAGAATCCCAGGGACGGGGGAGCCTGGTGGGCTGCCGTCTATGGGGTCGCACAGAGTCAGACATGACTAAAGTGACCTAGCAGCAGCAGCAGAAATAATAATAATAGCAGTAAAGCACTAGTAATTGTGAAACAAACCAAGAATGAGAGAGAGAGGGAAAAGCAGTGTAAGCATCATTTCCTCATCTTTTATACCAGTCTCCAAACTTACCATTTAAAATGATAAACCAAGAGACAGAGGTGTCAGTGTAAGCCTATTATANGCCAGGACATGGAAAAAACCTAGATGTCCATCAGCAGATGAATGAATAAGCAAGCTGTAGTACATATACACAATGGAGTATTACTCAGCCATTCAAAAGAATACATTTTAATCAGTTCTAATGAGATGGATGAAACTGGAGCCTATTATACAGAGTGAAGTAAGCCAGAAAGAAAAACACCAGTACAGTATACTGACACATATATATGGAATTTAGAAAGATAGTAATGATGACCCTGTATGTGAGACAACAAAAGAGACACAGACATATAGAACGGACTTTTGGCCTCTGAGGGAGAGGGAGAGGGTGGGATGATTTGGGAGAATGGCATTGAAGCATGTATGCTATCATGTAAGAAACGAGGTGCGTCTATGTTCGATGCAGGATGCTTGGGGCTGGTGCATGGGGATGATCCAGAGAGACGTTGTGGGGTGGGAGGTGGGAGGGGGATTCAGGATTGGGAGCTCGTGTACACCTGTGGTGGATTCATGTCGATGTATGGCAAAGCCAATAGAGTATTGTAAACTAAAATAAAGTTAAAAAAATAAATAAATAAATAATAAATGTGAGGGGAAGTAAAAAATAAAAAAATAAAAATTAACTCCTGTTTAAAAATAAATAAAATATTTTATTTAGATAATTAAACAAATAAATATCTCATCTAAGAACCTCACTGACAATTGAATAATCAGCTATTGTGATCAATGTAAAATTTACCGGAAATAAATTAATATCATATATTATTTTATACATAGATAAAGAAAGGAAGAACTGAATCACTTGATAGTTTCCATGGAAAAAGAATTGAGTGACTCATTATGCTATTAAAATAGATACGTTCTTAAAGTTATTAAATTCTTCAAGACTAATTCCTAAGGGTGACCTTTCATATACTTTCCTAGAATAAACATAACAAAACACTTGTAATAAACTTGGATGTAGTCTTTCAAATAGGATTAAGCCTAGATTCTTTTGTGGGAGGAATTAAAGAATCATACATAATAGTATGTTGATTGAATACTGTTGTTAGTGTTTTGAACCAGAAACCTATTTTTCTAGAATTCTGTGCATGCACTTTGCAAATTTATTAAAATATTCTCCATAAATTTTAACAAATATACCAAACTCTTAATAAGTGAAGTTTGATGTACCCATAATTTAAGTATGTTCATGTTTATTCCATTTGTTTATTTTTAGATATTCTCTTAATAAGACCAAAAACTTTCCCTATTAATTGTATTGTTCTTATTGCTTTTATCTTTATCTCAATAAATTATTACATGAAGCCTTTAAAATTAAGTATAGTAGACTATTGGTCCATGTTGATATAATAGTTACTATTTTGACATGCAGTACTGTGAAATTTGGGGCTTCTCATGTGGCACTCGTAGTAAAGAACCTGCCTACAAATGCAGGAGACATGAGAGTCATGGGTTTGATCTCTGGGTTGAGAAGATCCCCTGAATAAAGGCAAGGCAATCCCATTCCATTATTCTTGCCTGGAGAATCCCATGGATGGAGGAACCTGGCAGGCTGAAATCCATAGGGTTGCAAAGAGTCAGACGTGACTGAAGCAACTTAGCATGCATGTACTGTGAAATTTATGTAAAACTCAAATGTAGCAATGGACTATTAACCATAAAAAAGAATGAAATCATGCCATTTGCAGAGAAATGTGGATGCATCTAGAGACTGTCATACAGAGTGAAGTAAGTAAAAAAGAGAAAAACAAATATCATATACTAACTTTNGGCTGGTGCGCGGGGATGATCCGGAGAGACGTTGTGGGGTGGGAGGTGGGAGGGGGATTCAGGATTGGGAGCTCGTGTACACCTGTGGTGGATTCATGTCGATGTATGGCAAAGCCAATAGAGTATTGTAAAGTAAAATAAAGTAAAAAAATAAAAATAAAAAAAAATACAAAGGTAACAGCCAGCAATGTTAATGATGATAATATTATAATCAACCAAAATTGGGCAGTGTAGGATAGGCAAGATGGAGTAGATACAAGTGTAGCAATTGTCTCATCATTTTTTAAAAAAAAATTATTTATTTGGCTGCAGCAGGTCTTAATTGCAGCATGTGAATTCTTAATTATGACGTATAGTTCCTTGACTAGGGATTGAACCCAGGTCCTGTGCGTAAGCTCAGAATCTTAGCCACTGGTCCTCCAGGAAAGTCCCATGTCTCATCTTTTGTAGCAGTGATTCATCAGGTTCTATTTAAGAATTTAAAAATATGATAATAATATGTAAACTTGTAAAAGTAACAACTAAAAGATCTTAGAACAGACTATAAACCTTTAGAATGATCAGAATGAAAATGCACACACAATAAAGAAACCAAGGACCATGTAGGAAAAAATATATATGTGCATGTCTTTAATTTGTGTGTGTGCAACGTTGCAAAGGAAAAATGCAGTGAAGGATGATGGAACCTAACATTTCTCTCACATCAAGTATAAACCTATTGAAAGAAAATATTCTATAATCAGATTACAAAGCACTGTCCAAATATATGCTATTCTCAGACAGAAGCTGCTAAAATCATGCCAGGGAAGTGCAGCAGAAGAAGCGGGGTTCCTAATACTGTGTTAGTTCAGGATGAATTATGCAAAATTATTAAAGATAAAGAAGGACATCTTACAATGAAAAAGGATATAATACATAATGAAGCTCTAATTTTCCTGAATCTTTTTGTATCAAATATCAAAGCATCAAAATTCATAAAGCAAATGCTACTGGAAATATAAAGAAAACTAAGGAAGAACTTGCTGATAGAGGAGCATTTATTCTCTCATCCCATGAGAGTAGAAAAAAAAAAGTGAGAATAAACTGGATTTGAACAGCATAATTAATAAGATAGATGTAAACAGTAGACACAATCTGTTTTTCTAATTGTGTCACCAAAATGAAAATGCATTTTCTTTTTAACTCTACACCATTTAAAAAAACTATGATAAAGGAATCCTCAACACATCCCACAAGTTGAAAATGTGTTGAATGGAATATATTCTCCTAGTTTAATAGAAAAAATATAAATTAATGACAAAAATAGACAATAACTCAGTTGTTCAGTTACTAAGTTGTGTCCAACTCTTTGCAACCCCATGGATGCAGCATGCTAGACTCCTCTGTCCTCCAGAATCTCCCGGGAGTTTGCTCAAACTCATGTCCATTGAGTTGGTGATACTATCTGACCATCTCATCATCTGTCACCGCCTTCTCCTATCGCCTTTAATGTTTCCCAGCATTGGATCTTTTCCAGTAAGTTGGCTCTTTGCATCAAGTGGCCAAAGTATTGGAGCTGGAGCTAGAGCTTCAGCATCAGTCCTCCCAATGAATATTCAGGGTTGATTTTCTTTAGGATTGCCTGGTTTGATCTCCTTGATGTCCAAGGGGCTCTCAAGAGTCTTCTCGTGATACCACAATTCAAAAGCATCAATTCTTCAGTGCTTAGCCTTTATGGTCCAACACTCACATCTGTAAATGATTACTGGAAAAGCCAGTATAGCTTTGACTGTATGGACCTTTGTTGCCAAAGTGATGTCTTTGCTTTTTAATATGCTGTCTAGGTTTGTCATAGCTTTCCTTCCAAGTGTCTTTTAATTCCATGGTTGCAGTAACTGTCTATGGTGATTTTGGAGGCCAATTAAGTAAAATCTGTCACTACTTCCACTTTCCCCCCTTCTATTTGCCATAAAGTGATGGGACCAGCTGTGGTCTTAGTTTTTTTAATGTTTAATTTCAAGCCAGCTGTTTTCACTCTCTTCTTTCACCCTCATCAAAAGACACTTTAGGTCCTCTTCACTTTTACCATTTGAGTGGTATTATCTGCATATCTGGGGTTGTTGATATGTCTCCCAGCAGTCTTGATTCCAGATTGTGATTCATCCAGCCCAGCATTTTGCGTGAAATACTCTACATAGAAATTAAATAAGCAGGGTGACAATATACAGCCTTGTTGTACTCCTTTCCTAATTTTGAACCAGTCCATTGTTNCTCCCAGCAGTCTTGATTCCAGATTGTGATTCATCCAGCCCAGCATTTTGCGTGAAATACTCTACATAGAAATTAAATAAGCAGGGTGACAATATACAGCCTTGTTGTACTCCTTTCCTAATTTTGAACCAGTCCATTGTTCCATGTCCAATTCTAACTGTTGCTTCTTGATCCACAAGTTTCTCAGGACACAAGTAAAATGGGATGTATTCCCATCTCTGTAAGAATTTTCCAGTTTGTTGTGATCCACACAGTCAAACGTTTTAGCATAGTCAGTGAGGCAGAAGTAGATTTTTTTTAATTTCCTTGCTTTTTCCATGATGCAACGAATGTTGGCAATTTTATCTCTGGTTCCTCTGCCTTTTCTAAATCCAGCTTGTATATCTGGAAGTTCTCAATTCATGAACTGTTGAAGCCTGAAGGATTTTGCGTATAAACTTGCTAGCATGTGAAATGAGCACAATTGTATGGTAGGTTTTACATTCTTTGGCATTGCCCTTATTTGGGATTCGAAGGAACACTGACCTTTTCCAGTTCTGTGGCCACTCTTAAGTTTTCCAAGTTTGCTGACACAGTGAGTGCAGCACTTTAACAGCATCATCTTTTAGGATTTTAAAGAGCTCAACTGGAATTCCATCACCTCCACTAGCTTTGTTTGTAGTGATGCTTCCTAAGGCCAACTTNCTCTTAAGTTTTCCAAGTTTGCTGACACAGTGAGTGCAGCACTTTAACAGCATCATCTTTTAGGATTTTAAAGAGCTCAACTGGAATTCCATCACCTCCACTAGCTTTGTTTGTAGTGATGCTTCCTAAGGCCAACTTGACTTCACACTCCAAGATGTCTGGTCCTAGGTGAGTGACCACACTGTTGTGATTATCCATGGCATTAAGACGTTTCTTGTATAGTTTTTTTTTATTTTTTTGTAGTCTTGCCACTTCTTCTTAATCTCTTCTGCTTCTCTTAGGTCCTGTTTCTGTCCTTTATCATGCACATCCTTGCATGAAATGTTCCCTTGAAGAGATCTCTAGTCTTTCCCATTATATTATTTTCATCTATTTCTTTGCATCATTCATTTAAGAAGGCCTTCTTATCTCTCCTTGCCACTCTCTATAACTCTGCATTATTTGGGTATATCTTTCCCTTTCTCCAATAAACTCTCCTATCCAGAAATTTAAAAGCCAAACAGAAAGAGCAGAATCTCCCATGGAAAAAGCAAGGATAAAGGCATCACTCATCTCATGTCAGTAAGTTGTATGTCACCCGCTGGGTTTACTATTTCATTTACTAAGCTTCTCTTCCTTCCTGCAAAAAAAAAAAAAAAAAAAA
>SJYV01044988.1:30735-116646 GCA_006410875.1 Neotragus pygmaeus | reverse complement strand
AAAAAAAAAAAAAAAAAAAAGGCAAGAATAAAATTAATCTCATCAATGTCCTTTTTCTAAACTAGAAATTTCCTAATATGCATGCACAACTGCTCTACTGTGTTCATCCTAATTCCTTATTTGTGTTAATCACCCAGTTGTGTCCGACTCTTTGGAACCCCATGGACTGTAGCCCACCAGGCTCCTCTATCCTTGGAATTCTCCAGGCAAGAATACTGGAGTGGGTAGCCATGCCCTTCTCCAGGGGATCTTCCTGACCCAGAGATTGAACCTGGGTCTCCCACATTGCAAGCAGATTCTTTACCATCTGAGGCACCAGGGAAGCCAAAATTCCTTATTTAGGTGTGTTAAATTTATTTAGAATTTAATTGCACTTACCATGTATTATAAGAGAATAAACTATTTTAAAATTCTTTACTTGAATTACTGCCTCAGTTTCAAACAAGCAGGCTTATTTCCTTAGGTATTAAGACCCTGCCAATAGCCAATTGGAGCAGCCTGACTTAGGAAGCAGGCAAGGTGAGGCTGTCATCAGCAAGGTGGCCCTGCCATTGTACTAACTTTGGAACCAGGGGTCAGAAGTCCTGGGTTCTTTTCTGTACTTGGCCTGCCTTGGCTGTTCGCCGATAAAATGTCTGTCCTCCTCTTCTGTCCTGTATCTGTTTGTCCTTTTTACCTCTAGGCTGTGTTTCTGCTCTTGGAAACCTCAGGAGCTTGGAAACTACAGATAGCCCCCTCCCATTTTCTTGCTGGATATCTAGCACTTGACCCACATGACAGCATGTTGGATGAATAAGCTGTCATGAGTCTGTGCTTTCCTGACTCACTCAACACTTTGCCTCCTTACTTCTCTGGAAGGAACTGGGTGCCTTGCTGGCAGAGCTAAAGCCAACTGTGACTTGGAGACACTGTCCAGATTATCTCTTCCCAGGGACCTTCACCTAGTATTGAATAATTACCCTTTTCTTATATCTTGGTGTATGCACATGCTTTTGTTGTTGTTCAGTTGCCAAGTCGTGTCCGACTGCAACCCCATGGTCTGCAGCTCTCTGGGCTTTTCTACCCCTCATCATCTCTTGGAGTTTGCCCAAGGTCATGTCCCTTGAATTGGTGATGCCATCCAACCATCTCATCCTCTGTAGCCCCTTTCTCCTCCTGCCCTCAATCTTTCCCAGCATCAGTGCACATACTATTCAGTTTTTATATTGATTTCCTTTCATCTGTGTTTATATGGTGGCTCAGAGGTTAAACGTCTGCATCCAATGCAGGAGACCTGTGTTCGATCCCTGGGTTGGGAAGATCCCCTGGAGAAGGAAATGGTAACCCACTCCAGTATTCTTGCCTGGAGAATCCCATGGACGGAGAAGCCTGGTAGGCTACAGTCCTCAGGGTCGCAAAGAGTCGGACACGACTGAGCGACTTCACACACACAAATAGTAAGAAAATAATATCTGATTGAGGGGAAAAAAATCAAGAAAGCACATGGTCCTTGAAAACTCACCTCATTTCTGTACACTGTACTTGGTCCCAATTCCTTTGTCAAAACATGGAGTCAGGGAGAAGATTGGAGCATAGTCTCCGATAAAATTTATAGTGTTCACACCAGCCTTCAATGTTTGGGGGAACATTCTTTGTAGTGAAATCACCCTCATGCAGTATTATGTGTGATAATGGGGGAGGTCTACTTTCTTTACAAAGGCAGCAGCTCTTGATATTTTTGTTCAGGTATCAGGGATACCATAAGTACAAATAGATTCACATATGCCAAGCATTAACTTGTGCATTCAAAAGGCAGGCACTGACAAGACTGAACTCATCAGTTCCTTTGTAGTTGTTTGCAATGGTTCACAGAACAAAACTTCTTTGATCTGCTTCTCCTTTATGTACATCACAAACATGGAGGCTCACTAGAGCCGTCAACACGAGATGACTCAGATGAATACCTACTTTGAGAGGACTAATGTAGCTCTCTTCCGTAACCCACTCTTTAGTGAATTCTAGAAGACATCACATCATTTTCTCAGGAATCTTGGAGATCCCATTCAATGCACAAGATTTCAGTCATTTTCAATTTTTGTATGAAATTTCTTCCTCTTGCCACAACACTAATATGCAATAGGGCAGGAAGCTCAGAGTAAACAAAGGCTTCTCAAGAGCCAAACCCAAACATTTCAAGACATTTCAAGAAACAGTTCTCACATCCAACTGCATAGCCTTCTTTTGTTGAAAGGTTGGACAGTTCTGATGGTTTGAATTTGAAAAAAGTAAATTGCAAAAACACGGTGAAGTGTATAGCCAATATATAATGAACCCTAAGTAATATATTTCTGCTCCCATTGTTTCTTTAACATGGCTTACCCCCAGTATATGGATATTTCTCTGAGTTGATGTTGAGTTGTGCTGAGTTAACTAACTCAGCACTGCCTATATTACCTGTGTAAGTGCTATGATAGCAGGTAGCTTTTAACAAGCAGCTTCTTTGTCCCAGACTCTTTGCTAATACATGAAGAAGATAAAAATTAGAATATTACTGATTTGCAACCCCTAATGAACTTAGGCCTTGAGCATAAACAGCTTCTAATTTTACCAAAAGAGAGACAACCAAATATTACATGCAACCTGCTGGAAGCACTAACACTACCCATGAAGAATTCTTCTAGATCTAATTACAGGAAACCCAGAGGACACAGGGCCATGTTAAACAACATCCAAGAATTCAGTCAACACAATGCAAGCTGTGGGAAATTCTACAGGACAAGTGTCCAGTTTTCTTCAGTCAGAAATTGCATGGGGAAAAAAAAGATGAAAGCAGAATGTGAAATTTAAAAGAGACTTAAGAGATATATAATCAATTGCAGTGTAAGGGCATTATCTGGAAAATGACTCCAAACAATAAACTACAAAAAATTAAAAATTTGAGGTAATTATAAATTTAAAAACTGATTATATAGTTGATGATGTTGAAGAATTATTTTAAAATTTTTAATGTGATAATAGTAGTCTGGTTTTATTTGTTTTAAAAGATAACTTTATGTTTTAAAGATATATACTGAAAATTTCAAATAAAATGATATGTTTTCCAGGCTATGCTTCAAAATATATGCTGTAGGGTGGAGGAACGGATTACAACATAAATGAAATAAGATTGGCTAAGTTAATAATTGTTGAAGTTAAATGAGGTACATGGGGATCCTCTACTATTGTATCTATTCTTGCAGATTTTAAAAAATTTTCATAATAAAAAAGAGAGATTATTGATGAGATTAAGTTTTTAATGTCATAAAGTTAAAGGAGATGAGCCAAATTTTAGTCTAGAATTGAATTTCTTAAATTCTCTACTACCTCAAAAAATATTTTAAGAGTGAATATTAATTAAGCAATTTCAGAGCTGCACGAAAAGAGTTTATTACTTTTTACCTCTCTATTGATGCTGATGAATCCATGAACTGAATTTTGAGAACTGAATGTTTTTCTGCATCTTTTGCTTGAGCTACAATAATGCTTTTATATTTATTTTTTCTGCAATTTCTCTTTCTCCAAGGAAGAACATCCCATTTTCCTAGAGGATGCATACATTCCTGGTAAAGAATGTCTCACAAGACAATAATTATTTTCAAAGGAAATTTGGCCCCAAGCTTTTACTTTGCCTAAAAGATGAAATTTAATCTCAGTCATTTTACACTTCTGTGATTTACTTAAGGGTTTTCTAAGTCAATTCATGGTAGACTTGTTGACTTCTTTTCCTCCTTCTCAGTGGAATTGTATTCAAAGTCTGGGTGCCTTAACATATCGGGGCATTGGGAGAGGACAGGTGAAGTGTCTAGTCTTGTTTGCCTTCTATCCATGGGGGATCTGCTACTGTATGCTTAGCCATATTTGTGTCCAGACATTGGCAGATATACATATGTAAGAGCTCTAGTCCCTCCTCTGATCTCTGGCCAAAGTCCAATCAGATCATTCTGCATCTCACTTGTTCCTTCAGGTCGCCTGCCTCTCGCCGAGCCCAGTGCCCTTGGATGCTCTTCTTCACCACTGAAGCTGTCTGAGCACCCACTGCCCAGACCCACTGAACTGCCCAGCCTAATCTAGCGCTGCTCTGTCCCCCTAGGGGAGCAGGAGCTCTGCACCACTACTGCTTTTCTAGGATTCACTCCAGAAACAAGACAAGGTGTCCTCCACTCTCCTGTCCTCCAATTGGCCAGCAGTTCCAATGTTCTCCTTGTAGATTTTGACCTCAGGAGAAGATGAACTGCATGAAATATCCCTTATTAAACTCCCTTAGTATTGCTTTCCTTTTATTCTTTGTTCTTCCCCACACCCAAGGAAATTGTATCTAGTAGCCAGTGGGCAGAAAACTTGCTCTTTCTGCTCATATAATCTTTCAATTCTTGTCTCACATCTGGACCTCAGATTTTGAGGCTAAGAGCTAAGAATTAACATTTAATTTCTGTTCTCTACAATCAGCTGTGACCTTTGTGGGCAATAGATTATCCATATCTATCTGGCTAAATGGGGCAAGGTCATGGGTTAACAGGGAATACTCGAAATAGACCATAGCTGTTGACACATTAAAACACTGTCTTGTCACAAGGGGATAGTAATTGTACTGAATGGGCTGCAGCAGAAGTCCATAAAATCTGGAGTGCTTTCTCTCACACAGCTACTTCTGAGGGAAAGTGGTTTCACTTTGTTCTTTCCAGTATAAGCTGCTATGCCATTTTTTTTTTTAATTTTGGAGTATAATTGCTTTACGAAGTTGTGTTAGTTTCTACTGTACAACAAAGTGAATCAGCTCTATGTATACATATATCCCCTCCCTCTTGGACCTCCCTCCCATCCCACCCCACCATACCACCATCTAGGGCATCATAGAGCACCAAGCTGAGCTCCTGTACTACCCTGCAGGTTCCCACGACCTATCTAGTTTATACGTGCGAGTTTGTATATGTCAAACCCAATCTCCCAGCTCAGCCTGCTTGCTCCTTCCCACCTTGTGTCCACATGTCTGTGCTCTACATCTGGCTCTCTATTCCTGCTCTGGGACTAGGTTCATCTTTGCTATTTTTCTAGATTCCACATACATGTATTAATATAGAGTATTTGTTTTTCTCTTTCTGACTTACTTCACTCTGTACAACAGATTCTAGATCTATCCACATCTCTACAAATGACCCAATTTTGTTCCTTATTGTGGCTGAGTCAGCATGTGTAACCATATTGCTGAAATGTCAAGTGGTTAAACACACTTTGATTTTAATGTTTTGATTTGAAGAGTTGAGGGTTAATTCAGTGATTTCACTGAAGCTATGGGCCTCCTTCATAGCTCAGTTGGTGAAGAATCCGCCTGCAATGCAGGAGACCCTGGTTTGATTCCTGGGGCAGGAAGATCCGCTGAAGAAGGGATAGGCTACCCACTCCAGTATTCTTGGGCTTCCCTTGTGGCTTAGTCGGTAAAGAATCTGCCTGCAGTGCAGGAGACCTGGGTTCGATCCCTGGGTTGGGAAGATCCCCTGGAGATACCCAGTCCAGTATTCAAGCCTGGAGAATTCCATGAACCATATAATCCATGGGCTCGCAAAGAGTTGGACAAGACTGAACAACTTTCACTTCATCTGCAGTGGAAGCTCAGAGTCTTAACCACTGGAATGCCAGGAAGTCCCAAACCAATATCCTATTTATATATGTATCACATCTTCTTTATCCATTCATCTGTCAATGGACACTTAGGTTATTTCCATGTCCTGGCTACTGTAAATAGTGCTGCAATGAACATTGAGGTACATATATCTTTTTGAATTATGTTTTTATCAGGGTACATGCCCACTAGTGGGATTGCTGAGGTCACATGGTAGTTCTATTTTTAGTTTTTTAAGGAGCCTCCATATTGTTCTCCATAGTGGCTGTATCGATTTACATTCCCACCAACAGGGCAAGAGGGTTTCCTTTTCTCCAAACTCTCTGCAGCATGTTGATCAGGATACGATGTTTCAGAGTAGGTCTCTGGAACCTGTTTATCTTGCTTAACTGAATGCTTCTCGCTTGTGAGCCTCATGTAACTCATTTCCTCCTCTCCTCAGCCCCTGGCAACCACCATTCCACTCTTTGATTCCCTGAGTTTGTCTGTTTCAGATACCTTATATAAGTAGAATCATGCCTTGTATAAGTAGAATCATGCCGTATTTATCCTTCTGTGACTGGTTTATTTCATGTATTTTATGTCTTCAAGATTCATCCATGTTGTCATATCTGGCAGGATTTCCTTCTTTTTTTAAGTCTGAGTAATATACCATTGTATAAAAATACCAAATTCATCTGTTGACTGGCAATTAGGATGTTTCCACATCCTGGTTATTGTGAACAGTGCTGTAGTGAACACAGGAGTCCTAATACTCCTGTGTCCTGATTTCAGTTCTTTTTGATAAATATCCATAAGTGGGATTGCTAGATCACCTAGTAGTTTTAGGGTTTAAAAAAATTTTTTTTAAGGACCTTCCATATTATTTTCTAAACCTGCTGCCCCATTTTTAATTATAACTGACTGCGGGCAAGGGTTTCAATTCCTCCACGTTCTTACTGTAAAGCACCCTTTGTCTTATTTTGAAAGTGGTGTTTAACCGCATCCTCTGTTGAGAAGTGCAGATGTATAAACTCCAAAGCATTTCTGTAGGTAGCTCAGTATCAGGTTGCAAATCCATAGTACATCCAAATTAGCCATTTGATCTTGATTCAAAAGCAAACAGTTCCATAATCACAGCATAACCCCCTCTCACCCTGTCTCCCTATCGCTTGCCTATAAGGGAAGCTGCATATTTATTTATCGAGCAAAACAAAGCTCCTGGTTCCAACTAGGGGAAGGAAAGGTCAAATTGCCATGTCATGATGTAGTCAAAGACTAGTGGTGAAAAACTTTGAGGTGACATCTATGTTATAAAATTATCTAGAAGAACAGGGGAGTCTTAAGCAGTTGGAATGTCTTTAATGACATTGTCATGGAAAGAATGCGAGTACGTTGGCAAAGTTAACTGTATGGGGACTGCTTTTGGCCATCACCTCAGAGGGTCCAAGGAGGCCTGAAATTGGTGAGAACTCAGAGCTTGTGCCCTTTAAAAGAAGAGAACAAAGAGGGGGAGGCAGAATAATGGAATTGTTGTTGCTGGAAGATGTGGGCAGAAATTGTCAAACTCGGATCCTTTGGTTTAGGAGAGAAATTATAAGAAACGGGAATAACCTACCCCAGAAGGCAAAGAGCATATTCCCACTGGGCTCTGATGCCCCTAAAAATTGTTTCCAGATGCCTGACTTCATGAGAAGAAGTGCCATAGAGGAAAGGGGATGGGAAGGGAAGGTATGAACCAACAACAGAAAAATAATGAGAGGAAAGTACCTTATATTTCCTCTGAAGAAATCATATTTTTATTTTCTTTTTATTTTTTTATTGAAGGATAATTGTTTTACAGAATTTGTTTTCTGTCAAACCTCAACATGAATCAGCCATAGGTACACATATATCCCCTCCCTTTTGAACTTCCCTCCATCTCCCTCCCCAACCCACCCTTCTAGNGAAGGTTTCCCTGGTGGCTCAGAGGGTAAAGTGTCTGCCTGCAGTCAAGAGACACGGGTTTGATCCCTGATTCAGGAAGATCCCCTGGAGAAGCAAACCTCAACATGAATCAGCCATAGGTACACATATATCCCCTCCCTTTTGAACTTCCCTCCATCTCCCTCCCCAACCCACCCTTCTAGGTTGATATAGAGCCCCTGTTTGAGTTTCCTGAGCCATACAGCAAATTCCTGTTGGCTGTCTAATTTACATATGGTAATGTAAGTTTCCATGTTATTCTTTCCATGCACCTCACCCTCTCCTCCCCTCTCGCCATGTCCATAAGTCCATTCTCTATGTCTGTTTCTCTATTGCTGCTGCTGCTAAGTCGCTTCAGTCGTGTCCGCCTCTGTGCGACCCCACAGATGGCAGCCCATTGGGCTCCGTCATCCCTGGGATTCTCCAGGCAAGAACACTGGAGTGGGTTGCCATTGCTTTCTCCGATACATGTGCATTGGAATATTATAGTTATCTTTCTCTTTCTGACTCACTTCACTCTGTATAATAGTTCTAGGTTCATCCACCTCATTAGAACTGACTCAAACGAGTTCCTTTTTATGGCTGACTAATATTCCATTGTGTATATATACCACAACTTCTTTATCCAGTCATCTGTCGATGGACATCTAGGTTGCTTCCATGTTCTAGCCATTGTAAATAGTGCTGCAATGAACAATGGGGTACACATGTGTGTCTTTTTCAATTTTGGTTTCCTCGGGGTGTATGCCAGGAGTGGGATTGCTGGGTCATATGGTGGTTTTATTCCTAGTTTTTTAAGGAATCTCCATACCATCTTCCATAGTGGCTGTATAAATTTACATTCCCACCAACAGTGCAAGAGCATTCCCTTTTCTCCACACCCTTTCCAGCATCTATTGTTTGTAGACTTTTAGTGATGGCCATTCTGACCGGTGTGAGGTGATATCTCATTGTGGTTTTCATTTGCATTTCTCTAATAATGAGCAGTGTTGACCATCTTTTCATGTGTTTGTTAGCCATCTGTATGTCTTCTTTGGAAATGTCTGTTTAGGTCTTTTCCCCACTTTTTGATTGGGTTGTTTGTTTTTCTGGCATTTAGTTGTATGAGCTGCTTGTATATTTTGGAAATTAATCCTTTGTCAGTTGTTTCATTTGCTATTATTTTCTCCCATTCTGAGGGCTGTCTTTTCACCTTGCTTATAGTTTCCTTTGCTGTGAAAAAGTTTAATCAGGTCCCATTGGTTTACTTTTTGTTTGTTTGTTTTTATTTCCATTACTCTAGGAGGTGGATCATAGAAGATCTTGCTTTGATTTATGTCATCAAGTGTTCTTCCTATGTTTTCCTCTAACAGTTTTATGATTTATGGTCTTACATTTAGGTCTTTAATCCATTTTGAGTTATCTGTGTGTGGTATTAGGAAGTGTTCTAATTTCATTCTTTTACACCTAGCTGTCCAGTTTTCCCAGCACCTTTTATTGAAGAGGCTCTCTTTGCACCACTGTATATTCTTGCCTCCATTGTCAAAAATAAGGTACCTGTAGGTGCATGGGTTTATTTCTGGGCTGTCTATCTTGTTCCATTGTCTATATTTCTGTTTTTGTGCCAGCACCATATTGTCTGCTAAGTCACTTCAGTCGTGTCCAATTCTGTGCGACCCCATAGATGGCAGCCTACCAGGCTCCCCATCCCTGGGATATTCCAGGCAAGAACACTGGAGTGGGTTGCCATTTCCTTCTCCAATGCATGAAAGTGAAAAGTGAAAGTGAAGTCGCTCAGTTGTGTCCAACTCTTTGGGACCCCATGGACTGTAGCCTACCAGGCTCCTCTGCCCATGGGATTTTCCAGGCAAGAGTACTGCAGTGGGGTGCCATTGCCTTCTCTGACCATACTCTTGATGACTGTAATTTTGTAGTGTAATCTGAAGTCAGGAAGGTTGACTCCTCCAGCTTCGTTCTTTCTCAAGACTGCTTTGGCTATTCCAGATCTTTTGTGTTTCCATATGAATTGTGAAATTTTTTGTTCTAGTTCTGTGGAAAATGCCTTTGGCATCTTGATAGGGATCACATTGAATCTGTAGATTGCATTTGGTAGTATAGTCATTTTCACAATATTGATTCTTCCTACCCAGGTCCTACTCCTCTGTGTTCTTGCCTTCAATGCCCACAGCTATTAGAACTAGTGTGTTTTCTTTTGTGGGAGCTCTCAATGACCTTTTTATATATTCCATCGACACAGATTCTGCCTAGTTGTGTGGATTTAATCTGCAGCTTGTACAGCTGGTGGGAAGGTTTTGAGCCTTCTTCCTTAGCCACACTGCCCCCTGGGTTTTAATTGTGGTTTTATTTCCACCTCTGCATGTGGGTCATCTACTGGGGTTTACTCCTGAGGCTGCCCTGGAGGACTTGAGTTTGCTCCTGTGAGGGCCAGGTGTGGAGGTGGTGCATGGGTCACAGGGGTTCTGGCAGCACCAAGTACTCAGGGGAGTTGGCAGCTAGGATAGCAGGAAATATTGTGCTCTAGAAGGGTATGGCAACCAGTATTGGCCAACGCACTTCAGTATTCTTGCCTGGAGAAACCCCTCCCTGACAGAGAAGCCTGGCAGGCCACAGTCCACAGGGTCGCAGATTCAGACACTACTGAAGCGACCCTGTGCACAAAGTCGCAAGAATTTTTTTGCCTGTGGCAGCTCTGCCCCTGTGAGAACTAAGCGTGAAGGTGGCGCAGCTGCTTGACTTGGGGGACCCTGGCGGCACCAGTGTGCAGGGACACAGACTGCCTCTAAGGCAGGAGTTATGGCCCTATCACAGTCTTTTTTCAAGCCTCTTGTAGCTGGCGGTCAGAAGGCCTCTTTGGCCAGTCTTTCTCCGTAGCTACACCTGTTCAGGCACTTAGAGGGCTCCCTTGCCTGGGGTCCTTCTCTGTTGTTTGGCACATCAGGCACTTAAAGAGGCACCCAGGGTGGGGTCCTACTCTGTACTTTGGCGCATCAGTCACTTAAAGGGGCACCCTGGATGAGGTCCTACTCTACAGATCTGAGCGTCAGGCACTGAAAGGGGCACCCTGGGTGGGGTCCTACTCTGTAGTTCAGTGAGTCCGGTATTTGATGGGCCAGCCTATCTGTTTTTCAGCTGTGGATTCTGGCCTGTGGCGGGAGACAGGCTATGGTGATGGCTCCACCCCCTACATGGGACTCAGCAGTATCGCCCTGCTTCCATGGCTGCCTAGCTTTCCTCCACAAGCATTTCCCACCACAGTCTCTTCCCTCACATCCCCTCAATCTGCCTCTCTGCAGTCGACATCAGCCCTCACCCCGGGATTGCTCCACATAAACTCCAGCTCCCAGCCGCTGCGCCTTCCAGGGCATCTATGGCCCTGTCTGGGGTATGTATGGCTGCAGCAAGGACTGTCTGAGTCTCACTCCATTTAGGCTGCCACAGATCAGCTGTTTCACTCTCAGCCTTAATTGTTTCTCCTCTGACTCAGACAGTTGCCCTGATGTGGGGATCAGACCCCTCCTTCAGTTCCCCCACCTGCTGAGGGCAGGCCCAGTCTTACTAACACTCCTGTTTCTCCCTCTAGCTCCTTCATGCTACCGAGTTTTGAGTGGGTCTATATATTCTTTACGCTGGTCAGGGACTCCTGTCCGCTCTCAGCTGGTGTTCTGCATGCATGTCTGTGTCTGAAGGTGTGTTCCTGATGTATCCGTGGAGAGAGAGAGACTCCATGTCCACCTACTCCTCCGCCATCTTGTTCCCTCACATTTTTATTCTTACCAGAATTTGATCAGAGAAAATTCTTCTTCTGAAACAGTAGATACAATTATTTTTATTTTTATAATTTTTTTTATCTTGACCACACCGCACAGCATGTAAGATCTCCTTTCCTGACCAGGGATTGCCTCTGCGTTGGCAGTGTGAAGTCCTAACCACTGGACCTCCAAAGATGCCCCAGGTACGACTGTGAACGGCGTGCACAGCTTCCCCTCCTGCTAGAGCAGTGAAGGCGAGTCTCTCAGTATTGACCAAGGCCATGTGTCAGGCGCTGAGATAACAAAGGTGGTCAGGGAACCCAGAGGATCTACCTAGTGATCAGTTCAGTTCAGTTCAGTCGCTCAGTCCTGTCTGATTCTTTGTGACCCCATGAATCGCAGCACGCCAGGCCTCCCTGTCCATCACCAACTCCCGGAGTTCACTCAGACTCGCGTCCATCAAGTCCGTGATGCCATCCAGCCATCTCATCCTCTGTCGTCCCCTTCTTCTCCTGCTCCCAGTCCCTCCCAGCATCAAAGTCTTTTCCAGTGAGTCAACTCTTCACATGAGGCGGCCAAAGTACTGGAGTTTCAGGTTTAGCATCATTCCTTCCAAAGAAATGCCAGGGTTGATCTCCTTCAGAATGGACTGGTTGATCCCTGTAAACCATGGTGTCTCTGAGCATGACCCAGCTGGTCAGACATGGGTCTTCTAGGGCTTCTCTGTTCAAAGCTAGACCCAGACACATGGGATATAGTGACCAGCTGTGGTACGGACAACCAGAGCTAGGGGAGCCAGGGATCTGACCTTAAACCAGTCTGGTACTTGAGCTTTCTTTCCTTCGCAGGGAAATGAGAAAATACTGGCTATGTTAATGTTGAGTATTTTTAAATAAGTAAGCTTTGATTTTATCATGTTATAAAATGTTTGTTCCCAAGAGTCCTCTTATACGCTTTAGGTGGGTGGTGTGTGCTGCTGTATCAATTTGATGCCCTTATGCCAAAAGGCCAGGCTTCCCAGTTGGCCCTAGTGGTAAAGAACCTCCCTCCCAATTCAGGAGACATCAGAGACTAAGGTTCAGTCTCTGGAAGATCCCCTGGAGTAGAGCATGGCAACCCAATCCAGCATTGTTGCCTGGAGAATCCCATGGACAGAGGAGCCTGGAGGGTTACAGTCCATAGGGTCACAAAGAGTCAGACACAACTGAAGCGACTTAGCATGCCTGCACACAGGCCAGGAGGCCAACATTTTGACTTCATGGGCTCTAGGAATTTTCACTTTTGCAGGTTTCTTTCTCTCCTCCACTAAATTTAAATTATATTTTTAAAGTATGTTTTAAAT
Organism: Neotragus pygmaeus; assembly: GCA_006410875.1. NCBI lineage: Eukaryota > Metazoa > Chordata > Mammalia > Artiodactyla > Bovidae > Neotragus > Neotragus pygmaeus. The sequence continues at coordinate 103,976 of SJYV01044988.1, read as the reverse complement.
TTATTTTTAAGAGTTATATTTTATGACATTGAAACATGTATAATATCATATAAGAAATGAATCACCAGTCTAGGTTCAATGCAGGATACAGGATGCTTGGGGCCGGTGCACTGGGATGACCCAGAGAGATGATATGGGGAGGGAGGTGGCAGGGGGGTTCAGGATTGGGAACACATGTACACCTGTGGCGGATTCATATTGATGTATGGCAAAATCAATACAGTATTGTAAAGTAAAATAAAGTAAAAATAATAATAAGCAAAGTGAAAGTAAGAAAAAAAGTTATATTTTATCACTGCATTGGTGTAAAGAAGAATATATCAGTACTATATATCAACATTTTCTTCAACCTAAAAGTTTATTTTTCCCATCGGCTTGTAAAAGAATTTAAAGCATTCTACTAGGTCCTTAAAGTATTGTGGTTTTGGAAAGAGACTGCTGTGTCTGATGGATAAGTTGGTCCCAGACATCAGCCTAAACTTCATTGTCATGTTAGTGACGCCAGGGGAGATGGCAGTAGATAGGATGGTTCTGGATTCACTGCAGGCTCATATACCAACCAGCTAGCATGTAGAGATGCCCAGTTATTTCCTTCTATGCATGCATTCAGCTTACTGTTGCTTCTTCTTTCTTGTAGCAGCTCAGTTCAGTTCAGCTCAGTTCAGTCGCTCAGTCGTGTCTGACTCTTTGCAACCCCATGAACCACAGCACACCAGGCTTCCCTGTCCATCACCAACCCCCGGAGTTTACCCAAAATCATGTCCATTGAGTTGGTGATGCCATCCAGCCATCTCATCCTCTGTCGTCCCCTTCTCCTCCTGCCCCCAATCCCTCCCAGCATCAGACTCTTTTCCAATGAGTCAACTCTTCGCATGAGGTGGCCAAAGTACTGGAGTTTCAGCTTCAGCATCATTCCTTCCAAAGAAATCCGAGGGCTGATCTCATTCAGAATGGACTGGTTGGATCTCCTTACAGTCAAAGGACTCTCAAGAGTCTTTTTCAACACCACAGTTCAAAAGCATCAATTCTTTGGTGCTCAGCTTTCTTCACAGTCCAACTCTCACATCCATACATGACCAGAGGAAAAACCATAGCCTTGACCAGATGGACCTTNAGTTCACTCAGACTCATGTCCATCAAGTCCGTGATGCCATCCAGCCATCTCATCCTCTGTCAGCCCCTTCTCCTCCTGCCCCCAATCCCTCCCAGCATCAGAGTCTTTTCCAATGAGTCAACTCTTCGCATGAGGTGGCCAAAGTACTGGAGTTTCAGCTTTAGCATCATTCCTCCCAAAGAAATCCCAGGGCTGATCTCCTTCAGAATGGACTGGTTGGATCTCCTTGCAGTCCAAGGGACTCTCAAGAGTCTTCTCCAGCATCACAGTTCAAACGCATCAATTCTTCGGTGCTCAGCTTTCTTCACAGTCCAACTCACATCCATACATGACTACTGAAAAAACCATAGCCTTGAAGTAACATCTCTGCTTTTGAATATGGTATCTAGGTTGGTCATAACTTTTCTTCCAAGGAGTAAGTGTCTTTTAATTTCATGGCTGCAGTCACCATCTGCAGTGATTTTGGAGCCCCCCCAAAATAAAGTCTGACACTGTTTCCACTGTTTCCCCATCTATTTCCCATGAAGTGGTGGGACCGGATGCCATGATCTTCGTTTTCTGAATATTGAGTTTTAAGCCAACTTTTTCACGTAACACTAGTGAACAAAGTTTGAATTCACTCTTCCATTCTATATTACCATATTCTCACTCCTGTTCATTTAAGAAATTAGATAACTTGAAGCAATATTTTCAAAAATTGAATATAGCTGTATGATTGGTGCAAAGTAGGATATATAGAAATAACATTAGAAGAGAGGGAAAAGTCCATTCTGGAAAAGATGAAAATTACAGAGCAGTCAGATCATTCAGATCAGTCTCAGGAAGTTCTATTTCCTTAATTTACAGATTTATAGATTTAAAAATTATCTTGCAGGGTTTCTTATAGAGAGCCTCAGTGAGTGAGAAGTTAAACCAGATAATCCTAAAGTTTCATCCAATTTCTAAAGTTCTGTTAAAACTTTTATGATTTGATCAACCTGATTTCTAGCACTAAAGATATGACTGACTTTCAAGTCCTCTACCCTAAAGTGCTCCTTTATGGATTTTGATGATTGTACACAATAGCCAGAAAGTGATTCACTATTCCTAAGTCAATAACTGATTGGGAACAAAATATGACTTTTGTCCACTCAATTATATCTATATACTCAAAGACGTGTAAACATTTTTGTCATAGAGATTTGACTAAACAAACAATTTGTAGGGGAATTTACCAAAGCCTAGCTCCCTTCCCAAAGTGAAGAAAATAAAGTTTTAAAAAAGGGAACTTTTTAACATGTCAAATATGCTAATTTTGCTGTAGATTTCAGTTTTGTACAAAACTATTCCAGGAGCAAAAAGATTTCCTTAACAGAGAAATTTACTTTGCTGGATATTTCCTGTTACCCTTCTGAGATATTCCCCATCCTGCTCTGGACCCTGAGAGGCAAAACCTTATAGATCGTGTCAGTTGGGCTCTTGGCTCTCTTGTTCCATTTGGGTTTAACCAATAGGAGAGAACAGCAGGATATGGGTGGATGGGAGGAAAATGAGAGGGAAGTATTTCTTCTGACTCTCTCATTATGTAGTCAGGGAAGATTGACTGCATTCTTCAACCAAATGCTACAGATTTTACCTGGCAGCCCGCACATTTGGTTTTATCTAGTCTGTAAGAAACACAAGCTGGAATCAAGATTGCCGGGAGAAATATCAATAACCTCAGATGTGCAGATGACACCACCCTTATGGCAGAAAGTGAAGAAGAACTAAAAAGCCTCTTGATGAAACTGAAAGAGGAGAGTGAAAAAGTTGGCTTAAAGCTCAACATTCAGAAAACGAAGATCATGGCATCCGGTCCCATCACTTCATGGGAAATAGATGGGGAAACAGTGGAAACAGTGTCAGACTTTATTTTGGGGGGCTCCAAAATCACTGCAGATGGTGACTGCAGCCATGAAATTAAAAGACGCTTACTCCTTGGAAGAAAAGTTATGACCAACCTAGATAGTATATTCAAAAGCAGAGACATTACTTTGCCGACTAAGGTCCGTCTAGTCAAGGCTACGGTTTTTCCAGTAGTCATGTATGGATGTGAGAGTTGGACTGCGAAGAAGGCTGAGCGCTGAAGAATTGATGCTTTTGAACTGTGGTGTTGGAGAAGACTCTTGAGAGTCCCTTGGACTGCAAGGAGATCCAACCAGTCCATTCTGAAGGAGATCAACCCTGGGATTTCTTTGGAAGGAATGATGCTAAAGCTGAAACTCCAGTACTTTGGCCACCTCATGCGAAGAGTTGACTCACTGGAAAAGACTCTGATTCTGGGAAGGAATGAGGGCAGGAGGAGAAGGGGACGACCGAGGATGAGATGGCTGGATGGCACCACTGACTCAATGGACGTGAGTCTGAGTGAACTCCGGGAGATGATGATGGACAGGGAGGCCTGGCGTGCTGCGATTCATGGGGTCGCAGAGTCAGACAAAACTGAGTGACTGAAGTGAACGGAACTGAGTCTGTCTACATCCTAATAACCATTTCCCTCATTTTCCTCTTTTAGGTTGGATTGGTGATAGTTCCACACTGTTACTAGCCCCTCAAGGTTACACCTCTCCTTGTTTGTGTCCCCAAACTCTGTAATATGCCTTTTATTATAACTCTTCAGTTAGCCAGTTTTGAGGATGTCATCCATTTCCTGCTGGAACTCTGATACATTCACCTTTGAAACTGGTTACAAAATCATTTCGTAACTAGTGTTGGGTCATTTGGAGCACAATGGTTTCACATGCTAGTGTGAGAGTCCAAAATTCTGGGTTGAAATCATGGCCCAACACTTTACCTATTGTGTGATCTTGAATAAATTTATTAAGTTCTACATCTCAGTTTCCTCATCTACTCCAGGAGATAGTGAAAGACCTGGAAGTCCGGCACGCTGCAGTCCTTGTGGTCACAAAGTGTCAGATTTGACTTAGCATCGAAACAACAACAACAAATACATATGCACTACTATGTATTAAATGGTAGCTAATGAGAACCTACTGTATAGCCCAAGGAACTCTACTCAATGCTCTGTGGTGACATAAATGGGAAGGAAATTCAAAGAAGAGGAGATATATGTATATATATAGCTCATCCATTTTATTGTACAGCAAAAACCAATACAACATTGAAAAACAAATACACTCAAGCAAAAAATGAAGAAAAAAGAAAACCAGATGGAAACTAGTAAAAACTACCCCGTGGTGCTATTCTGAGGATTAAAATATCTTAGAAACATGTCTGGCACATAGTTAGTGTTTATAAATGTTGACTATTTTTTTATGTCTTCATATACTCTGTAATACTCTATATTCGGTAATAGGCACAACATTAGTACATTATGATTAACTAAACTCCAGACTTCATTTGGATTTTGCCAGTTTTTCCGCCAATGTCATTTTGAATCTTTTAAGGAAAAAAAATACTAATAAAAGGAGGGGGGAAGTTTTGGTAACCAATTGAGGGGGAAAAAATAAATAAACAACGTTAATTAAAGATAACTAAAAATAGAGAATTTTTAAATTGCCTAAGATTAATCTTTTTGACAGACTCCGGCCCACTGAGCGACTTCCCTTTCACTTTTCACTTTCATGCATTGGAGAAGGAAATGGCAACCCACTCCAGCGTTCTTGCCTGGAGAATCCCAGGGACGGAGGAGCTTGATGGGCTGCCGTCTATGGGGTCACTTCAGAGTCGGACTGAAGTGACTTAGCAGCAGCACACCCACTACAATTTGTGGCCTCCCTTGCAGTTATGTGTAACTGTAATTAATTTCTTCTCCTATTCAAAAGAATGGTATTGACACACATAACTTTAGGGCCTGGGCGTTAAGATCTTGGGCATCCCCTTCCAAGTCTTTCTTCTCTGTTTTCACAGTGAGAACGGTAACCTAAGGAAAGGCAGAGCAGTTGCCTGTTCCTAAATGACCGGGAAGAGCATGATTCAACCACCAATTTGAACCGTTCACACAGTAAATGCTACATAAGAGAGAAATAAACAACTCTCTCCCTTTCATTTATAATTTTAAAAATGGATTTGCAGCCCACTAGAAGTAAAAGGGAACTTTCTTAACCTGATAAAGGAATATCTAACAAAAGTCGGTAGCAAACTTCATACTTAATAGTAAAAGTTTAAAAGTATTTTCATCAATGTAAATAATGAGATAAGGTAACCCACTATTTTCATTACCATTCAACCTTGTAATACTAGAGGCTCTGACATTACAACAGGCAAGCAAAAGAAATATGATCTATAAGCATTGGAAAAGAATACACAAAATTTTCATTATTTGCAATACTATGGGTTTGTTTACACAGAAAGAAGAATAAAATCTATGATTATTAAAATGTATGAGAATGCAGCAATTTTTCTGGGTACAAGAAATCCATCGCATTCCTGTAACCAACTATTAAATAGTTCCAGACAATTGGATTTCCAGATAGAAAAAAAATTTGTGAATTACCCACACCAAAATATTAATTTCAGATTGATTGATTAGACACCTACAAGGGAAAATAAACTTTGTTTATTAGCAGAAAATATATGAAAATAACAAACTTTATGGACTCATGGTAAAGATGAACATTTTTAGGCAACATACCAAAGAAATCAAGGAAAGGTTTGATAAGTCAACTTCGATCATTTCTGTCACTTGTTGTTCCTCAAAAGATGTCCCCAAATAAATGGAAATGATAAGCCATAGACAGGGAAAACATACTCAAAATGCACATAACTAACCAAAAATTGATATAAGAATATACAAATCACTTCAAGAAAATATGAAAAGATAAATAACCCAATGGAAAAAATGGGAGGCAATTATAATAGACAATTCATAGAAGAAATAAAAACGGCAAATAAATATGAAAAGATGGTTAATGTAGAAAAAGAGGGAGAATAATGTAATTCACCATCAGAATGTTTTAAAAGTTAATCTTCTGTCACCATACCTCCATATGTTTTTTAAATATAAAAAACCTAAGCTATTATTGATAAACATAAAGTCCCCTTCATTCCTTCTCTAGTACTACTGGTTCCCAGATTCACCTTGGAGCAATAACAATCACATATTACATATATATGTTCCAGTCTATGTCTTTATATGCATATTTTAGATATATGTATTGCTGTGTGGTTTTCAGAATGTACTTAAAGGAATATTTTTCAAAAAGTAAAACTAGAAGTGGTCAGAGCCTGACATTCAATCCCTGAAAGGGCCTGCCATCAAAACCCACACTTTTCCCATCAAGAATGATTGTGTGGTACTTCTGAGACAGTGGATGTCTCCTTCTGGACCCCAGAACCAGACTGCTGTCCTGTAAGCCAGAGCTCTAGCGTTTTCCTGGCTGGAATGGGTGAAGCGTGAGACAGAGCAGAGCCATGGGCGAATTGGGGCCTCTAAAGGATAGAAATCATAAGGAATTTGATTTAGGTCATACCTGAATGGTCTAGTGGTTTCCTCCACTTTCTTCAAATTCAGTCTGAATTTGGCAATAAAGATTTCATTATCTGAGCCACAGTCAGCTCCTGGTCTTGTTTTTGTTGACTGTATAGAGCTTCTCCATCTTTGACTGCAGAGAATATAATCAATGATTTTGGTGTTGACCATCTGGTGATGTCCATGTGTAGAGTCTTTCTTTTGTTTCTGGAAGAGGGTGTTTGCTATGACCAGTGCATTTTCTTGGCAAAACTCTTAGTTTTTGCCCTGCTTCATTCCGTATTCCAAGGCCAAATTTGCCTGTTACTCCAGGTGTTTCTTGACTTCCTACTTTTGTATTCCAGTCCCCTATAACGAAAAAAACATCTTTTTTTGTGTGTTAGTTCTAAAAGATCTTGCAGGTCTTCATAAATCTGTTCAATTTCAGCTTCTTCAGCATTACTGGTTGGGGCATAGACTTGGATAACTGTGATAATGAATGATTTGTCTTCGAGACGAACAGAGATCATTCTGTGATTTTTGAGACTGCATCCAAGTACTGCATTTCAGACTCTTTTGTTAACCACGATGGCTACTCCATTTCTTCTAAGAAATTCCTGCTTAGTAGTAGATATGCTCAAAATTCTCCAAGCCAAGCTTCAACAATATGTGAACCATGAACTTCCAGATGTTCAAGTTGGTTTCAGAAAAGGCAGAGGAAACAGAGATTAAATTGCCAACATCCAATGGATCATGGAAAAAGCAAGAGAATTCCAGAAAAACATCTATTTCTGCTTTATTGACTATGTCAAAGACTTTGACTGTGTGCATCACAATAAACTGTGGAAAATTCTGAAAGAGATGGGAATACCAGACTGGTTGCAAATAGGAAAAGGAATATGTTGAGGCTGTATATTGTCACCCTGCTTATTTAACTTCTATGCAGAGTACAAGAGAAACGCTGGGCTGGAAGAAGCACAAGCTGAAATCAAGATNATCACAATAAACTGTGGAAAATTCTGAAAGAGATGGGAATACCAGACTGGTTGCAAATAGGAAAAGGAATATGTTGAGGCTGTATATTGTCACCCTGCTTATTTAACTTCTATGCAGAGTACAAGAGAAACGCTGGGCTGGAAGAAGCACAAGCTGAAATCAAGATTGCCAGGAGAAATATCAATAACAGATATGCAGATGACACCACTCTTCTGGCTGAAAGTAAAGAGAAACTAAAAAAACAGCTTGATGAAAGTGAAAGAGGAGAGTGAAAAAGTTGGCTTAAAGCTCAACATTCAGAAAACGAAGATNTACAGATTTCTCAAGAGGCAGGTCAGATGGTCTGGTATTTCCATCTCTTTCAGAATTTTCCACAGTTTATTGTGATCCACACAGTCAAAGGCTTTGGCATAGTCAATAAAGCAGAAATAGATGTTTTTCTGGAAAGTCTGTTGAGCTTAAAGCTCAACATTCAGAAAACGAAGATCATGGCATCTGGTCCCATCACTTCATGGGAAATAGATGGGGAAACAGTGGAAACAGTGTCAGACTTTATTTTGGGGGGCTCCAAAATCACTGCAGATGGTGATTGCAGCCATGAAATTAAAAGATGCTTACTCCTTTGAAGGAAAGTTATGACCAACCTAGATTGCATATTGAAAAGCAGAGATATTTCTATATATAATACAGATGAGCAAATAGGATTTACTATATAGCAAAGGGAACTATATTCAATATCTTATAATAACCTATAATAGTAAAAAATCTGAATCACTTTGCTGTCACCTGAAACTAACACAATACGGTAAATCAACTATACTTCAATTAAAAAAAAAATAAGAAGCAACAGACTTACAAGTCATAAGGAAGACTTTATTCCCTGACAGTTGTAAAACAAAGTTCCTGATTTGCATGTCAAATTTCTTTTCACCCTGAGTATTGTATAATTTATATGTGATTATTTAAAAATCTTAAAAGCACAATTTAGACATTAAGTTATACACTTAAATAATATATGTCTTAAGAAAGTTATTAGTCAAAAAGTAATAAATATAAAATACTGAGCACACTCCTGATACAAATACCTAGAAATTCCAGATGGGATATAATAAATGTAATTTCAAATAGAGAGCTAATATAAAAAGGAATAAAGGGAAATCATATTGTGCCAGAAATGAAGATAAAAGAGAGCAGCCATGCTGGAAGCCTGAGAGTAGCGGCCGTAGGCACCTGGAGTGGGGGTGGAGAGAAGAGTAAACAGGCCTTGGGCCCCTCAAGGTGAGAAGTTGGAGCTAACACCTCCAGATAAAAGTCCCCTCAAGGCCTCATCTTCAGAAAATGTATGGATAAGAAAAAAATGCATCCTAACCCCAAAAGACAACATGTTATTTTGGGCCTTGGAAAGTGGGTGCTGAGACATAGTTTAAAGTACAAGAGGATTATTGGAGAATGATGCCTATAAAGGTAAAAGGAGGAGGAAATGGGGTTTTGCAGGCAACATCTCAGACCAGGACACAGATCCAGCATCTGTGAAAGGAAAGAGAAGAAGCAGGTTTGGGCAGCAGGAATAGACCATGAAGCAGCCTTGACAAAGTTTCAGCCAACTGAACAAAGGATGCTAGAGCAAATATTGCCTATTAGAGGAGTCCTGTGCTGGGCAGAAATGATGCTTTTGAACTGTGATGTTGGAGAAGATTCTTCAGAGCCCCCTGGATGGCAAAGAGATCAAACCAGTCAATCCTAAAGGAAATCAGTCCTGAATATTCATTGGAAGGACTGATGCTGAAGCTGAAGCTCCAATACTTTGACCACCTGTTGCCAACAGCCAACTCCTTGGAATACACCTTGATTCTGGGAAAGATTGAAAGCAGGAGAAGGGGACAACAGAGGACAGGATGGTTAGATGGCATCATCGATTCAATGGACGTGAGTTTGAGCAAACTCCAGAAGATGGTGAAGGGCAGGGAAGTCTGGCATGCTGCAGGCCTTGAGCCATGACTGAGTTACTGAACAACATTAGTAACTGGTCAGTTAACTGCACTTCTTATAGCTGAATAGTAAGCTCTTGAACAGAGATCTCAGTGGCATGACTCCATGGCTGCCACGGAGCATGACAAAAGGCTTTCTATCTCAAGCTAAGCTCTGAGCTTAGCTGATGGTTGGATGGCATCATCAACTCAATGGACATGAGTTTGAGTAAACTCAGGGAGTTGGTGATGGACAGGGAGGCCTGGTGTGCTGCAGTCCATGGGGTCACAAAGAGTCGGACATGACTGAGCAACTGAACTGAACTGAAGCTCTGAGTGATGGTAACGGATGGGGTGATATCTTCCTTGAGAATCCAAAACCACAGCTAGTACATTATGGAGACTGGGATTCAAGTTTATATTACCCTCAGGGCTGATAAATTGACATTAAAATTGGACCTAGGCCAATGAAAGCACTTGAGGTTTCTGGCTGAAAGAAACAAAAAGAGGAGGAACTATCCCACAGTCCAGACCACAAACCTGGCTCAATATAAGCTCACAATCAGAAATTGCAAAATCCACAAGGAAACAAAAGAGCAAGAGTAAGTATCCAAGAACTTGAATTTAGGTAAAATAATTCAAAATAGGCTAGAATGTTACTATTTTTATTTATAAAAACTAAGGACAGGGAATTCCCTGGCCACCCAGTGGTTAGGACTCTGTACTTTCACTGCAGAGGATGCAGGTTCAATCCCTATTGGGAAAATAATATCCTGAAAGCTGTACAACTAGAAGTAAGGAAACTTCTTACATTGTTATTAAACAACAACCAAAAAAAGGGGGCAAAAAGGAAGCAGCATAGAAAAAGCAAGGTTAATAGAAATCAACAAACCTTAAGAAAAAACAAGATACTATTAAAAAGAAACACTTTAAAAAGAAAACAAGAGAAGAAAATAGAGCCACTGAAAACTGAAAAATCAATGGACTTGTTAAGGTTAAGCAGCACATCTAGACACAGATTGGAAGAATTAGTTAAATGAAAGATAGATGAAGAAAGTACCCAGAATGAAAGACAAATATAATGACGGATGGAAACACAGCATATGTTGAGAACACAGACTGGGAACATCTACCATACATCTATCAGATCAGATTTTCTCATCTAGAAAGAGATAATTAGAAGAAAATGAATATTTTTGAGAGAATAACTAACAGTCTTCAAGAGTTAATGAAAGACATACATCCTCAAATCTAAGAGACACAAATGTAAATCCACACGTATAAACACTGGTGAAATTAGAGCACCAGAAGCAAAGCAGAAATCCTGAAAGCAGCCAGAGAAAAAGGCAGAGTGACATCAAAGAGAGGACTACTTACTAGATTGACAATAGGCTCTTCTATGATGAAAGCGGTGGAGACGGAAATGGCACCCCACTCCAGTGTTCCTGCCTGGAGAATCCCAGGGACGGGGGAGCCTGGTGGGCTGCCGTCTCTGGGGTCGCACAGAGTCGGACACGACTGAAGCGACTCAGCAGCAGCAGCAGCACAATGAAAGTGGAGGTCAGAAGACAATGGACAAACACCCACAAGAGTGGTGAGGGACAATAACCGTCACCCTAGATTTCACAGCCTGCTCAATCTATCACACACGAGCAAAGCCAAACAAAGACATTTTCGGAAGATAAAAATTGGAAATGTACCTCACTGAAAAGATACTGAGGACTATACTTTGAGAAGAGGAAACGTGAATGCAGTAAGAAGGACACAAGAAAACTGATGAGCAAAATAAATTTAGCAATCATGGGCAAATCTGAACATGCATGGACTTGATAAGACAATAATAAAGACAAGTCTAGGAGATACAAAACAAATGGAACTATAACACCAGACAACATGTAACAAGGATGGAGCATAACTTCAATGAAAGCCCTGGTGATCTCACGAGAAGGGCAGAGACTTTCTAAGTCAAACATACATATTTATTATGTTCATAATAGCTGCTAAAGGAAAGAGGAAGAATGGCTCATAGCAGAGAGAGAACAGGTGACTAAAGAAAATCTGATTAATTTAACAGAAGGTAGAGAAAGGGGGGAAGAAGCAAAGTTAAAGTAAAATAAAGATCACAAAACAAGATGACAGAAAAAAAATCTAAATATATTTATATTCACTATAAAGAAAATAAGCTCTTCATTTGAAAGACAAATTGTCAGGGACTTCCCTAGCTTCCTTGGTGGCTCAGAGGGTAAAGCGTCTGCCTGCAATGTGGGAGACTGGGGTTTGATCCCTGGGTGGGGAAGATCCCCTGGAGAAGGAAATGGCAACCCACTCCAGCATTTTTGCCTGGAAAATCCCATGGACAGAGAAGCCTGGTGGGCTATAGTCCATGGGGTCACAAAGAGTCAGACACGACTGAGTGACTTTACTTTCCCTAGCGGTACAGTGACTAGAACTCCACACTTCTAATGCAGGGGTCCTGGGTTCCATTACAGGTCAGGGAACTATATCCCACAAGCCACAGCTAACGAGTTCCATGCCACAACTAAGAGTTCACATGCTGCAACTAAAGATCCAGCGTGCTGCAATGAAGATCAAAGGTCCCATGTGCCAAATCTACGACCTGGTGCAGCCAAATAAATAAATGTCCAGGAGACATATTATCAGATTATAAAACATGCAAAAATCCAGGTCTATGCTTTGAAGTTTTACAAGAAATATTAACTCACTGGGGGCCTAAACATGAAATGCTGCTGCTGCTGCTAAGTCGCTTCAGTCGTGTCCGACTCTGTGCGACCCCACAGCCCATTGGGCTCCGTCATCCCTGGGATTCTCCAGGCAAGAACACTGGAGTGGGTTGCCACTTCCTTCTCCAATGCATGAACGTGAAAAGTGAAAGTGAAGTCGCTCAGTCGTGTCCTACTCTTCGCGATCCCATGTTCCACCATTCCCACAGACTTCAGGAACTGTATCACGTACCCGCCTCGTCTTCCCTGTATTGGAAGAGAGCCCTGAGCCACACTCCCGAGCTCCACAAAAGAGTACCCAGATCCCTCTTACACTCTGGAACGGGAGGGACAGCCCAGAAACCCCTTCTCTTGCAGTCCTGTTTATGCTGGGGGGAGGGGAGGGGAGCTGCAGGAGGGACAGTGTCAGTTCGAAAGTGGTGCCTCCTCATAAGCTCTGTAGGTAACTGACTGTCCCCGTGCCTTCAGGCTGCACAAAATCAAAACGTGGGGTGTTTTAATGCCTTTTGTCCTCAGCTCTGGGCCTTAGCCTTGATTCCCAGACAAGGGTAAAACACACTTGATATTATGTAAATAGCATGTGACTAAATACCTAAAACCTAAGGACATAGTATAGTGCAGAGTAAAGAACTGGGAAGGAAAAAAGGCACATCACCAAACACTGATCAAAAGAAAGCTAGCATAGCAATACGACTGGATAAAACAGGCTTTAAAGCAAAAACCAGTGCTAGAATAAAAAGGTCACTGTGTTGTGAAATAGTGGCAGGCTTTATTTTGGGGGGCTCCTAAAATCACTGCAGATGGCGACTGCAGCCATGAAATTAAAAGACGCTAACTCCTTGGAAGAAAAGCTATGACCAACCTAGACAGCATATTAAAAAGCAGAGACATTACTTTGCCAACAAAGGTCTGTCTAGTCAAGGCTATGGTTTTTCCAGTAGTCATGTATGGATGTGAGAGTTGGACTTGAAGAAGGCTGAGTGCCAAACAATTGATGCTTTTGAACTGTGGTGTTGGAGAAGACTCTTGAGAGTGTCTTGAACTGCACGGAGATCCAACCAGTCCATCCTAAAGGAAATCAGTCCTGAATATTCATTGGAAGGACTGATGTTGAAGCTGAAACTCCAATGCTTTGGCCACCTAATGTGAAGAACTGACTCATTTGAAAAGACCTTGATGCTGGGAAAGATTGAGGGCAGGAGGAGAAGGGGATGACAGAAGATGAGCTGGTTGGATGGCATCACCGACTCAATGGACAAGAATTTGAGTAAACTCCAGTAGCTGGTGATGGACTGGGAGGCCTGGCGTGCTGCAGTCCATGGGGCCACAGAGTCAAACACAATGGAGCAAGTGAACTGAACTGATGTGAAAAAAGTAAGGTACAATGTACCTTAGAGAAGGAAATGGCACCCCACTCCAGTACTCTTGCCTGGAGAATCCCATGGATGGAGGAGCCTGGTAGGCTGCAGTCCATGGGGTCACAAAGAGTTGGAAAGGACTGAGTGACTTCACTTCACTCACTTCATACTTTATCACTGGAAAATGAAATGGCAACCCACTCCAGTTTTCTTGCCTGGAGAATCCCACGGACAGAGGAGCCTGGCTGGCCATGGTCCACGGGGTCGCAGAGTCGGACACGACTGAAGTCACTAAGCACGCACAATGTACCTAACAGCATGAACTCAAAACACAAAAAGCAAAGAATGACAGAATGAAGGAAAAATAGGAAAAAAATCACAATGGCGTGTTTCTACATACCTCTTTCTCTGTAATTGATAAAACAGACAAAAATTAGTAAGAATATAGAAAACCTGAAAAACAACTAGATATTTTATGTTCTTTTAAAATATACATAGAATATTTACAAAAATTGGCTGCAAAGCAAATTACAACAAATTCCTTTATTCAGATCACTGTTTATAATCACAATGGAATAAAATAAGAAATAAATAATAAAATGATATACAAAATATATATTTTTTAAGATTAACCACTTATTTAAGAAGAAACAGAGACTTCCCTGGTGGTCCAGTGGCCAAGACTCCAAGCTCCCAATGCAGGGAACTTGAGTTTGATTCCTGGTCAGGGAACCAGATCCCACATGCCACAGCTAAAAGATCCCCTGTGCTACAACTAAGACCCCACATAGTCAAACACATAAACATTTTTAAAGAAGAAAACCAAAGCACATTTTGCTGACATTTTAATATTGCCTTACATGTTTGTTTTTTGGAACAATTCCTACTATAATAAGTTCATAGCAAAAAACTTAAACTGATTACACAATATTTACTATTAATGTGTCAAATATATGACTGTTAATCTCAAGGGAGGAAATATAGCAAAAGTTTATACAATTATAGAACTAAATTCCTAGTGAAAAATATGTGTGTTTTAGTCACTCAGTTGTGTCCGACTCTTTCCCACGCCAGGGACTGTAGCCCGCCAGGGTCCTCTGTCCATGGGATTTCCCAGGCAAGAACACTTGAGTGGCTTGCCATTCCCTTCTCCAGGGAATCTTCGCAACCCGGGGATTGAACCCAGGTCTCCTACATCGCAGGCAGATTCTTTATCTGAGCCACCAGGGAAGCAGGGAAATGCAAATCAAAAGCACCATCAGATACCACCTCATATCTGATAGAATGGCTACTATCAAAACAAAACAAAACAGAAGATGGTTAGTGTTGGTGAGGATGCATAGAAACTGGACCCCTTGTGCACTGTTGATAGCGAAGTACAATGGTGCAACTGCTATGGAAAACATTATGGTGGTTCCTCAAAATATTAAAAATGGAACCCATATGATCTAGCAATTCAGCTTTGAGTACATACCCCACAGGATTGAAAGCTGCATCTCAGAGATAGTTATACAACCATGTTCATACAAGCATTATTCACAATAGCCACGGAGGAACAGATGAGCAAAATATGACCTATACATACAGTGAAATATCATTCACCCCTAAAACGGAAGAAAACTGTGACATATGCTACAATATGGATAAATCTTTTTTTTGTTTTTGTTTTTATTTTTGGTCATATGTAGGACCTTAATCCCTGGAGCAGCGATCAAACACTCAGCCCCTGCATTGGAAGGTAGAGTCTTAACCGCTGGACTATGGGGGGATATCCCCAAGGAGTCTGTGCTTATTTATTTATTTTTGGCTGCACCTGGCTGTTTGCAGGAGCTTGGTTCCCTGACCAGAGATGGAACCTGGACCCACAGCAGTGAAAGCCTATGTCTCAACCACTGGACCATCAGAGAATTCCCAACAAGGATGAATCTTGATGAATCTTTACATTATGGTAAGTAAAATAAGCCAATCATAAAAAGACGAATAACGTATGATTCTACTCACATGAGGCACCTAGAACAGTCAGATTCATAGAGACGAAAAGAAGAAAGGCAGCTGCCCAGAGCTGGGGCTGGGGGAAATAGGGAGTAATTGTTGGATGGGTATGATATGTTAGTTTTGCAAGATAAAAAGAGTTTTGGAGATTGGCTACACAACAGTGTGAATGTACTAAATACTACTGACTTTGAAGCATACGCTTTAAAATGGTGAAAGTGCTAAATTTTATATCGTGTATTTCATAGGAATTTAAAAAATTTTAATGGGCAAAGATTCTGAACAGACACTGCCCCAAAGAAGACGTACAAATGACCAACGTGCACATAAAAAGATGCTCAACATCATTAGTCACTAAGGAAATAGAATCTAAACTACTGCGGAGGGGCTTCCCTGGCGGCTCAGCGGTAAGGAATTCACCTGCCAACGCAGGAGACACAGGTTCCAGCCCTGGTCCAGCAAGATCCCACATGCCGTGGAGCAATGGTGCCCGAATGTCACAACTGCTGAGCCTGTGCTCCAGAGCCCACGCACTGCAGCTACTGAAGCCCGCCNGTAAGGAATTCACCTGCCAACGCAGGAGACACAGGTTCCAGCCCTGGTCCAGCAAGATCCCACATGCCGTGGAGCAATGGTGCCCGAATGTCACAACTGCTGAGCCTGTGCTCCAGAGCCCACGCGCTGCAGCTACTGAAGCCCGCCTGCCCTGGAGCTCACGCCCCAAACGAAACAAGAGAAGCCACGGCAACGAGCAGCCTGCGACAATGAAGAACAGCCCCCAGGCGGCACAGCTAGAGAAAAGCCCAAGCAGCCATGAAGACCCAGAACACCTGAAAAGAAATTAAAATAAAATTATTTTTTAAAAAAGCAAAGTGAGATACCACTCCGCACCCAGAGATCGCTATGATAAGAAAGATAATTAAGTATTGGTGAGGATATGGAGAAGTCGGGACCCTCTTACACCGGCTGGTGGGAATATAAAGTGCAGCTTCTTTGGAAAACAATTTAGCAGTTCCTGAAAATATTAAGTAGTTGGTCCAAGTAAGAGTAATCCTACTCTTGGGTTTATACCCAAGAGAAATAAGAATATCCGTCCATACAAAAATTTGTCCACAAATGTTCACAGCAGCGTTTTTGATAACAAAGAGTAGAAACAATCTAAAAACCTAGCAAGTGATGAACTGATAACTGAAATTGGGTCTATCCATACAACACAGTATTATTTGGCAATAACAAGGAATGATATACTCTCATGCTACAATGTGGATGAACCTTAAAAACATTCAGTTCAGTTCAGTTCAGTCGCTCAGTCGTGTCTGACTCTGAAAGTATAAAAAGCTAGTAAACACTGACCGCACATTACATGATTCTATTTATTTGAAATGTCCGTATAGGCAAATCTACAGAGACGGACAGTGGATTAGTTGTTACCCAGGACTGAGTGGGAGTGGTAGGGGCAAACGGAGAATGACTGCTTTTGGGTACAGGGTTTCTTTTTAGAGTGATGAAAATATTCTACACTTGGGCCATGGTGATGGGGGCATAACTCTGTGAGCATAATAAACCACCGAATTTTACACTTTACATGAAGGGATTTAATGCTATGTGAATTACATCTCAGTAGAGATGCAACTTTTATTAAAAGCTAAAAGAATCGATTCTGGATTAAAGATCTGTGTACAAGTTAAACTGTAAACAATTTAGAATAAAAAATTGAGACATATCCTTAAGGCATTGGATAGGGGACAAAATAAACAAAAAGCACAAACCCTAAAGTTAAAGTACTAAATTTAATTATATTTAAATGTAAATATTTGTGTAACATATATAACCATGAAAAATGTTAACGGAAAAGACAGAGACTTCCACGGTGGGCCAGTGGTTAAGACTCCCAGCTCCCAGTGGAGGGTGCCTGGGCTCCATTCCTGGTCGGGGAACTAGATCGCACATGCCCGGACGGAGTTCACATGCCACAACTAAAGAGTCAGCACTCCGCAGAAGACCTGGCACAGCCAAATAAATACTTTTTAAAAAGAAAGAAATTTATTTTCTGAAAAATTTAAAAAGAAAAGACAGGAGACAGACTGGGAGAAGATATTTGCTATGTGCACGACCAACAATGTAGTATGCTGGTTATAACGTCTAAGAACAACAGCCCAAAGGATGGTGGATAAACTATAAGGTTGAGCACACAGGTGCAGTGGTATAATTTCTGTGAAGCAGGCGGTTGAAACTTAAAGATGTATATTGTAAAATGTAGGGCAACCATTAAAAATGATGTATAACTAATTAGTGACTAATGAAAACAGAATTACTAAGAAAAATACTCAATCCAAAAACAGGCAAAAGGAAAAAATATGATTGAATGCATGGAACACAGAAAACAACTATGGTGAGTAAGTAGTAAGATGGGAGACTTAAATGCATCACCGTAAGTGTTTGGTGATAGAATTAATATCCAGAATATGTGTTTTTATTTTTAAGCCTGTAAACCAATAAGACTTTACAACAGAAATTTTGGCAAAGGATATGAGGAGAAAATTCACAGAGGAAGAAACCGAATATCTAGCAAACATGAAAAGATGCTCAACTTCCTTATTAATCAGGGAAATATAAATAAGTAAAATAATGAACTGCCATTCCACACTCATTCTGCTGGCAAAGGTTTAACGTCCATTATCAGGAAGTGTTGGTGAGGATGTGGACCTAGGCATTGCTGGTGGCTGTGTCACTGGGCCCCCCTCTCTGTGGTGAGCACTCTGGGGCGTCCAAGGAAGAAGAAAGCGCTCCTGTCCCCAGCCCCGAGTGTCTGTGTCCCTCCAAGAGCCACTCTGCCCAGTGGGCAAAGAGACATTTACGGGGATTCCCCTGTGGGGAGCGGAAAGTAAACGAGGTTATTTAGTCAATGAAATACTATACAGTGGTTAAAACGAATGACCCAGGCATGCTTGTTCAAGCATGACTCAATCTCAGAAACATAATGATGCATGGAAATCAAGCAAGTTCCAACAGGATATGGACTGACCTACATTATTCAAGTGAAAGTCTTGGATAGGAAACCAGTGCACGCACTGTTTACTGACACATGGTAGGAAAAGCACAGGGGAAGGGAAAGGAGAAAAAGGATTCGGTGGCCCTGGCCTTCTCTCCACCGGTTACTTTTCCTTTTAAAGAGAGATCTGACAGCCGACCAAGTCTGGTTCTTGCTGTCTCTCGGGGCAGCCTACCGGCCCTGACCACCCCTTCCTGCCCCCCGCCCCGACCCCCGCCCCCCCGGGGTCNAGTCAAAGGCTTTGGCATAGTCAATAAAGCAGAAATAGATGTTTTTCTGGAATTCTCTTGCTTTTTCGATGATCCAGCGGATGTTGGCAATTTGATCTCTGGTTCCTCTGCCTTTTCTAAATCCAGCTTGAACATCAGGAAGTTCACGGTTCACGTATTGCTGAAGCCTGGCTTGAAGCTCAGGGTATTTCAAATGTCTTTTTAACTTCACTGCTTGCTCTGTGGCCCACAATGGTATGCAAGGAGATGAAAAGTAAGAAAGATAGGATGAGCTATACAACAGAATAAGCAACTAAACCATTCTGAAACTTGAGGAAGAGGCAATTGCTCACACTTATGGATGATCTGAAAATGAAATACAGTCAATAATCATTCAATTCATAACAAACCTTGCTGATGAAAAGAATCAATAGAGAGCAGCATTGACAAAGGTAAAAATTGCATGACATGAAATTTTTCGTTGCCAAATATGGATAGGAAAAGTAAAATCTTGGTAAATTTTGGGTATGCAAAACTTGACACAGGAAAGTTGGATTTTATAAAAATAAAAGATACAGAACAAAATTCACCTTGCAAAAATACCAAATACAATAGATCAAAAAGTAATCAATGAACAAAACCTTGAAGAGGTGAAAAGGCAAAAGGAAAGTACTTAACTCTGATCCCAATAACTTTCTAACATAAATGCAAACTATGAAAATGTAACTGCATTGTATAGACAGTTTGTCATATATTAAAAATAGGTAATAGAATTCAATTTAGAGAAAATAATCAACTTGAGGAAAATTATAATTAAAATGTTGATGGTCATGAATATGTACTCAATATGTTCTTATAATTAACATGATGGGAAGTGACAGTGTTAGTCGCTCAGTTGTGTCTGACTGTTTACAACCCCATGGACTGTAGCCTGCCAAGCTCCTCTGTCCATAGAATTCTCCGGGCATGCATACAGAAGTCGGTTGCCATGGAAACAACCAAAATTCAGAGTTAAAATTGTTTTAAAAGATCTAAGATATCCCAGAAATCTTCGTGTGGTTTTAGATTATTAAAACAATTTACTTAAAACATCTATATTCCTGCAGCAAAGTTTAAGATGCTTAATTTAGTTATACATACACATACTATTGTAACTGCCTAGGGATATTCTAGAAGGATCATCCCAAAGAGATACCAGTGATAACCTCTGGAAGGGATGTAGGATCACATGGGACAGAGCTTATGAACTTTTGGAGTTTCTAAGAGTTTGAGACCTTTTGTTCTTTATTCTGATGAAGTCGAACAGCCAGTTGGGACCAAAAAGAAACATAATTCTGTCTTAAAAAACAAGTGTCTTGTTGTCCTGCCCATTGGGGGTCCTGCTTCTCCAGCAGTAGTTCTAGTATCTTCATCACTTCCATTCAACTGTTTACACACTTAGCCTCGCTCATTTTCTGGAGTTGCAGAAAATTCCCCTTTAGCACTTTCCTTTCTCTCCCTCATCTAGGAGTTTCCATCTTGACTTGTGGTCAGAAAATTTATCCAACTCTGTGGAGTAGGTAGGACAGGTTGTTATTCTAATTTATAGATGAACAAGTGGAAAAGAGTTTAAAGTACTTTTCCCAGTTGTAAGACTGGGTTTATGACCCACACTCCCAGCTCAGAGGTCCCTCTGTTGCAAGGTTACCCCTCTGAACTTTTAACCTGGCAGGTGTAATACAATAAATGTGCTACTTAAAAAAAGACAGATTCACAATCCACTTCCTAGATCAACCACCTACAATGGATCCTATTGCCTAATTAAAACAGTCCAACTTTAGATATATTGGCAAAACTGGAACTAAGAAGAATTTGGAAAAAATTACAGTGCAAATATAATTATTTTCTAAATTATTCCTTTATGACTTCAATTCCCTATTGAGTCTATGTGATTATTTTGCAGTTCACTAACTAAACAGGTGTATTTGGAGAAAACAAGGCAAGAGTAAGGAGTAAAATTAATGCTGTTCTCTCGTTTCTGAAAAAAAGATATGTAAGCTGTACCATAACCTCTTAATAAAATGAAATGCCAATTCTCTAAGAATTAAGACTGCACGGAAGTCTTGCAGTTTTACAGCCTGGGGATGAGGGGGACCCAGCCCCTCTCTCTGCCTCCTGCTGTCCTCTTCCTGGGTTTCCCTTGCCAACTGTGCGCTGGTCTGGCTCTAGAGTGTGTGACGGAGCACTGCGTGAGTGTGATGGGGCACTGCGTGAGTCTGTGTTTTTGTTGTTCAGTCACTAAGTCAGGTCTGACTCTGTGACTGCAGCATGTCAGGCTTCCCTGTCCTTCACACTATCTCCTGGAGCTTGCTCAAACTCATGCCCATTGAGTTGATGATGCTATCCAACCATCTTATCCTCTGTCACCCCTTTTTCCTCCTGCTCTCAATCTTTCTGAGGNTTAACTTCACTGCTTGCTCTGTGGCCCACAATGGTATGCAAGGAGATGAAAAGTAAGAAAGATAGGATGAGCTATACAACAGAATAAGCAACTAAACCATTCTGAAACTTGAGGAAGAGGCAATTGCTCACACTTATGGATGATCTGAAAATGAAATACAGTCAATAATCATTCAATTCATAACAAACCTTGCTGATGAAAAGAATCAATAGAGAGCAGCATTGACAAAGGTAAAAATTGCATGACATGAAATTTTTCGTTGCCAAATATGGATAGGAAAAGTAAAATCTTGGTAAATTTTGGGTATGCAAAACTTGACACAGGAAAGTTGGATTTTATAAAAATAAAAGATACAGAACAAAATTCACCTTGCAAAAATACCAAATACAATAGATCAAAAAGTAATCAATGAACAAAACCTTGAAGAGGTGAAAAGGCAAAAGGAAAGTACTTAACTCTGATCCCAATAACTTTCTAACATAAATGCAAACTATGAAAATGTAACTGCATTGTATAGACAGTTTGTCATATATTAAAAATAGGTAATAGAATTCAATTTAGAGAAAATAATCAACTTGAGGAAAATTATAATTAAAATGTTGATGGTCATGAATATGTACTCAATATGTTCTTATAATTAACATGATGGGAAGTGACAGTGTTAGTCGCTCAGTTGTGTCTGACTGTTTACAACCCCATGGACTGTAGCCTGCCAAGCTCCTCTGTCCATAGAATTCTCCGGGCATGCATACAGAAGTCGGTTGCCATGGAAACAACCAAAATTCAGAGTTAAAATTGTTTTAAAAGATCTAAGATATCCCAGAAATCTTCGTGTGGTTTTAGATTATTAAAACAATTTACTTAAAACATCTATATTCCTGCAGCAAAGTTTAAGATGCTTAATTTAGTTATACATACACATACTATTGTAACTGCCTAGGGATATTCTAGAAGGATCATCCCAAAGAGATACCAGTGATAACCTCTGGAAGGGATGTAGGATCACATGGGACAGAGCTTATGAACTTTTGGAGTTTCTAAGAGTTTGAGACCTTTTGTTCTTTATTCTGATGAAGTCGAACAGCCAGTTGGGACCAAAAAGAAACATAATTCTGTCTTAAAAAACAAGTGTCTTGTTGTCCTGCCCATTGGGGGTCCTGCTTCTCCAGCAGTAGTTCTAGTATCTTCATCACTTCCATTCAACTGTTTACACACTTAGCCTCGCTCATTTTCTGGAGTTGCAGAAAATTCCCCTTTAGCACTTTCCTTTCTCTCCCTCATCTAGGAGTTTCCATCTTGACTTGTGGTCAGAAAATTTATCCAACTCTGTGGAGTAGGTAGGACAGGTTGTTATTCTAATTTATAGATGAACAAGTGGAAAAGAGTTTAAAGTACTTTTCCCAGTTGTAAGACTGGGTTTATGACCCACACTCCCAGCTCAGAGGTCCCTCTGTTGCAAGGTTACCCCTCTGAACTTTTAACCTGGCAGGTGTAATACAATAAATGTGCTACTTAAAAAAAGACAGATTCACAATCCACTTCCTAGATCAACCACCTACAATGGATCCTATTGCCTAATTAAAACAGTCCAACTTTAGATATATTGGCAAAACTGGAACTAAGAAGAATTTGGAAAAAATTACAGTGCAAATATAATTATTTTCTAAATTATTCCTTTATGACTTCAATTCCCTATTGAGTCTATGTGATTATTTTGCAGTTCACTAACTAAACAGGTGTATTTGGAGAAAACAAGGCAAGAGTAAGGAGTAAAATTAATGCTGTTCTCTCGTTTCTGAAAAAAAGATATGTAAGCTGTACCATAACCTCTTAATAAAATGAAATGCCAATTCTCTAAGAATTAAGACTGCACGGAAGTCTTGCAGTTTTACAGCCTGGGGATGAGGGGGACCCAGCCCCTCTCTCTGCCTCCTGCTGTCCTCTTCCTGGGTTTCCCTTGCCAACTGTGCGCTGGTCTGGCTCTAGAGTGTGTGACGGAGCACTGCGTGAGTGTGATGGGGCACTGCGTGAGTCTGTGTTTTTGTTGTTCAGTCACTAAGTCAGGTCTGACTCTGTGACTGCAGCATGTCAGGCTTCCCTGTCCTTCACACTATCTCCTGGAGCTTGCTCAAACTCATGCCCATTGAGTTGATGATGCTATCCAACCATCTTATCCTCTGTCACCCCTTTTTCCTCCTGCTCTCAATCTTTCTGAGGATCGGGGTCTTTTCCAATGAGTCAGTTCTTTGCATCAGGTGGCCAAAGTATTGGAGCTTCAGCTTCAGCATCAGTCCTTCCAATGAGTATCCAGAGTCGATTTCCTTTAGGATTGACTGACTTGATCTCCTTGCTATCCAAGGGACTCTCAAGAATCTTCTCCAGCACCACAGTCCGAAAGCATCAATTCTTCATCGTTCAACCTTCCTTATGGTCCAACTCTCACATCCATACATGACTATCAGAAAAACTATAGCTTTGGCAGTATGGACCTTTGTCAGCAAAGTGATGTCTCTGCTTTTTAATATGCTGTCTAGGTTTGTCATAGCTTTTCTTCCAAGGAGCCAGTGTCTTTTAATTTAATGGTTGCAGTCACCGTTTGCAGTGATTTTGAAGACCAAGTAAAGAAAAACTTTCAACAGTGAAGTTGCCGGCTGCTTTCCAATCTAGGAAAAGTAAGAAAAAATCAGTTTGAGTTCAATCTGCTTTGTTCTTCACGGAGTTTCTGGGTGAAGACCTCTTGGTTAGGCAAGTATAAAATGAGCAGACACTGCCTGTTCCAGAAAAAAAGTAGCAAAATCTTTTCTATCACCTATTAGCATGCAAAGCTCTGGGAAGAAGTGGAGCAGTCTCTCACACTTTAATTAAAGCCACTATGAACCAAAGCAAAAGCTTTCCCACCAATCTGCCAGCTCCTTTATACTCCTCTACAATTTGTCCTTCATACTATAACCAGAACGATCTTTTAAAACTGTAACTCACATTCTGTTACTATTTCGTCAAAGCCTCCCTGTGGCTTCCCACCACATTCAGAATAGGTCTAAATTCCTTCCCCCAGCCTAGAGGCCACTCCTAATCTCCTATGATGCTGCACCTTGCTTAGTCTTCTGCAGCCACAGGAGCCTGCTTACTACTCCTCACACACCAATCTGGTTCTCTCCAGGTCTTTGTGCTTCCTGTTTCCTTTGCCCTCAACACTATTCCCCAAAACTTCACATGACTGACTTTCTCAGTATATTCATGCCTCTGCCCTAAGTTCATCAGAGGATCCTTCCTGGCCATTTTGTTTAAAGTGGGACCTATCCACTCCTATTCCTTTAGCCTGCCTTTGTGCTCCATAGCATCTCTTTTTCTTACCTGTCATGGTATTTGTTTGCATATTATCAGTATCATGAACTAGAATGGTCACTCCTTGAAGCCAGAAGTTTTGTCTTAGTCACCACTGTATCACTGCACATGGAATACTGGCTGGCCATTAGTCAGTGTTTAATAATTTTTGTGACAGAATGAAAGAATCTTAACCTCAGTGTTATAATTTTTATACATTTTCTTTCTGAGAAAACTTGAAGGCAGCTTTGACACATCCCTTCAGAAGATAAGACAGTGTTGCTCCTCCGCTGTTTATTCGTAGTAATTGTCCGACCTGTTTCTTTGAGATTTTTTTCAAGTCACTGTTTGTGGATGTTTGTAGGCCTTGCCAGAAAGCTTCCACTCAAAATCATCTCATCTAGTCCTTAAATTTGGATGCACTATTGCACTGCCATCTCTAAATTGCAGTTAGGGTTCTCATGTGATTTTACCTGAATTACTTTTCTTTCTGGATAGAGTCTTGTTAACTCCTCATTGGCTCTGTGTTTTTCTGTCCCGCTCCCCGCCACCAATTTCTCTCAGTGGGAGCTGACTCCATCAGCAGGTGGGGATCTAGATCTGTTCATTCACAATTAATACCTTCTTGACTTTTTCTTTGTATCTCTGTCCACCTAATGAAATTACTGTTCTTCAAAAGAAGCAGCTAAAATGCTTTGGTTTTTCTCTGATGGATGATTTTCACCCAACTTTTTGGAACTCAAAATAGAATAACTTGCTTGAGGAGAAAGGGGCCTGGATCTTGCCTTAAGAGAAAGTGACTAACCTTCCCTGGGTTTCCTTAATTTCCATATGCCTATGAAAACCAGTGTTAACAGTTGCTGTGTATATCCCCATAACTTTTTCCACACTTATGTAAGTATACACAGAGGGTTGTTATTTGATTAATTAAAGTTAGTATACTAAGTACATGACTCCAATTGCTTTTTTCCCTTAACATGAGCTATGGACAGCTGTCTTCTGAAATCAATCAAGTACTCCTTCACAGATTTAAACTCAGCAAAAGAGTCCTTGATTCAAAGATTGCCACAATTTATTCACTCATTCTCCCGTTGAAGGTCAGAATTTTGCCTTCAGTGTGTCCACTGTTGGTTGACAAGCCATACTTCATGACTATCAATCACCCTACTGAGTATCTTATTAATAGATAACTTGATTTCTTGCTGGATGTTTCTACAGAAATTCCAACACATCATCAGAAAATGGATATTTGCTTGAAAAGCTTATAGGTAATTTCCTTAGTGTCACCCTCCTTGTTGTTGATTTCATGCAATAATGTGAAATCAGAAATCGTGAGGTGGTGTGGAGTGTTTAATGGGATAAGGACTTTGCATGTGCTTGTGGACAAAGAATAGGCACACAGGGAAAGCCTTGCACCCAAAGGCTGGGGGCCAAATTCCAGTTTTAATTCCAGGATTTAACTGTGTGATCTTAATTAAGTAACTGGCCCTTTGGGTCTTATGTACTTTCAGGTTCACTTAGGGAGGTAGGTAATACAATGCTTCTCAGTCTAGGGAACCCTTGCCATTGGAGAATGTAGCTGCTGAGGGTTCTCTGGGCTATGGGAATCAGGATGCATGTTTCTAAGGTCTGTGATTTAAAACTTTTCTAACACAATGTTGTAAATCAATTATACTCCAATAAACATTTTAACGAAAACTTTTCTATATTTATCATTCACGGACATCTTATGGGATACAGTGGAAAATCAATATGAATGAGACCCTAAAGAAAATCCCTAGCTGTGGTCAGCTGTCATGAGGTTGCTCTTTCCTCTCATCATTGTTTCTAAAACAATGCACTGAGTAGAAATAGCCTAGCAGGGTCTCTTCAACTCTAAAAATGGTGAGGACAGGGCAGTAGTCATTCCAATTATCTCAATTTAGACAGTGGATCCATTTCTTAAAGAGGCTGAAAAAATTTAAATGCCCAAGGGCAAGAGTATATATATATATCAGTGGGGTAGACATCCAAAATCAGTCACACCTTACTTACCATGTTGCATGAATTAGAATAATTTTCTCATTTAACAGATACTTACTTAGTGTCAGCTCAAGGAGGAGTGACACGGGAGGAAGGGCATGTGAGAGACACGTGAGGCTAGAGGAGGAAGTATGTTTAGAGGCTAGTGCACCTGCAGTGAGAGGGAAAGTAGTAGGAAATGAGGTTGGACAGGAACCAGGTTCTGCCTGGATCCTACCCTGGACCAATTCAAACGTAGCTGCTAGAGGTAGCACAGGCATGTAAGTTCCTTAGATGACTTAGATGGAGAAGGCAATGGCACCCCACTCCAGTACTCTTGCCTGGAGAATCCCAGGGAAGGGGAAGCCTGGTGGGCTGCCGTCTATGGGATCACACTTTAGGGCATGACTGAAGCGACTTAGCAGCAGCAGCAACAGTAGCAGATGACTTAGATACCCATGTGAGATGAGACTCACTGATGTGGGGTCTTAATGACTTTTGACCCTGAGTGTTGGTCAACAGAGAGGCTTCTAAAAGTAATTTTTATTGTGGTAAAATACATGTCATTTAACATCTACCATCTTAACAAATTTTAAACGTACGGTTCAGTGGTATTAAATACATTCATCACATTGTGCAACTATAACCGCAATCCTTCTCTGTAACTCTTTTCATATTGTAAAACTGAAACTCTGTACCCACTAAACACCGACTCCTCATTCTCCTCCCCCCTCAGACCCCTGACACCACCACTGTATTTTCTGTTTCTATGACTTTGACTAGTCTAAGTATCTCCTCTAAGTGGAAACATACAGTATTTGTCTTTCTGTGACTGGCTTATTTCATGTAGCATAATATCCTTAAGGTTCATCCACATGGTAGCATGTGTCAGAACTTCCTACCTCTTTAAGCAATATTCGATTGTATGTATATATCAGCTATCTATTCATCTGTCTATGGACACCAGAGTTGCTTCCACTATTGCGACTAATGCTGCTATACATATGGGTGTACATGGGTGTACAGACTCTACTCTCGATTATTTTGGGCATATACCCAGAAGAAGAATTGCTGCAACATATGGTAATTCTATTTTTAATTTTTGAGGAATAGCCATATTGTTTTCCAGAGTGCCTGTACCACCAACAGTGCAAAGGGCTGCAAACTCTCCATATTCTCACCAGCATTTGTTATTTTCTGTTTTTGATAGACACCACCATAATGAATGTGAGGTGGTATCTCATTGTACTTTAGGTCTGCATTTCCCTAAGCGTTGCTGATGCTGAGAATCTATTCATACTCTTATTGGTCATTTGTATATCTTTTTGCTTCAAAGAGTATCTATCTATTCAAGTCTTTATCTTTTCCTATTCTTGAAATTTTTGTTATTGTTCAGTTTTTGGGTTTTCTGTATATTCTGGCTATTAGTCCCTTATCAGATATATGATTTGCAAGCGTTTTCTCTCATTTTGTGGGTTGCCTTTTTACTTTGTTAATAGCGTCTTTCTAAAACATATGCTTGGCTGCACTGGATCTTAGTTGTGGCACACACGCTCTCCATTGTGCTGCACTGGGTCTCAGTAGTACGTGCTCTCAGTTGCCCCAAAGCATGTGGCATCCTAGTTCACTGACCAGGGATCGAATCCATGTCTCTTGCATTGCAAGACAGATTCTTAGCCACTGGACCACCAGGAAAGTTTCTAATAGTGTCTTTGGATGCACAGTATTTTTTAATATTCATGAAGTCCACTTTTTCTTTTGTCGTCTTGCTTTTGGTGTCACGTCTAAGACATCATTTCCAAGTTCAATGTCTTTAAGTTTTGCTATATGTTTTCTTCTAAGAGTTTTATAGTTTAGGATTTCCACTTAAGTCTTTGATCAACTTTGAGTAATTTTTTTGTATATTGGTGTTAGATAAGGATCCAGCTTCATTTTCTGGTATGTGGATATCCAGTTTTCCCAGTGCCTTTTGTTGAAAAGACTGTCCTTTCCCCATTGAATAGTCTTGGCAGCCTTATCAGAAATCATTTGACGATACATGTGAGAGCGCTCTATTCTGTTTAATTGGTGTTTACACATGTCTTTATGCCAGTACCACATTGTTTTGATTACTTGAGCTTTGTAGTAAGTTTTGGAAAGAGGAAGTGTGAGTTCTCCAGCTTTGTTCTTCTTTCTCAAGTTTATTTTGGCTATTGAGATTCCATATGAATGTTAGGATGGGTCTTCCAATTTCTGCAAAAATGTCATTGGGATTTTGATAGGGATTTCACTGAATCTAGCTGACTTTGGGTAGTATTGACATCTTAATAATACTGTCTTTCAATCCATAAACATAGAATATGTCTCCAATTATTTATGTCTTTAATTTTTTTCAGAAATGTTTTGTAGTTTTTTATATGAGTCTTTCACCTCCTTGGTTAAGTCAGTTCCTAAGTATTGGGTTGGCCAAAGGTTCTACCTTAACCCTAAGACATATAACCCTAACCATAACCCTAAGATATATAAAGTATCTTCTTTGACCACAATAGGATGAAGTTTGAAATGAACAACAGAAGAAGTACAACTGGAAAGTTCACATATTTGTCTTTTTAAACCTATTGAGATTTAATGTGTGCCCTAACCTATGGTCCCTCCTGGAAAATATCCCATGTCACTTGAGAAGAAAGCATATGCTGTTGTTATTGGATAGAGTATTCTGTGTATGCTTGTTAGATCTAGTTGGTTTATTGTGTTAAGATAACTATTGTCTGTCTAGTTTTTCTATCCATTGTTGAAAGTAGGGTATGTAAGTCTCCAACTATTATTGTAGTGACATTTCTCCTTTCATTCTTTCAATTTTCACTTTATATATTTTGCTAATCTATTATTAGATACATACTGCTGCTGCTGCTAAGTCGCTTCAGTCATGTCTGACTGTGCGACCCCATAAACAGCAGCCCACCAGGCTCCCCGTCCCTGGGATTCTCCAGGCAAGAACACTGGAGTGGGTTGCCATTTTCTTCTCCAATGAATGAAAGTAAAAAGTGAAAGTGAAGTCACTCAGTCTTGTCCGACTCTTCGTGACCCCATGGACTGCAGCCTACCAGGCTCCTCCATCCATGGGATTTTCCAGGCAAGAGTACTGCAGTGGTATTAGATGCATAAGTGTTTGTAATTGTCATTTCTTGTTGTATTGAAACTTTTATTAATATAAAAATGTCATTTATTTCTTGAAAACTTTTTCTGTGAAGTTCTATTTTATCTGACATTAATATAGCCACTCCTGCTCTCTTTTGGTTACTATTTGCATGGAATATATTTTTCTGTCCTCTCACTTTCAGTGTAATTTGCGTCTTTGTATTTAAGCTGAGTTTCCTGCAGACAGAGCATAGTTGGATCATATGTTTTTATCCGTTCTGCCAATCTCTATTTTCTAATTGAAGTGTTTAATCTATTTCCAAGTAAGTTAATTACTGATAAGGAAAGCCTCACTTCTGTCATTTGCTACTTGCCTTCTAGCTTTTTTCCCTCATTTTCTATATTACTGTCTTCTTTTGTGTTTACTTGATTTTTTTAATAGTGAAATAATTCCTTTCTTCCTTTTCTGTATATACACAGCTATTTTCTGTTCAGTTTGGGGAATACATTTAACATCCTAAAGTTATAACACTCCAATTTGAATTTATACCAGCTTAACTTCAACAATAGTTTTTTTTAACACAGTAATAGTTTAATAGTTTAATAATTTTTAACATGCAAAACCCCTACTCCTTTACAACTGTGTCCCCACTCCTTTCAGTTGTTGGTGTCACAAGATTACATCTTTATATGTGTGTGAACAAAACATAATTTAATAAATCTTTTAAATGCATTAATGTCTAAAATTATGTAGAGAACAAAATGTAGGGTTACAAATCAATGTTCAATAGTCTAGTTTTTAGACTAATAATTAAAAAAAAATCCAAGTCTCTTGAATCATGTAGAAACACAAAATGGACTTAGCACACACATGCAGACACCATTGTTACAGTGGTTACAGTAATATCAGCTTTTATAATTACTATGTGATTACAATTATTTGCATTATTGAGACATTTATTTCTTCATACAGTTTCTAGTCTTTCTAATGTCCTTTGGTTTAACCCTGCAGGGCTCCCTTGAGCATTTCCTTCAGGGCAGATCTACCGGTAATGAACTTTCTCAGCTTTTATTTATCTGGGAGTATGTTAGTTCCTCTGCTCTTGAAGGGCAGTTTTGCTGGATATAGGATTCTTGGTTGAGAGCTTTTTAGCTTTGATATTTTTAATATATCAGCCTACTGCCTTCCTCCAAAGTTTCTGATGAGAAACCTACTGATTATCTTACTGAGATAATCACTTCATGTGATGAGTTGCTTCTCTCTTGCCTGCCTTCAAAATTCTCTTTATTTGATTATAATATGTCTCTGTGGATTTCTTTGAGTTCATCTTACCTGAAGTTCATTAAATTCCTTTAATGTTTAAATTCATATCTTTAATTAAATTTGGGACGTTTTTAAGCTATTCTTTTTTCAGATATTCTCTCTGCACTTTACCCTCTCTCTTCTCCTTCTGGGACTTCCACAGTGCATGTTTAGGTCCACATGATAGCATTCCACAGATCCCCTGGGCTCTGTTCACTGTTTTTTTCACTCTCTTTTCTTTCTCCTCTTCAGACTCAACAGTTTTCTTGTCCTTGCTTGTCCTGTCTTCAACTTCACCCATTCTTTCTTCTGACTGATTAAATCTGCCTTTGAATCCTTCTAATGAAAGTTTTGTTTCAAGTATTATACTTTACAGTTCCAATTTTCTTTTTGGTTTATTTTTAGGTTTTCTACCTCTTTACTGATATTTCATTTTTCACACATCCTTTTCTTGACTTTCTCTACATCTCCCTTTCAACCTTCGAACATCCTTAAGATGATTGATTCAAAGTCTTTGTCTAGTACAACTGCTATCAGTTTCAAGGACAGTTTGTCTTGACTTATTTCTTTCTCTTGAATAGATCATGCTTTCTTGTTTTTGTATGCTTTTTGAGGTTTTGTTGAAAAATAGACATTTGAATAAAATTATGTTGGAACTCTGGAAACTATATTGTCTCCTTTCTCCTGGGTTTGCTGGGATTTGCTATGGTTTCTGTTTTTTTGTTTGTTTGTTTGTTTGTTTCAACTGTTGTAGTCTGGCTCTATGCCAGGGATCATCCTGGTATAAACTTAAGATCATCTCAGGTCTTTTCTGAGCCTATGCCGTTCCCTCATTATGTATAGTTACTTTCTAATTTTCACCATATATGCTATTGTTTTTGAATATCCTAGCCTTAATGTTTGACTTCCAAAAGTTAACAAAAGAGAATAATGATGAGGGATGTGTTCCAGTCCTTTAAATCCCCTACAAGTTACTTTAGCCAACGGGGAAGAGGGCTTGCAACCATGGGGTGGAGATATAGCAACAACGGATCTCTCCTCTTTGCATCTCTGTGATCAGAAGCAGAAATTAGAGAACAGATGCTTGGTATTTGGCAGACAGGATGCATTTTGCCCACCCTGGCTCCTACAAACTGTGTGCAAGCTGCTCCAGAAACCCATGCACAGCTGTCTGCCATACAGCTGGGGGCAGGGGAGGATGGTACTGTAGCATGAACTGAAGCTGATCAGAATTAACCACAATTTACTGTTCAAGCCTTCCCATGGAAGTTGAAAGACTTAAATAGACTCCAGGGTTACAAAGTAGTTACATCAGACAAGTTCTTCCAGTGCGATTGTTGTCTAGATGGGGAAACAGATTTTTGGTGAGTCCTACTCTACCATCTTCCCCAAATCCTCTCCCACTGGTGAGTTTTTGAACAGAGCTCCTTTATGTCTGTGAATCATTCTGGATGCTGCATTAAGAAATGACCAAAGGGAGGACAGGGTGGGTAAGGGGAGACCTGATAAGGGACTACTCCAATAATCCAGGTGAGATATGATCATACTTGACCACCATAGGGTTGTTGTGCTGATAAATATTTTAATCTGGATATATTTTGAAGGTGGAGCCACCAAGATTTGCTATTGAATGAGAGGTAAATAAAAGCTCGTGGAAAAGGAAGTCAATATAAGAAATGCCTATTTTTGAAATGAACAAAAATAGTCGTGGAAATGTCCTAAAAGCCACAAGGAAAATTAGATTTTAACCATTTGTTCTGACATTCCCTATCTTCTTCATTAAAATTCTTTCCACCATTTTTGGTCATGGGCACTGATATTAGACCCAGGCTTTTCACTCCTCTGAATTGCACTGGCATGAGTTTGTCTTACCATATATTCTCATGGATAAAGCCTGTGACCACCCTTTTCAATGGGCCTAAAAACATTCTTTTGGCTTCAAACATGAAAGCTCTTTGCTGCTCCTCAACTTAGGTCCTCCCAGAGATGATAGCTGATATTTTTGCAGAAATAACTTTTATTTGGACACACATAAGACCACCTGGAAAAATAAGTATAGCCCACTGATGGCTCTCTTGAACTACCACTCTGCTAACATCAGACCCTCCACAATTTTAGCAAGTGTTTTAAATTGTATAATTCTGAAATTAGTATGTCCTTCCAAGAAGTTGTTGGCCTACACTCTTAATGACTATAATATGTGGCGGTAAAACACATCACTCATCTGCTTTTTCAATCTCTGGTACTCTCTGTCCTTGAGAACCAGAAAATATCTTTGAGATCCTTCGAATCAGTGAGGAGCACTGGGGAAGGGAGAAGTCCCTCACATGTGACAGATATTTTAGGGGATGTGGTTATAATTATTCTTGTCTTCAGACTCCCATCAGTACAGTTTGGTCAACATGGCGAATCACGGAATTCTCTCATTGGTAAGCCCCCTCTCAAGGGTGTTAAATGTCTCGCTTGGCACTTTGTTTTATTTAGCTAACTTTTCAGCCTATTTTAACACGTGGAACCTCCTGAAACATGAGCCAGAGAGCCTACGAATCTAGCTCCATTTCGTTCTGGTCTGTCACTTTGGTGTTAGCATTTTCCTCACTCTTGTTTCCAGTCC
Source organism: Neotragus pygmaeus (assembly GCA_006410875.1). Classification (NCBI taxonomy): domain Eukaryota; kingdom Metazoa; phylum Chordata; class Mammalia; order Artiodactyla; family Bovidae; genus Neotragus; species Neotragus pygmaeus. The sequence goes on along the minus strand of SJYV01044988.1, from coordinate 70,320 downwards.
GAGTTATGAAACCATTTCAGTTCAGTTTTAATAACCTCCCTGGCATGGCAAGCTCTACGAGAGCTGCCAAACTTAATACGCTGACTCCCTGTGAAGAGGGCAGCGGCTCTGGCCAGGGGAGGACGGGAGACGGATTTTCTATAAACGCATCCGTTTTCCATTACAGCCCTTTCTGATTTGGTAGCAGACTGCCAGGTGCAGCTGGTTTCCTCTTCTATGCACAATCACTTCTGACTTTGGTTTCTGAATTTCCTCGTCTCCTGACTCACCCGTGATCCTACCTCGTGATCAGTCTTCCTGCCTGTGGAGTAGGTCCCAGGGCTCAGCAGCTGTAAGTGGGGCTAGCTTCACCCTGCAGGATGAAACTCCTGGTCAGCAACGTGTGTTTGTAGAGGCTTCCATGACCACCAGAGGGGAAGCTGCTTTTCTGGGGCAGAGAATGCCGTCTTTGTGGAGTGAAGCAGGATTCTACCTGCAAATGGATTTCCACATGAACTGCAGTCATACCACTGAAGGTGTCAAAGTTCTCTGAGACAGCACCAATGAGACCTTCCCCCCCAGCCACTCCTCTACAACAAAACAAAGATCAAGCTAGATGTCCAGGTCCATCGTCTTTGGTCTCATTTTTGCCTTAGGTTCGCTGCTTATTTCAAATGAAGACATGTTCATCTCATTGAGTAAAGGGCATGAAAACTTTCACTTCTTACAAAATGTGCAATAAACTGTAGATTTCAATACAATATGGTTTACAATATGGAGATGCTCTGCTTTAAGCCAATGAAATGCATGAAATTCCAAATCAATAAACAAATAGAAAGGTTAAGGCAGTAAATAGAATTACTTGCTTTACAAGAAGAGTGGTTATAAGAAACTATAAGTAGCTATTCTCTGTCCGGACAATAATACACTATCATTTCTTCTTCAGATAAGGTGAGCTGTTCCTATAACAAGAGTATTCAGTAGAAAAATAGCTCAGGGACAGATCCAAAAGGCCACTCCAAACTGGTGTGTAAATTCCCAGTTGGCAACATGGCCACCTATAATTTCCTTTAGAACCTNGTTCCTATAACAAGAGTATTCAGTAGAAAAATAGCTCAGGGACAGATCCAAAAGGCCACTCCAAACTGGTGTGTAAATTCCCAGTTGGCAACATGGCCACCTATAATTTCCTTTAGAACCTCAGCTTAATCTGATTACATTTCCACTAAAATTCTCTAGGGTAATTAAGTGGTAGGAGTTAAGGGGTAAACTTTCCTTGGGTTTTAGCTGCTTCTTACCACACAAGTATTTGTGGCCTCATAGCAGAAACCTCAGTGATGCAAAGTCACCATGTGGAGAGAGGGCAGACATCTGGGTGTCTTATCACCTGGCAGTTTTCATCTTTTCTTCTGCTACCACCTGTGATGGGGAATGACTAATGCATCGATAAAACAGACCAGAAGTGAAGCGCAGCTCTGCAGGTCTGCTGAAGCCCTGCTGAAGCCGCACCACTTTCTCCTCTGCTCAGGAGTGTCTTAGAGTGCAAGTGGACCAAAGTGTTTTGGGAGGGGTAACTTGGGATGAAGTCTTACCATTTTTATGTTTATCTTCTAAAAATTTGGTATCTTCTTTTTAGTAACAGTTTGCTTGTTACAAACAGCCCCCCTGAGATCTGCTGTGTAATCTGCCGCTATACAGATTGGAGGCCCNGTTTTGGGAGGGGTAACTTGGGATGAAGTCTTACCATTTTTATGTTTATCTTCTAAAAATTTGGTATCTTCTTTTTAGTAACAGTTTGCTTGTTACAAACAGCCCCCCTGAGATCTGCTGTGTAATCTGCCGCTATACAGATTGGAGGCCCCTCTGAGTGTCCAGGGTCCAAGCAAGCAGGGACAGCCTTCCCTCTGGACAGCTCCAGGTCTGGCAGACTTGCTTAAGGGCTGGAGCTACAAAGGGGAAGATTCGGGTAGGACCTGGAAACACCCTCCTATACTTTGAGTCAGACCCTGTTGCTTTAAGCAACCCTCGTTGCAGGTGGATGCTCGTCATTCTGATCTAGCTGGTTGTTTTTGTTTTTGTTTTTACTTTTTCTGTTGCTGATGGTCTTCACAGCACAGCCCTTTCCTGAAACATCACAGGACATTCAAATTAGCAATCTCTGGCTGTAGAGTTGCAACCTGTCTTGTGTGCGTTGTGCTGCGCTCAGTCGTGTCCAATTCTTGGTGACCCCATGGACTGAAGCCCTCCAGGCTCCTCTGTCCATGGAATTTTCCAGGCAAGAATAGTGGAGCGGATTGCCATTTCCTCCTCCAGGGGAATCTTCCTGACCCAGGGATCAAACCCGTGTCCCTGCATTGGCATCCCTGAATAATTAGGCTTTTACAAGCTTTTAAAACCCAAAGTTTGCTTCAGAAACATATCCTTAATTTATTGGTCCTAAGTTAAATGAACACAAATTCATTTGTAATGTTGAAAATTATTTTCCAATTTAGTGAAAATGTTCACTGGACTATTTTTTTCCTTACAGGGAAAATAAAATATTTTAGCAACAAAAAGGGGCCTTTCAAAAATGAAAATTCTGTTGTTATTACAAGTTTTCTTCTTTCCCCTCCCCTGGCCACTGGGGGACCTACAGAATTCAATTGTCTTGAAGGGGAACTCTTCTGGAGCCTGGTGTGGGGTATGAGGGTGGCTGGTTTGGTTCATCAAAGCTATGAGTTTAGAACAAACAGAAAGGGGAAATTACCTTGTTATACAGGGAGTGTCCTCAAGAAAGAAGCGTCAGTGGGGCAGATGGGGGCTTCTGTATTTGGCTTTGCAGAGTCCAGTGTGGGCATGAAGTGAAACGTGGAGAGGGAGATGGAGATGGAGATGCTATGGATTGACTGTTTGTTCTCCCCAGTTCATATGTTGAAGCTTTAACACACACACATACACACTCCCCACACAGTGTGATGAGCCTTGGAGGTAGGGCCTTTGGGAGTAATTCAGATAAGATGAGGTCATAAGGGTCGAGCCCCCATGATGGGATTAATGTCCTAAGAAGAAGAGACCAGAGTCCTCCCCTTCTCCCCTTGCAGATACAGCAAGGTGAAAGATATGCACAAACCAAGAAGAGCGCTCTCACCAGACACGGAATCTGCTAGCACCTTGATCTCAGACTTCCCAGCCTCCAGAACAGTAAGAAATAAATATTTATTGTTTAAAGCATGGGGTAATTTGTTACAGTAGCTGGAGCTAAGACAGGAGGAGAAAATGTTGAATGGAGCAAATTCAGATTTTTTTTCTTCCAACTAAAGAAACTCTGCTTTCAGAAAAAGAGGAAATTATCTGTTTTAAAATTCAAACTTCTGTGTGTGTGCGTGTATAGACATTCTCCAGGCTTATTATTTGATACCAATCCTCTATTGTCACTTAATGCCAAGTGTAAATTAAAACTTGGAGGAGAAAAGTGATTATTCTNTTTTCTTTTCTACTAATGGGGTTCAAGTTACTTGAATTTTAGACTTGTTAGCCTTGTATTAGGTTCTTTTATCTATTTTGTCTACTGCTGTTTCTCTACATGCCAAGATATATATTTTCTCCTATTTTTCATTATCTGTGTTTTGACTCTTCTGTTAAGTCTATTAATTGATATCTTAGTTGCAGTTGTTTTTTATTTATTTCATTTTCATATTTGTTACAATTTCCATTCTGGCTGAAATTCTCCCTCTTATTTAATTCCTCAAAAATATTAACTGTGGTTATTAAAAGTCTATCTCTATTCCAAACATGGACTTTATAATAGCTATTTTTTGTGAATCTGTTTATAATGGCTGATTTTTTGTGTGTGGTGTTCAGTCCAGATTTTCATTTTTTGGAAGTCTTGTTACTTTTGATCGCATGTTGGACATTTTATGTGGGGGCACTATAGACATAAGTTCCTGGATTATATTCTAATGTTTTTTGACCAGAGAGAATTTCCTTTTGTTTTTAAGAGACAACTAGGCTAGGATACGGAGAAGGCAATGGCACCCCACTCCAGTACTCTTGCCTGGAAAATCCCATGGATGGAGGAGCCTGGTGGGCTGCAGTCCATGGAGTCGTGAAGAGTCAGACACTACTGAGCAACTTCACTTTCACTTTTCACTTTCATGCATTGGAGATGGAAATGGCAACCCACTCCAGTGTTCTTGCCTGGAGAATCCCAGGGACGGGGGAGCCTGGTGGGCTGCCGTCTCTGGGGCAGCACAGAGTCAGACATGACTGAAGCGACTTAGCAGCAGCAGGCTAGGATAAGTTCACCATTATCCAATTAAGGAATGAGATGATCAAATTGAAGCTCCGATTCTTATGAGATCTGATTTATTTCCAGGCCATCCTTATTCTTAGTGTGTCAATTTTGAGGGTCCCAAATGAAATCCAAGGGTATATACCAGGTATACTCCATCTTGGTGGGCTTCAAACTCCAATTTTCACCACCCGCAATCCCCATCCTTGTGAAACTACTGGAAACCCCCTAACTTTTCAATCTCTCAGACACTGATTTTGAAACTGGCAGTCAGTCCTCTTGAGGGAAAAATTTGCCCCAAATGTCTGATCATGACTCCTGGATTTCCTTCTCATCTGCATCTTGGCCCTCCAAATTCTTACCCTCTTGGTAGTTTCAGATGTTCACACACATTTTTAAAATACATTTTGTTCAGTTTTGTATTTTCTCAATAAAAGGGTGGGACCTAAACAGGCTAGATAGCTGTTTGGGGATGCAGTACTCCATCAGTCATTTTGAAAAACTTCCAAGATGATTCTGATGGGCAGCTGCAGTAAGAAACCACAGACACAGAGCATTAAGTGCATGCAACATTCTTCACGAATTGATTCCTTCAAAGCTGGGTGGCCTGCTGCTGCTCCTACTGGCCCCCAAGCCCATATAACAACCAGCCTGGTGGAGCCATTTCTGATGTGCCAGACCACAGTGTTCTCTCTTACATTCAGCCTCTTGCATTTATCACCATTCATTGACCCGCTCGTTTATTCACCCTTTGTATCTTAAGTGTTACCTCTTCATAGACTTGTTACGCAGACATGCTGTCATAATGAAATAACACACATAAGATGTTCATCATACAGCAAGTTAAACAGATTACATCCCTGACCTGATAGAGTGCTGCTGTGCGTGCACTCAGTAATATCTGACTCTTTGGGACTCTGTGGACTGTAGCCCACTAGACTCCTCTGTCCGTGAGGTTTTCCAGGCAAGAATACTGGAGTGGGCTGCCATTTCCTCCTCCAGGGGCTCTTCGCGACCCCGGGATTCAACTTGTGTCTCTTGTGTCTCCTGCATTGGCAGGCAGATTCATGTAACAATCCGCCTGTTATCTGTCTCTTCCATCAGTTTGTAAGGCTCGCGGGAGCTGTTTGCTGTTTTAAAGGTAGGACTAGGTCTTCTGAGATATTCTGTCAGTCTGAAGTTCCACTTTTTCTCCTTCAGTAACCTCCCATTTCTTGCTCGTCTGTCCTAGTAAATCTTATAGCCAGTCACAATGACTGTAAGGTCATTGAAGAAAGGAACTGACACAGGTGCTTAAATAATGGTTATTGAGTTGAATTAAATGAAATATACTTTTCAAAAGGTAAATTTCATGAAAACAAGACTGCCTCAGAAATCTGAAGTCTGTGTTCAATTAGTTGTGATTAAATCCAGTCCATAAATAGCTGAATAGTATAGAGAAAATATCTTTCTCACTGTAAATGAAAATAGTGTTCAGTTCTTACTCTATTGAGTAATTACTTACTCTGTGCTGATTTTCCTGGAGATATCATAAAATTAACTAATTTTGCTTAGAGCTTGATATGTGCCAGGCATGATACTATCTTTACCCACCTGTTTTCCCATTTAATCCTCACAATAGTTCTATGTAGTAGATGCTATTGTTTTTAAGGCTAAGAGATACCAGGCCATCTTACCAAGATGATATATATACCTAGAGAGTCGCTCATCCAGGACACAAAGAATGTATGTGTGTGGTCAGTTGTGTCCAACTCTTTGTGACCCTATGGACTATAACCTGCCAGGCTCCTCTGTCCATGGGATTCTCCAAGCAACCCAAGAAGTGGGTTGCCATGCCCTCCTCCAGGGGATCTTCCTGACCCAGGGATTGAACCCGCATCTCCTGCGGCTCCTGCACTGCAGGCAGATTCTTCACTGCTGAGCCACTAGGGAAGCCCCAGACAAGGTATATCTAATCCTGAAAGTCATGCTTGAGTAACGCTACACTAAACAGAGGTAGAGAAAGCACACCTGTGCACCTGCAATTGCTTTCTGCACTCGTTTTCATCGCTAGTTAACAGTACCTCGTTTCCATTGCTAGTTAACAGTATATCATAGGACAAACGACTTAAAATTTCAGATCTTCAGTTTCCTCATCTACAATAACTGAATTCAGTACTTCCCTGAGAAGTTCTGAGGGAAAGGTCAGGCATGACATCAGTGTTACAAGTGCTTGATAAGCGTGATTACACACACACATACACACAAGCACACACTTTGTCCACATCTTTGTTTCATTGTTGACTTCTTTATACCATCTGTTATTTGACTATAACTACTTTAATTAGTTATGCATTCTTTTTCTATACTCTAGGCGGTGCTTGCATGGTTTTAACTAACTTCATATGAATTAATTACTTACCAGTAGTGACATATTTATTATCAATTACACAGTTGCTTTATGGAGTTCTAGTGAAACATTACTTCAAGTGTAAAATATGTCTAAGTTAAGGACAAATTACCCATGGTAATAAACAAATTTGATACAAGCCATTATTTACTGAGCTTAAAGCTGTGTTCATTGAAAAGCCTCAAGTCATTTCATCTTTGCTGAAGACTCATATTTAAGTAATTGTGTAATATAGTCTTCATTGCTGCCCAGCTACACTTCTTTCTGAGTTTACAACAAAGAACACAGCCCAGAATTTAGTGCATGTTCTACAGGATTATTTCTTATTGAGGAAAAAAGAACCAGATTTCTAAGAATCCTGGATGAAAGGGTAACATAATAGATTAATTCGGTTCAGTATATTATTTCATAAAGTGGTCAGATTTCAGCACACTTGCCTTTGGTCTATTTGCCTAAGGTTATCTCATCACTTTATTAAAAAAAAAAAAAGACCACATTGATATTAGTTCCCTTGGTTGTTTTGAAAAGAGAGTTGTTTTGGAGGAGTGGGTTGCCATTTCCTTCTCCAGGGAATTTCCTGACCCAGGGATCGAACCCAGGTCTCCCATATTGTAGACAGACGCTTTACCGTCTGAGCCATCAGGGAAGTCTGGTTGTTTTGGATATCAGGATCTGTTTAACAATTGCTTTCTGCACATCCAGTTGGTTCACCCATGCAAGGGATCCATCTGTGACCCTGAGGTGGGTGATGACAACTGCAGCCATTTATGGGACTGGCCAGAGAAGTGGCTACAGTGAAGGGATTGGTTTCCTAAGTCTTTTCTGATAAGAATCACCTTGGGCACTTATTGAATGCACAGCTTTTCAGGACTTGCTCCTAGCAACTCTGATTCAACTGATTTGAACACTTGAAAATCTAACAAAAAATCAAGGCAACTTTTCAAACTTACCATTGGGTACATTTGGAAAACACTGTTACAAATGTTATATGAGCTTTTATTATTTGAGAAAATGGATGTGTTTTATCCTCTTGTGCTTCAGTAGGTATGTATACAGAACTCTGCAGGCTATACCTTCAAATGTGTGCATGTTTGTAAATCTGCCTCTCTATAAACACATTTTTGTTGTTCTTAGTCGCTCGGTCATGTCCAACTCTTTGCCACCCAATGGACTGTAGCCCACCAGGTTCCTCTATCTATTGGATGGTCCAGGCAAGAATACTGGCGTGGGTTGCTGTTTCCTACTACAGGGGATCTTCCCAACCCAGGGATCAAACCCATGTCTCCTGCAAGTCTCCTGCATTGCAGGCAGATTCTTTACTGCTGAGCAATCGTGGACGCACAAAGCACTTTACACTAAGTTTATCTAAGGCTATCAGAAAAGAGACGGATTTATACAAAGGGCCCTAGAGAAGGAAAGGAAAGCAGCAGCTCCCCTTGATGTGACACTTGGGGCTCAGACTCTCATAAGTCATATTCTGGGAGGATTCAGCACTGGAATAGCTGCATTCCGGCTGAACAAAACCCCAATTACCAGCCCCTCAAAGAGTTGCTACATTTTAAAGTGAAGTAGCATTCTGTTTTTTCTATGAAGAACTTGCTACCCTGTCTCTAGTGGGCTGAACCAGGAATCAATAAAAAAACCAGGAGCAAACCTATGTGTACTAGGCATGTGAGAAGCCAGCGGCCTTTACAAAGGCTTGGTGAGAAATTTTCTCCAATAATACCAGTTGCTGTTGGGATGGAGGTATACCAATCCAACAAAAACCCCTTTTGGAAAAGAGTAAATGCCAAGGTATGAGATAGCCAAGACTTTCAAGTTCAGACTGCATACTGAGTGATGCTAGCCAACTGTCCTTGTTTCCTAAAGCACCACGACCCAGAGCACCTATAGCTACTGAGAGTCATCACTTATTATACCACAGTTCCATAAAACCTCAACATAGAGGCTTTTCCCCAAAGTCATCTGTTCCTGTCCCTTTCTTGCAAGCCTAACTAGCAAAGTAATATAAGCACACACTGTCTGCAACTGAGCACTGACCTTATGTCAGTCAACAGCCACGGAGAGCTGTAGGTCTTGGGAAGTTCAGCATACAGCATATGTTAGCTACTTTGCCTTTAATCTAGAAACCTGACTCTACTGGTGAAGTTTTATGTAATTTTCAGTTTATACAATGACCAATACATCATGGCACTATCTAACCAGAACAGATGCTGGCTATCAAATACCAACTTTGTTCAGGGTTCTTAGTTGAGAACATACAATCTACTCGAACTAGTTTAAGCAGGAAGAAATTTATTTAGAGGTGCTGAAAGTTCACATACTCAGTGTGAGGGCTAAAGAAATAGACTTTGGTCCCAATTTCCAGGATAGGTCTCAAAACAAAGTTGCAGAACTAGAAAGTCAAGGGAGCTGCCACCTCTGACATGATCAAAAGCTAAAGAGTCAGCAAACTGCTACTCTAACTCCTGGCTCCAGAATCATACAGCTGTCACCATGGTCCACACAAGCAAAACAGATGCTTTGTCATCTACCTCTCTCCCTAGGGTAGAGAATACTATAGTGCCACTCAAACACCTTTAAGCTCTAAGGTGCGGCCCTGAAGCATAGTCCTGGAGACGCCAGGAGTGTTGGCTGCAACTCACCACGAAGAATTTCCCTTGGCCACAAAAACCACGCCTAGCCGGAGGAATGCTTTCCACGTCACTGAATGGTTGCTGCAGAGCTGCAAAGACCCAGCTTCCTCACTTCAGTTAGGGGCAACTCTGAAGAACCATCCTGGCTACAGAGCATCTTATAGAATCAGCAGAGGTCTCTGTTGCCTTTGTATCTCAATGTAGCTTCTTCTTCCCATCAAAATTATTAAATTATTGTTCATTACAATAATTGGGTACAAGTATTGTACAATTATTGCACAATGAAAAACAAGATCTGACTGGCAGCCAGAGAGCCTGTCTCCTAGAGAGCCATGGGATAATGAATAGAATATGGCATTCCTGGGACAAGAGAGATATGCAGCCCAAGAGGGTATTTCTCAATCTTATCAATCAAAAGAAATGAAAAAAAAAGGGGGGGGATGGTTAGGAGACTAAGAGCAGCAACCCTGAATAAGTAGTTCCTAGACTGAGCTGATTCTCGTATCTGGAACCACTGACTGGGAGAAGCTGGGTCACCAGTACAAAGGATCCCAGAGCACCACAGTACTTGTATATGGTAGTGATTCTCCCAGCCCCTCCCCAAAGGGATCTATAGCCACATGTTTGGGTGACTATCCACTAGGGAAAGGAAATTACTCAAATATTTTGAGAACTAGTGGACATGGACATACATAGCAGTGGCAAATCTTCCACACTGGTTTCTTGGCCTGGAGTTTAGAGCTACCAGAGTGGGGAATGACAAATGGAAGGCTTTGAAACTGTCTCCCTCTTCCCGCCAAGTTTGTAAATTAAAAAATAACATCACATCTTGGGGCCAGTGACAGAAATAAATGCCAACAGAAATGCCCTGGGAGTTTTGGTTCGTCTATGAGCTTCAGGGGATAGGAGGTAACCCTTTGAAGTTCAGAGGCCTCATATCAGTACAGTTTTTAGGGTCTGGGCATGCCAGAGCATTGATTCCAAAGTAAATGATGGGTATTATATCTTGTACTTCCCCTCACTAAGAAGGATACACAAGTGTGATAGACCACTTCGGGTTCTGAGTACCGCAAATTCCACACTTGGGAATATTTTTCCAGTCTGTGCATCAGGTGACAAGTAGCCTCTTCTTGCTGGGACAGGTACAGAAAGAGCAGGGAGGGCAGAACAGTAGAGGGATGTGCAGCAGGTCCAGGCTTCTGGACAAGCAGCCCACCCCCCTTGGCAATACCAGGGCACCCCAGTAGAGACATCTGTGGTGGAAAAACAGGTGCCCTGTGGAGTTGANTCCTGTTATATGGGGGGAAAACACCTATATTTTTCATGCCAGCAGACAGCAAGAAACAAAAAGCCTCTTTTTCTTAGTTTATAAAGATTTTCAAGCAGGTACATATGAGAAAATCAGAATGGAGTGACAACGTTACATCTAAACATTTGATTTCCTTATTACTAAGAACACTGACTCTTATTATGAATTTACTTTATTTCGGAGGTTTATTTTTATTCCTGTTTCCTTCCTGTTTTCACTTTTGATCCAGCATGAGTCATGTTTGACGCAGGATAATCTTATACCACCATTGCGTCAATGTTCTCCTATCTTCATCCTGTTTGGGGGATAGGTACAGGAATAAATTTACCTTGAAAAACCAATTATTTTGTAATTTTCCCCTTTCACTAGAATGTCTGGCTAGAGCTACCTGATTTGACTTATATTTTCTTTTTTTTTTTTTAATTTTTAAAATTTATTTATTTATTTATTTTTTAATTTAACTTTACAATACTCTATTGGGTTTGCCATACATCGACATGAATCCACCACAGGTGTACAGATGTCTTCTGCCTTGACAGCCATAATGACAGAGTCTATATGGTAAGTAATAGAAGTACAAACATCCATTGGAAACTTCAGCCATAATATCAGTTGAGGAGGCTTCAAAGACTCTTTACTCTCGGTTCAGTTTTGGACAAAATTTTCATGAATAACTTGATCACATCTATCCATGTCAGTGATCCATTTTGATCGATAGTAGAACTCCTTTCAAACTAATGATGCTGAGTTATCTGGTGCCCATGATTGGGTGCAGTGTTTCTCAAAAGATATTCCTGGAAGAGAATTGCCCAGAGTGCTGATAAGAACGCAGATTCCTGCTTCCCACTCTAAACCTACCCAAAAGGACCCTCTGGAGGTGCATACATTGAAAAAATAAGTCCTATACACAATTCTTGGATATATTGAAAACCACTGGTTTAGACCTCAGGTAATTTGAGCAAAACTTTTGGATTTTGCAAGATCAACATTAGTGATTAGGGAAGTTTCAGAAGTCCTGAGAACTGGCATGCATCTTTTTTTATTCATTCAGTGAGCCTTTCTTGCATACATCTGGTATTGAGTCTTGGACTAAGAAGATGAATGTGGGTTCTATAGAAGCCTCATTTTTCTTGCCTTTAGAATAGAAGTGTGGCTCTAAAATAGTGGTTCTCAAACCTGCTTGTATATCAGCATAATGGAGAGCTTGACGAAAATGCAGAATCTGTCCCTATACACACACACACACACACACACACACTCTCGGACACACAGAACCACTGCCCCCCACCACCACACACACATATACATATACATACACAAGCACATTCTACAGAAACATGTCCCTCCTCACTGGTTATACTTTTCTAGAATAAGATAAAATGTTAGGTAGATGGCCTATACCTTAATTCATTACCACTCTATTGTTGTGCAGGCTGATCAAGTTCAGTTCTTAGTTTCATAAAGAATATACATCATGTTGATTTTTTTCTGATTTCGGAATTTCCTTAGACAGATATCTAAAAATGAATACTTCATGTGGTAACTTCTCTGAAACTGGCTCAGTTCTGCTTTGCCCACTCTCAATGCCTAAGTGGAACTGTGTTCCTGAGAAAGCACAGATAGACCTATAGGCTGGTCCCTGATCTCAAACAGTGGGATCCTTAGGGAAGAGGTAAGGTGCTATAACAAAGAAGACCCTACCATACTTTGGTGTAAATAAGATGGAAATTTATTTCTCTCTCACTTTATTGCTCAGACAAGAATGATTCAGGACCAGTGAGGAGACTGATATTTTTAGCTCATGGCTTCCATTTCTGGATTCAAAGGGACTATTCCATTCTCATTGTTTTGCAGACAATGAGTAGGAGGAAGTAATCTGGGGGAGTGCCCACCTAATTATCTTAAAGGCAAGATCCGAACACGGTGCACACCATTTCAGATCGGATCCTATTTGTATGGACCTAGTCACTGGTTTCATGTAGCTGCAACAAAGGGTAGAAAATGAAGTCGTTGCCTGGATAGCCAAGTGCTCAGCTAAAAGTGGGAGAAGAGATTTGGAAACACAGTTAGCAGTCAGCCGCACTTTCACCTGGGGTCTGGGAATCCAGAAGGTGAGCAATCCAGAAGGGTTTGTGTACTAGGTTCTTTGTCTATGACCCCTGTCTTGCTCAACTTTGAGCCTTCAAGATGTAAGCATTAGAAACATGAGAGTCAGATTGCGAAACCTTTGCTAATCTGACAAGGAATCAAGGTTCATTACACTCCTAAATGTGGCATTTTTATAGAGTTTGAACATACTGGAGTTGGCAAAGTGCAGATGTCATTAGCTCCAGGTTCATTTGAACTCCACGGTGCATTTTTCCTCTCTCTCTCTCTCCCCCTTTCCCTGACTTTGCCACCCTCTCCCTCTCATTCTCTGCATTTCCTTTCTGTTTTTGAACCTCCTTTCTGCTATTGATAGGTACACAAGGAAAAAATGTAGGGTGTCAGTGGAAAAAAAATAAATTCTAAAGCAGAATTTTCAATGAGAAGCCCCGTGAACAATGGTCTATTCGCACAGCTGAAAGCTCTACTCACAAATCTCTCTCTCTTTTAGATTTGTGAGGAACAAGGGGTTATATTCTCTGCATGGGATTTTGCTTCTGGGTTAGGGTTGACTGCAAGTTTATTGGAATGAGCACTACGTTTTGTTTTGTTTTTACCATAAGGGACCTCTGCAAAGAGCCCCAGTGCTTGTCATGTGTTACAAGGAAAACGGAGAGTTTGCAGAACAGTTCTTTCCCTTCATTCAAAATTAGGTTCAAGCTGAGAACCACTGGTAATTTTTCAAGTCTTGTTTTGGATGAAATAAGCAGACATATTTGAATTAATTAATGTTGCAAGGCCACTCTTAGCACTGAAACTTAGTGCCTAGGAGGAGGAGCGCAGAGCCAGCAGTCTTAAAGCTCCTGTCCTATCCTTGGCCTCGCCACAAACGCTTTGTAGGACTATGGGCAAATCACCAATGTTTCTGCACCTCGTTCCCCCAGCTACATAAATTCAGGGATACTTACAGTTTTAGGATGATTAAAGATACTCCAGTCCTGCTTTCTTATGATTACAGGAAGACTGAGGTGCAGGAAGTCCTTGCTGACCATCCTCCCCTCTGTGATCCAGGTAAAGTAGACCATTCCCTTTTTGGAGACCCCTGGGCCCTACACCCTTGTTCGCTCAGTCATGTCGACTCTTTGTGACCCCATGCACTGTAGCCCGCACCAGGCTCTTCTGTCCATGGACTTCTCCAGGCAAGAATACTGGAGTGGATAGCCATGCCCTTTTCCAGGGGATCTTCCTGACTCAGGGATCAAACCTGGGTCTCCTCCATTGGAAACAGATTCTTTACTGTCTGAGCCACCAGGGAAGCCTTACACCCTTGCACTCTGTACATCTACTCCTGTGTGTCTTATAATATTTTATTTACGGGTCTGATTTCCCATGGACTTCTTAAAAACAGAGCTCATTTCTTCCCTGTGTTTTTCTACAGTGCCTAGTCCTTAGCTGGCTCATGTACTGTGCTTAGTCGCTCAGTGGTGTCCGACTCTCTGTGACCCCATGGACTGCAGCCCACCAGGCTCCTCTCTCCATGAAATTCTCCAGGCAAGAACACTAGAGTGGGTTGCCATGCCCTCCTCCAAGGGATCTGCCCAACCCAAGAATCATACCCAGGTTTCCTGAATTGCAGGCAGATTCTTTACTGACTGAGCCACCAGGGAAGCTCTCGTTGGCTCATAGTAGGTGCTTGATGTTGGATAAATGAATGAAATAAAGCACATCCAAAATCAGATAGCTGGCAGGGTGCTGGCTAGTGGCTGTTTAGGGCTAAGTCAAGTCTCATTATTCCCAGACCAGTTTTTTCATATTCAACCTCTTAGTACCCTCAAGAACAAAGTGAAATGTGATGTCAAATGTAAGAAGTGCTTGAGCACAGGAGATTCTGGTACAGGACATGAGTGATTTCCTCTGTTCAGGCTTGATCTGTTTTGTCCGTTGATACTTCGTAATGATTTGTTCTTATATTTCTCTTCATTTTTCCTCAGGAACCCCTGTTGGAGGTGGTTGGGTAGAGGTGCATGCTTGCTAAGTCACTTCAGTTGTGTCTGACTCTGTGGGACCCTATGGACTGTAGCCCACCAGGCTCCTCTGTCCATGGGATTTCCCAGGCAAGCCTACTGGAGTAGTTTGCCATACCCTCCTCCGGGGGATCTTCCCAGCCAAAGGATTGAACCCACATCTCTTATGTCTCCTGTATTGGCAAGCAGGTTCTTTATCACTAGCACCACCTGGGAAGAGGTGCCACAGGCAAAACCAAGGAGGAGGGTGTTGCACTGGGGTGCAGAACACTTTGTAGGGACTTTTGATGTGAAACTCTGAAGTCCACAATATCCCCTGAGAGGAGGAATAATTCTCCAAGATGAGGCTTGCGGGAGCTGCCCTAAGGAAGGTTGAGTGCCTCTTGCCTTTGGAATGGGGCCCATGACCACTAAGCCCATGCCTGGGGCTGTCACCCAGGTCTGACACTGCTTAAGCTAAATGGGGTCCATGCTCTGGTAGTCAAAATAACCACTCAAGGCAGGGGAGGACGTGGCCCAGAGTCTCAGGAAGTGAGAAAGGGGCTGCTTTTAGCACATGGGGAGGAATACAACCACCAAAGCTACAGCAAACAAGCCGGGGAGGAAGGAAGGCAGCTGCGGGGTCACTGGGAGAAACGCTTCCTGCCATTGTCTGGCCTCACGGCTTGAAAATAAAAATAGGTGGAGCTTGAAGGCTGGCCGTGTGCATCTGGAGCCAGATCCACACAGAGAGCCTGTGCTGTGTTTGAGGGCCAAGGCGAAAAGACCCACGGCGTCTCAGCACTGTGAATATAGGATGTGGAGGTCAGAGATCCAAAGGAGCGAGACTGATAAACCCCAGCCATGCTCCAAGCCTTTTAGAGAAGAATTTCTCAGCCTTTGGGTCCTCCCCAGCAATATTTGATAGAAAAGAGAGAATCATACAGTGCAAAACACTGAGTCATGGACACTTAGGGCAGAGCACAGAGCAGCAAGTGCCATTTCATGAATGCCAAACAAAGGCGGAAAGTCAGGTTTTCAAGCCTTCTTTGATTCTCACCTTGTTTTTTTTAAGATGTGTTGAGAGTCCAGAAAGGGGCTATTTGAGGATCTTTTTTTTTTTTTTCCTTCACTTTTTTCTTTTCTGCTGTTTTGTTTTAGTTTATACTATGGAGAGTATCAACTATGCATACAAAATAACATAATAATCTAATGAACTTCTAGGTACCGGTCAACCGCTTTCAACAATTATCAACTCATGGCCTGTCTTATTTTAGCTGTATCCCCACCTTCTTTCTCATCCCACATTATTTGGAAACAAATTACAGACATTATGTAATTTCATCTAAAATGTTTCATGTTGTATTTCTAAAACATAAGGATGCTTTCTGAAAACCATAATTATTCCATTGTGGTGCCTAAAAATATTAGGACTCTGTAAGGTCATCAAATATCCAGTAGTGTTCACCTTTTCAGCCCCTGACATCTAACCACGTCTTTCCTCCTGGAAAGCAGACTTATCCCACAAGGAAAGGAACTGTGATGCCCTGGTCCTTTTGTTTCCACCCTATAGTAATGTAACGAACACATGGTATGCTAGGAGCAGAGAGGGCGACCCCAAAATTGAAGGCAAGCACATTGGCAACACAAAGAGAAAGCAACTGACAAATCCCTAATTCTGAAAGATACCCAGAGAGGCTGGGCCTTGAGCCAGGAGCTTAACAAGTTTCCATTGTTATTGGCAGCCGACAAATTTAGAAGCAGACAGGGGACCTTCTTATCATGGGGAATTTTGTTAGCTGAGACTGTATGCATTAAAAAACATAATCAACCTGTAGTGAGCTAAGGGATTAAACATGATTTTTCTCAACTTGAATGACCCCTCTCCCTAAATTAAGCTGCCTATTTAGTGCCCTTAATAAATACATAGATAATTTAAACCATGTGGCAGCAAATTGAAAACATGGGCTTTTTGAACTATGTATTTTCTTTCTCATGTTGGAACATTTCCCTCGAGAAAATCTCAGATCTCATGATTATGGAAAAGAAGGATCTGTATATCTTTCTGATTAAGTGTTTCATGATACACACATACACATTGATCAAATTTTTGGGGGGTGGGGGGTGCTGAAGTGAAGCATATGCTTCTGAGAGAAGTGTTCCATCGACACTCCTCTGGCAGCTGCCTTGTATATTTGTCAACAAAACAAAATGTGAAAGGATTATATTTCTATAAAAGTAATTACATTTCAAAGCAGCTTGTTATTGTATACCATGTGGCATTACATTGAACCAAGATGCTATTTTCTGCCTGATCGTTAGAAGTAATGATCTATATTCACAAGTCAGTAAAATAGTCAAGTATGTATCTTCTCCTTTGCTTCATTAGGGAAAATAATACTCTGCTGGAATACCTGGAGATTTGAACTGAAAGATTTAACATGTCAGTTTTCAGATATTCATATTCATCTACTGATTTAAAATACAGCTGACACATACAAATGCAAAATATTTATCTTAACATTAGGGATCTGATTTGAATAAAAATTAATGTGACAAAGATTTTTTTTAAAATAATTCCTTTATGGTAAGATTTTCCCTTTTCCTTGAATGAATGAGTTACATCAAACGGTGTCTCAACTTATAAAAGCTTTGTTATAATTTGCTTTGGCATCTTTCATGTATATCCAAAACATAAAAAAGGTCCATAAACATTTTTCCGTGCTCACGGGGCCCAGGGGACTCATCTGGTCTCCTCATCTTCTTTGTGGTCGGAGTTCTACCCAGACAGTTTTCACCGCAAATTCTCTAGAGATAAAGTCTGCAGCTTCCCGTCTGATTCCAAGCTTGTGGCCTTCTCGAAGCAGAGAGTCTTAGACAACATTGGACAACAGGACAAATCTTGAAATCCCAGGTTCCATCTGTACTGACTTTCTCTTGCTATCAATGTAGCAAGTGAAGGACTTGGCTTCTGCAGGCCCGAAGGCTGTTTTTCAAAGAGAGGATTCAGCTACTCCAAAACTGGGGAAATCCTCACGTAGGCCAATTTCATCTGGTTAAAACGTTTTTCTCTTGGAAGACAGATGTCGAAAAACAAGTCTTTGAGGCCAGACTTCAACAGGACAAGAAAGCCTAATTGTCTGGTAAAGCATATGAGGAGACAGAGCATTAGCCTTTTGAGCCCATTACGCAGTAACAGGCCATGGAGTTAGCACCACCCCCTCTTTGAATTAGTTTTCTGAGTGTCCACTGCCTGACTTCTTAGTGGCCCTCTGTCTGATGTTGGTAATCAATGGTATCATTTGAAGGAGCCAGTCTTTCAGACAGAAGCATGAAAGCTTCTGAGGAGATCTTTATACTGTATTAATTTGTAAATCTAAATATTGCACACAGCTCTTTGTTCAACAATGCTCCTCTTTTTCTGATAACTGACTGAAACTAATTGGATGCAGGACACAGCTAGCTGGTGGGCAAGTTGAGATGTTTCAGTTAGCTTCTGAGACAATACATGGCAGAAGAAAGCAAAACTCCCTGGCCTATTTTCTTAATGATGTAATTAGTGTATGTCTCCACAAGAAAGGAGCTAAGAGATTGACCTTCACAAATTATTTAGAGGTTATCCTTAGCAGTAAATAATGTGTATTCATTTTAGAAATTATCTGAACAGTTCAAAAATAAAAAGACACAGGAGTATTATAGATAGCAAGTATACATTCTCACGTTTTAACTTCCTTTCCAGGATTACAGGAAAGATAGGTTATACAAAGCAACAGGACTGTTTGTGATAACTTTTCTGTTGGATCTAGTGTTACTTGTATAATCAAAAATGGAGGTGCTTTTTCTTTTCAATTTCTCATGTTGAACTCCTGGTATTTACAGATGTATATAACACAATATATAGCAAGTGGTATATTTTGGTAGTTCAAGTGTGACCAAATCCTAGTAGAGGATGATTCAACAAGCCCTGGGAACTTAGTTTATCTAGACTAGCCTTCTAAAGCCATGGTGTCCAACGTGGCACCCACTAGCCATCTGTACTTACATTAAAATTAAAATTGAAAACTCAGTTTTGAGTTGCACAAGCCATATTTCAAGCTACCATTTTAGACATTTCCGTCATTGCGAAAAAGTTCTTTTAGAAAGTGCTGCTCTAAAGAATCCTAAATTCACTGGGTAATCATTCCAGCTGTCCATACTTGATCTCTGCAGTTTTTCAACTGGAAAATAAGAGAGTGACATTACATAGTCTTTAGGATTCTCTCATTTTTGAATCTCTCATCTCAAGAACTTTCTTAATACCTGGGGGCTAATCTGCATGACAGTTTTCAGAAAGGCCTCAGTAAGAAAGACTGCAGTATTGTGGAGAAAAACATCTTGGAACCTACTACAGAATGTAGTAACTGCCAGCACCATTCATTCAAGCTACATAAGTCGGGAAAAGTCACTCAATTATGTCGAGTCTCTTTATTCATTCATCAAATGAAGGCATTGAGCTGAATAATGTCTGAGGTCTGCGTTTACTCTAAAATTCTAAAATATCACTGAGTTTTAAAAATATCCCTTGCTTATGAGGTTGAATCAAGCAGATTTTGGTACTGTGTAGTCTAAGCTATTTTCTCTGAAAACAGTTTGAATTCTCACAACACCCATTCAAGGAAGGGGAAACTTATTACCGTTTTCCTTTCCCTGAAAGGTCTGCAGTGACGGAGTCTTCCCTGCACCCAGTATTTGGAAGATGTGTGAAAAATAGCCAGTCAAACAGCTGTTTTCAATATAAAGATACTTGGCGTCTGTGTTCTGGGTATCAGAATGATAAAAGTTTTTACTTTTCTTCCAAAAATATCGGTGTCTTGTCAACTTACCATGTGAAAAATACTTAGCTTAGTATTTTAACTTGATCTATAGTTAGTATACTATGGCCATTACGTTTTGGTGGCTCAGACAGTAAATCTGCCTGCAATGTGGGAAACCCTGGTTTGATCCCCAGGTCAGGAAGATCCCCTGGAGAAGGAAATGGCAACCCACTCTAGTATTGTTGCCTGGAGAATTCCAAGGACAGAGGAGCCTGGCAGGCTATAGTCCATGGGGTTTCAGAAGAGTCAGACACGACTGAGCTACTAATGATTTTAATATTATAAGCAATATAGAAAAAAATTTAGACATTTTATTTCATTTCATATAGACATTTTTAGAGATTTCATTTGGCATAAATATTTTCAGCAGTGTGGTCTTTGTTCAGTTGACATTACATGATTAATTATGAAATATTTTCATATAGTGAGTTTATTTAGAACATTAGAAGACTAAAGCTAAAATTAGAAAGGATCTATAAATTTACTCAAATGATATTTAATGATCATTTTCTATATGGCAGGCACTATTCTAGAAGTTTTGCACTCAGCAGTAAATAAGAAAAAAAAAAAAACTCTTCTCTAAAAAGTTGCTGTATTCTAGTGGGGGAACTCTGGAAGACTTTCTAAAACATATTCCATGAAACTAAATTTATCTAAAATAGTAACAGAGATTATAGTAAAAAAAAAAAAAAAAGCTATGCTCAAAGATGGTGAGGAAATTGTGTGCTAAACAAAATTAAAATTTTGTTTGTTTATTACTGTGGAATTTCCAGAGTATTGCCAGGTACATTGTGAATTTTCAAGATTAGAATATAATGGGGAATGTAAAACAAACTCTTTAGATCACTGAACCCTTTTTACCTCCTTGAATACTTCAAGAAAATGATTAAAGCTCTGCTGCACAGAAGCAGCTTGATAGAAAACCTTTATCACTGAATGAACGGTTAAGTCATTAAGACTGAAACCTCTTACAGTCTCTTAAACAGACTCCAACTGATACTTTCAATTCGCTAGTCTTTTCAGGGGGTTAGCCCTGGACACCATTCCAGGCATGTGAAGTATTTGGGCAGGCTACTGAATCCACAGTGGTGCTTGGTCATCATCAACAACCATAATATCATGGAAAGGATCATAGCGGATGGTGGGAGTTTGCTTTTTAGATCAGAGCTGTAGCAACGCCACACCGACACTGCATGATACCCNATAAATGGATAAAATCTTTTAGTTTTCAATTATCCAGAGGAAATTTTTTCATATTTATGTACAAATGTACAGCAGCTCAATTTCATTTTATTATTTTCAAGTAGGATTCCCCCAAGAGAACAAAAAAGGATATAGTATACAGAAAATAAGAGTTGTTGCTGCTGCTGCTGCTAAGTCACTTCAGTCATGCCCAACTCTGTGCGACCCCATAGACGGTAGCCCACCAGGCGCCACTGTCCCTGGGATTATCCAGGCAAGAACACTGGAGTGGGTTGCCACTTCCTTATCCAATGCATGAAAGTGAAAAATGTTTTTTAAATAAATATGAAAAAATAAATCACTTTTCCATTTTTCTTGGGCTCTACAATATTCACTCTAGGAATAAATCGTGATCAAAAAATACTTTTAAAAGACAAAAATAATTTATAATTATGTTCAACACAAATATTAAGAGCTGCAGAAACTTAGAAACAACATGGNGAAAAATGTTTTTTAAATAAATATGAAAAAATAAATCACTTTTCCATTTTTCTTGGGCTCTACAATATTCACTCTAGGAATAAATCGTGATCAAAAAATACTTTTAAAAGACAAAAATAATTTATAATTATGTTCAACACAAATATTAAGAGCTGCAGAAACTTAGAAACAACATGGAATGTTCAAAATTGGAGAAATGGATGATTAAATGTAGGGCATTACTTTGATTACTGTGTAGATTTTTAAAATTGTGCAGTATCACTGGAAGTTTCTCAATTTGTAATATAAAGTGGAGAAAATCTGGATGCAAATTTGAATTGTATAATTATTCTATTTTAATCCTAACTTGTGTATAACTCAAACTACATTTAAATATATATCCATATGAAATAAATAAACTTTTTTATTTCTAAAATGATATTATATATGTATCTATCTTTCTTAAAATTTTGTACACTGAAAATGAGATTTCAATATCAGATGAGGATAAGCAGTGATTACATGATTTATACGGTCAATTTAAACCCAAGAATCTATGACTGTACAGTTTCCTGGGGGAGGGAGGGAATCTCACCTGTGCTCACTTATGTGTGATATGGATCCACAGCCAGGGCCTCAGGAAGCTCTTAGTTCACCAAGAAAAAAGTGAAGTTGTAAGATTTTAAAATGTCAACTACCTCAGCTACAATAAGTATCTTTGTTGATTTATAAATGATATTTGTGGATGAGCCTTAAAAGTATGACCACATATATTGTTTGCAGGAAAATCTGTAGTTTCCTAGCTGTGGTTAATAGGACGCCAGAGGTATTCGACTGTCATTAGCAGACCTTGCCAAGTACTCAATTATTTCACATAAGTTAACTGAAGAGCACAGGAGAACTTTTATAAAACTCATCTTTAATTTTNTCAGATTTATATAATGTGAGTACAAAAAGTATGCTTACGTTTTCAGTACACTGTTAAATACGGCATTGCTTATATATCCCCTGGAGAAGGGAATGGCAGCCCACTCCAGTATTCTTGCCTGGAGAATTCCATGGATGACAACCTTAGTAGGCTACAGTCCATGTGGTGGCAAAGAGTTGGTTACAACTGAAGCAACTGACACACACATATGTCATTATGTAATTATTCTTTTTAAAAGAGAGCAGAGGAACATAATTGTCTTTGTATTAATTATGCCAGCAAGCTAATTTTTCTCAAATAGTGCAATGCAAAAAAAATTGCAAAAAAAATTTTCTTTAACCAAGATTGTCATTTGATTATTGGGAAAACTGGACTATCCTTGGATTATTCTATGGAATTTACCATCTTCCAACTGCTGTAACAATTCTTTGGTCAATAGCTTCCTACTTCTCAAGTGAGAGGCCAAGAAGAAATTGTTGAGAAAAATTCTCCTTTCACCCCAAGTGGTCAGGGCTGACATGCAGGATCCTCTGGTAAAGAAATAGTTCTCTGCCATCAACAGCTTTGAGAAGGAAAAGAACAAAAGCATGCTCTCTCCAAAAAAGGCATTAGTGGCGGTTGGAAGGTCTAAGGGGAGAGATTTGCTGACTTGACAAACCATGATTACTTTTTACAGCTCATGAAACTGTCTTCTTAAGAGACATGTTCTATGGCCTCAGGTTTATTGCCCTCACGATTTTAGAAATGTCATGTTTTGGAAACATGAGAAGCCTCAGTGAGAAAAGGCAAGATTAATAGCGGAGCTTTGCCCTGATGCTAAGCATCTTAGCATTTGTTGCCAAACAGAGGAGAATGCAGAATAAGTCTTCAGAGGCCCACAGGCTGGGGAGCTGTGCCATCCCTCAGCACAGATAACACCCTCCCCAATCCCAATTCACTCTTTAATAATAAAGTCTGTTGCTCTGCTTTATTTTATAAACTGATTGTGAACGTCCAGATTGAATCATGGTTTTACTCCTTATTAGGTGACCAGGAGCACATCACTTATCAACCTCCATGAGTCTTGATTCTTTCTTGTTTAAGAAGAGGGTAGTAACAGACTTCTCTTTGAGTCTTGGGATATTCGACAGCTAAGTCACATGATGTCACTCATCTACTCAAAATCCTCCAAAGGCTGCCCATATCACTCCAAGTGAAATCTAGAATCCTGACAGTGTCCCACAAGAAAGCTCTTGCAGTGTCTTCTGCTCCTTCGTCCTCTCTGATCTCTTTCCCTGTCAAGCTCCCACCTAGCCATCCTGGCCTTCTCAATATTGCTTACATGGGCTAGGCCCATGCTGGCCCCAGGGCCTTTGTATATGCTATTTCTCCTGCCTGGAGTACTCGTCCTCAGATGCTGGCATGGGTTGGGTCCTTAACTCTTAGGGTCTTACTCAAATATCTTCTTCTCAGAGATCCTATCGATTCTATTCACAATTTCAAACTCTCCTCCTTCCCTGGCATCTTTTCTCCTTCCCTACTTTATTTTTCTCCATAGCCCTTATCACAGATTAACATACATATATTTTACTCATTTTTTGTTACCTGCTTTTCTCCTCCTGAATATAGCTTATGAGGTCAGGGTCTTTATCTGTTCACTGCTGCATTTCAACACACATAGTAAACACTAAATAAATATGCATTTGATGAATGAATATTAAATTATAACACCATGAAAGCACCCAGCACTGTGCCTGAGATTAAAAAAAAGAAGAAGAAAAAAGATGTGAAGAGATAGGGGTAGGTAGAAACATTGACTTGAATGTGTAGAATGTTCAAATTTTTATTTTACTATGTCGTAGCAAATGGTAAAAAACAAACAAACAAACAAACAAACAAACCCAAGATGACCCAAGAGTCACAAAGGAAACACATGTTAAAAATAATTTTTTAGAAAGGATAAAACAATTTTTATAAAAGATTACCATTTAGATGGAGGAATGATAGAATCACCCTTTTTAAAGAATCACCATTTTACAGCCCCTATTGAAACAACTGACTCCAGTATGAATCATCAATGGATGGTAAAACTAAGAGGTGAGAAATGCCTGGGAAGTAGATAGCTGAGCAGAGCTAAAGAAATCTATTAACCCACAGAGTTTTTACTAGTGATATAGATAGATAAATTTTAAAAACTCAATTATTTTATCCTATTCCTTTGCTGTGTCAGGAGCCTCAGGGGACAAGAACAGTGCCAGAAGGAGGCGTGTGCTCCTGCATGAGCCTCCCCACCCCACCCCACTCCCACCCCACTGCACCTGCAGACCCCAAACCCAGGGCCTCAGTGCTCATTCAGGACCAGGCCTGCAACACACAGCATCACTGTCCAGAGAGCTCTGTGCTGCTGTGTGCAGCAGCCTGCAATCTTGGACCTTCAAGTGGAGCTTACCCGTGAGTTATATTCACTAATGAAAACAACGTCATGCGTGTGGGCTAAATCACTTCAGTCATGTCTAGCTCTTGGCAACCCCCATGGACTGTAGCCTGCCAGGCTCCTCTGTCTATGGGATTCTCTGGGCAAGAATACCCAAGTGGGTTGCCATGCCCACTCCAGGGGATCTTCCCGACACAGGGCTCAAACCCGAATCTCTTCCGTCTCCTACATTGGCGTGCAGGTTCTTTACCACTAGCACTACCTAGGAAGCCCCAGTGAAAACAGCTTTATACAGAACTTTATTTCCCCAGCTTGCCCTGTTTTCTCTTCTACTTCTCTTTTCACTCCTAGACAATTTGATTCAGATTCTACTTTTTTTTTTTAAAGAAGCAGTTAATGTCAGTGGTCTCTTCTAGTCCCCTTTGTCCCTTGTCACTTTCCTTAGATGGCAGATCCACAGTCTGGGCTCCGTAGAAGCCTCTGGTGAGGAGAGACCCTCGTGAGCTCCGTGTAGATCCATTTTCTCTGTAAACTGTCATTGGGAGAAGCTAGAGCATGGATTAACATTGCCATCAGTTGTAAAACCATCCAGGGACTAGGTTTCTGCAAAGAAGGAGAAGACAGAATTCAATTGTAAAATGGCTCCCAAGAACACTAGGAATTCGGGGCCTTTAATGGAGTCATCTGGCCAGAGGCATTCTGATGACTAAGCACTGCAAAGGGGGCTCTCTCAGTCCTGTCTTCTTTTTCCTCTTCTCCTTTGTTCTGTTTATTCCTTTTGAAAGGAAAAGCAAAATTACCTTTCCATCCTCCGCGGGAGAGTTTATCATGGGGAATGTGATGTCAACAAGTCTTGAGAGTAGCTGGGCCCTAGACAGCATGGGGACTTGCTTGTAAGTGATAACCATTTTAAAAACCAATATGAAACTTCGCAGGGAAGCAGTGTAACATCTGAGAGCTGAGTGGAGAGAAGGACCGCTGGGGCCCCAAACGGAGAAGCCTCAAGAGCCACATTCCTTTTTCTCATCCCAGCCTTGGGAATCCCCCCTCCTGGGTTTGGCAGACTGGCTTTTGATTGGGAAGTTTACATGTGACTTAAAAACAGTTACAAGTGCTCTATGATTTGAGTTTGCTGGCATTAGAGAAAACAGACTAAGCGTGGAATCGATGTTTCTGATGGTCACAGCCGAAAGGCAGTTCTGTGGTGGTCCTGAAGGGCCCCCCAGACTCCAGTTCATTTCCTCCTCTTGCTTTTTGTAAGTGGGCTCCCAGTTTTTATCTCCATGGACTTCATATTTTAAAAGCTGATTTTTCAATCATGTACCGTATCTTAAGTAACAATCTGGATAGCCTTAGGGTTTTCATTTCGCTTTATGAAACAACCCTATCTGGTGTTCCTCCTGGACGGATGGGTTGGGAAATCCAGTGGGTGAGGTTCTGGAGGGCTAGTCTGAGCCTGGTTAGAGATGGGAGATGGGGGTGAAACAATCTACCCATGTAGATTCTGACCTTCCTCTGACCTTCCACTGTTTCCTCTGACCTTCCACTGTCAGAATCAAGGCTCTGAGTCAGGAGACTTTGACAGGGCAATCAAGAGGATTAGCCCAGAAAAGGCAGCTTTGAGGTCAAGCATAAGGTGAAGAGAGTGGAAAGACTAGCTGTTGAAATTCCCTAGGCTATGGTGTATCTTCCAAAGGCTTTTAAGGTGATACCCACTGCTTCAAGCATAAATGGATGAATAATGGAAGAATTTAAGGAAAACAGACATCTCCAGGCCCCCTAAACTGATTTTGGAGATTTGCCTCAGCCCAAGGGAACATGCAAATGGACTGTGCAATCCACACATGCCCAGAAGAACTCTGACCCACAACTCTGCAACAGTTGGCTCAAAATGAAGAACCTGGCCAATGACCATCAGCTTCCCTATTTTTGTCATCCATTTACAAATAACAACCAATCAGAGAAAATCTAACATGCTCCCCAAACGCATCCTGTAATACGCTCTGCTTCTAGTAAGCCCACCTCCAGCTTCCCCAGCAACCTCCATTCATCATACCCAAAACCTTCTCTTTTTTCTCACTAAACCTTTCCACCTCCTCTGCCTGCCTATGAATCTCTGCCAAAGGCTAGTGATGAGGGCTGGCTCCCTCTGTAAAAAGCTGAATATATAGCCAGTGTGTTCCCATTTGGGTAGTCTTTGTTTATTTCCACAGATCTATAATAGATGTATGAAGATTCATTATTTAAACAAATAACCCAGAAACTGCACATCTAACGAGCACTGCCTGTAATTCTTCTGAGTTATCTCTCTGAAGATTTAAGATCTTTTTTCTGATACCATTATTACTCCAAGTATTTTTAGCACTCCTTTTTTCAGCATTGAATTTAGAGTCAAGATAGGATTATAGGGTTGTGTAGGGGGCTCACTTTCCATTCTGTCATGCTTTCACAGTTTCATTCTCTCTCTCTCATGCATACACACATGTACCTCCCGGTACATTTCATTTCTGGCCTAGAATATGCCCTCTGCCATGTTTATGTTAATCTTACTCACCAGCCCTATCTTCAAAAATGATTTTAAATCATTTGCCTAACTGATCCACTCCCCTCCAAGATTTTGTTATTTACCAAAATGATTTTACAAAGAGCGACTCAAGGTTTTGTCATCTATTTCAGAGATTTGTCACAGACTCTTCCTGTCTGCATTTTGCAGTTCCACTGGCAAGTGCACATGTTTAGTGAATTTTGCCTTACTCCAAATCCTCCCTAAGTCCATTCTGTACCAGGTCCCTCCTCGGATGGGAGACACTATTGGCGTGCAGACCAGAGTGGGAAGGGTAAGCCCTCTTTTGCTGGCAAATCAGATGGTGTGTTTTCATTTCCTAGACACATGTACAGGACAGGCTTTTTGGTGTCTGCTCTTGTCATCCACTGGAAACAGTGTATGTCAGCATCTGTAGGTGATATCAGTTGGTTTTGGAGAATTGTAAAATTTGTAAACAAATGTAGATTGTAAGCTATCGTTGTGACTTTCATTCTTATTATGAATTCCTATGGTAAACGGATACTTGTCCCTATATATCACTGTTTTCGTTCACAAAGTTCAAACATCAGAATTCCGCCAAATGGCTCTTTCAATCTGGGTGGGCTTAGAATGATTTTGCATCTTATAAAGAAACTGAACAGGGCATCCCCGGGTCAGCAATGTTCAGTTCTTTGAAGTCTGGAGTATACAGATTCCGACGTTAGAAACGTGCTGGAGTGTTTACAATGTACTCAGGCCATAGGGCTGAAAGCCCACTGAAGGATAATTGCTGGAAATGCTCTATAAACAATTCATAATAAGCATATTCAAAACGGGCACTTTGCTCTGAAATGATAAAATCATTGAATTGTTTGGAATGCCCATATTGATCCTTTGAAATTCTTCAGCCATTCCTCCTGTGGAATGCTATGAGGTGGGGGATAACTGGAAGGATATTTCAGCGGTTTCATTCTAATTTTTCACCCTATACCAGCTGTTGGGAGTGAAGGGTGGGGAGGAAGTCTTCCCAATCCTTCTCTTCTTATTCTTGTAGCTCAAGAAAGTTCCTGTCCTTGCTGGTCCTTCTAAGACTCTAATTACTACTTAGGGATACGTACATTGGCACTCCCATCCTGTCTGCACAAATGATCTTGGGAGCTGACAGGAAAATCTAGGGGACTCCAAGTCTGGTGGCTGCCTGTGCATGCGGTCACCTCACTGGGACACCAGGGTAATCAGGGAAGGGCGCTTCTCCACCCATGTTTCCTGAGGCAGGAATGGCAGCCATTTTTTTCAGGAGCCCATTCAGCTCCAGGGAAGAGGTCATGCCCTCAGACTGGAAGGGGAGTGTTAGTCGCTCAGTCGTGTCCAACTCTTTGCCACCCCATGGACTATAGCCCGCCAGTCTCCTCTATCTATGGGATTTCCCAGGCGAGAATACTGGAGTGGGTTGCCATTTCCTTGTCCAGGGAATCTTTCCAATTCAGGGATTGAACCCGGGTGCATTGCAGGTAGATTCTTTACTATCTGAGCCACCAGGGAAGCCCTCTTTGTCCCTTTCGGGTCCCTATCCTGGGATTAGACACCTCTCCTCGATTCTCCTCTTGCACTCTGTGCTAATCTCCATCCTAACAAGTTATCCTAATTGCTCAGGTACAGGTTGGTCTCCCAAGAGACTGCACATTTCTTAGAGCTGGACCTCGTCTTAGCGTCTTTGTGTTACCTGCTCAGTCAAAGAAGCAATAGTGAAAATGAGGTTCTACTGTACAGCACAGGGAACTATATTCAATACCCTGTGATAAACCATAATAGAGAAGAATATGAAAAAGAATACATATGTATAGCTGAATCATTTTGCTGCATGGCAGAAATTAACAGGATATAAATTAATTTTATGTCAATAAAATTTCTTTTAAAAGAAAGGACAAATAAGCAACAGAGAGAAGTGTCCAAAATCAGAACTCAGTGCTAAGCATTTCAGGCAACCAGGGAATAAAATATATAAGTATAGATACATATATATTTGAATGACATTGTTTTGGTCCTCTGTGAATTACTTGTAGAAGTAGGAAATAAATCTCTGTAAAATAAATCAGTGAAAGTATGTCAGAAGACTACATGGTCATTTCCAATTGACTTCTTATGAGGCCCAAAGCACTTAACAGATATAAAATCACTTACAAACTTTTAGGCCATAGTTAATATTATTAATACAATAATAATATAATGTCTAAAAACCTCATCCTATTTCTCTCAATGACAGGAGACTTCAGGCAGTAGAACTTTCTAGAGCTAATATTTGGAAAATATATATAACTTGGTTAATAATATTTAGGCTATTTTGTCTGTAGGTTTCATCTTGTTCATCCCAACCTTTAACTTATTGATTTCTCTCTATATAATTTAGATTAGACCCCATGTTTTCTTGCAGATTTGAAATACTAGTATTATAGTTTACTTATTTTGTATTTGCTTTATTTCTCTCATAGAAAGATTCATAGATAGGCAAATACAATATTATAAAATCACTCATAAGCACTTCTGCATGGCTTTCCTAGGAATAAGTGTATTCTACAACATAAAGACAGTTTCTTTATTACAGTCAAGAAACATTAGCATATATAATTTACTATGGAAAAGGTCAGTTTTCATTCCAATCCCAAAGAAAGGCAATGCCAAAAAATGCGCAAGCTATTGCACAGCTGCACTCCTCTCATACACTAGTAAAGTCATGCTCAAAATTCTCCAAGCCAGGCTTCAGCAATATGTGAACCGTGAACTTCCACATGTTCAAGCTGGCTTTAGAAAAGGCAGAGGAACCAGAGATCAAATTGCCAACATCCTCTGGATCATGGAAAAAGGTAGAGAGTTCCAGAAACATATCTATTTCTGCCTTATTGACTATGCCAAAGCCTTTGACTGTGTGGATCAGAATAAACTGTGGAAAATTCTGAAAGAGATGAGAATACCAGACCACTTCTATTTTTTTTGCATTGATCACTGAGGAAGACTTTTTTATCTCTTCTTGCTATTCTTTGATGAAAGTAAAGGAGGAGAGTGAAAAAGTTGGCTTAAAGCTCAACATTCAGAAAACGAAGATCATGGCATCTGGTCCCATCACTTCATGGGAAATAGATGGAAAACCAGTGGAAACTGTGTCAGACTTTATTTTGGGGGGCTCCAAAATCACTGCAGATGGTGATTGCAGCCATGAAATTAAAAGCCGCTTACTCCTTCGAAGAAAAGTTATGACCAACCTAGATAGCATATTGAAAAGCAAAGACATTACTTTGCCAACAAAGGTCCGTCTAGTCAAGGCTACAGTTTTTCCAGTGGTCATGTATGGATGTGATAGTTGGACTGTGAAGAAAGCTGGGGTGCTGGAGAATTGATGCTTTTGAACTGTGGTGTTGGAGAAGACTCTTGAGAGTCCCTTGGACTGCAAGGAGATCCAACCAGTCCATTCTGAAGGAGATCAACCCTGGGTGTTCTTTGGAAGGAATGATGCTAAAGCTGAAACTCCAGTACTTTGGCCACCTCATGCGAAGAGTTGACTCATTGGAAAAGACTCTGTTGCTGGGAGGGATTGGGGGCAGGAGGAGAAGGGGACGACAGAGGATGAGATGGCTGGATGGCATCACTGACTCGATGGAATGAACTCCGGGAGATGGTGATGGACAGGGAGGCCTGGCGTGCTGCAATTCATGGGGTCGCAAAGAGTCGGACACGACTGAGCAACTGAACTGAACAGAACTGAACTGAATTGATGCAAGCCTTATTTAAATTTCCCATTTTTTCCCAAATTGACTTCAGGATCCAGTCAAGATTCACACATTTTGTTTCTCATTTGTCCTGCCTTTGTTTTTTTTTTTAATGACATACATTTTTCTGAAGAGTTCAAGGAATTTGTCTTCCAGAATATCCCACTGTCCTATTTTGTATACTTGTTTCTTCATGATTGAAGTCAGGTTAAACTATTTCGTGTGTGTGTGTGTTAGTTGCTCAGTTGTGTCCAACTCTTTGTGACCCCATGGACTGTAGCCCAGTAGGCTCCTCTGTTCATGGGATCCTCCAGGCAAGAATACTGGAGTGGGTTGCCATTCCCTTCTCCAGGGGATCTTCCCAATCCAGGGACTGAACCCAGGTATCCAGCATTGCAGGCAGGTTGTTTATTATCTGCGCCACCAGGGAAACTCATAAGAATAATACATAAGTAATACTGTGCATCAGTGAAATAATCCTTATTATTTTTAAGTATTTTTAATCATATGTAGTATAAAGATATAGCAGAAAAATTACAAAATAGGAAAGGAAAACACCAAATCATCCCACTATCCTAATTTATATAATAACATTTTGGTGTATTTCCAACATTTTTCCTATTATTTTTAGCATAGTATCAATTATACTGCAGATCTAAATTTGTAGTCTGGTTATTTTTAAAATAATATTGCACGATAATCATTTTCACTAGAAATAATGGCAAAATACTAAAAGTAGTAACTGTTAATACCATTTACTGAGTTTTTTGAGCATTTATCCAATTGCAGCTAGCAGCAACCATTCTCTTTATACTATTACTTTTAAAATTTATTACAACCCTTTGAAATAAGTTCTTTAACATCCCCATTTCCTTTTTTGATTAATTTATTTTTTATTTTTTTAATTGGAGGATAACTGCTTTATAATGTTGTGTTCGTTTCTGCTGTACGACAACGTGGATCCGCTATATGCATACGTATATCCCCTTCTCTTGAGCCTCCCTCCCACCTAGCTGTGCGCCCTGGCCCTTTGGGTCATCACAGAGCACCGAGCTGCAATCCCTGTGCTGCACAGTAGGATCCCGTTAGCTCTTCCAGTTTACACTGTACATGCTCAGCCGCTCAGACATGCCTGACTCTTTGTGACTCTGTGGACTGTAGCCCACTGGGCTCTGCTGTCCATGGAATTTCCAGGCAAGAATACTGGAGTGGGCTGCCATTTCCTTCTCCAGGGGATCTTCCCCACCCAGAAGTCAAACCCATGATTCTTGCATCTCCTTGCATCTGCTTGCATTGGCAGGCGGATTCTTTGCCACTGCGCCATCTCTTACACACAATAGTGTATCTATGTCAATGCCACACTCTGTTTGTCCCACCCTTTCTTCCCCACTCACCACATCCACAAGTCTGTTGTCTATGTCTGCATCTTTATTCCTGCCCTGCAAATAAGGTTATTTACCATTTTTCTATCTCCATTTTAGACTTGAGGAAACTGAGACTCCATTCCACAGCTGGCTGGGGGTAAAGAAGAGATTTGAACCCAAGTGTATATGACTCCATTGCACCATCTGTTTCCTATCATTTTTACTGAATGTGCTTTGATTTGTCCATTCCGTGTAAACACACTAGTAGATATTATCAACCTAGACATGTCCTACTTTTAAGAATGCTTCCCAAGCTCTGACATTTTGCCTACCTCCTGTGAATTACAAGCATAGCCCAGACTGGCTTCAGAAACTAGTGCTTCCTATTTTTCCCCCAAAGAACTTAATTTAAAACAAATTTGATTTTTCTCAAAGTCTATTTCATTTATAAAGTGGCAATACAATTTTTAGGTAAATAACAAAGCCATCAAGGATACCAAATAAGGATGAATGAACAAAAAATAAATCAAATGAGACAGCTTCTAGGGGCCCAAGTCTCAAGTACCCTAGCCCACCTTGAGCTTTCCCAAGGGTGGACAGGTTGAGGCAAGGTTCTTTCCCAGAGCCCTGGCGGCCCCCCTTACAAGGATATTGCCGTTGACAGCAGCATGACTGTGGGGTGTCTGTCTTCTCTTTGGCACTACCAAAAGACCCTGGAATTTAAGCTGCACAAGGTCATTCTGTTGTCAGTTGCCTCTGATCTAAACACACCCCACTGATTAGAAATGTGTTTGATGTCAAAGCCCTGATAAACACAAATTCTAGTACTTCTGAATGCACTTTAATGTGGGTTAAATGCCTACATTTGTCTCACAGCCCACAGTGCCAGCTGGGGAAGAGGCAGCAGTAGCAGGAACCCTTGCCAGCCCAGCCTTTGGGAAGACTCCGAGCACAGTGGGAAGGAGCTGAATGCATTTCAACTGCAGCCAAGTTAGTGGTTTCAACTTCATAAACATGTCTTAAACGTTATGGCTCTTATCTCTATGCCATGGCATTCTTACCTCAAAGAATAACTATTAAAAATAAAACACACAATTCAGCAAACTTTGATTTTTAAAAAAAGAGTTGATTAATCATTTTTGGATGCTTATCTTTCTTCTGACTGGTTCCTCTAGATTCATCTCCACATCACAGTCAGGTTGCTCAATCATTTACTAAAAAGTTTAAAATAAGTCCTCAGTCCATGGGATTTTCCAGGCAAGAGTACTGGAGTGGGTTGACATTTCCTTCTCCAGTTAAAAATAAAGACAAAGTGAATTCTCTATAGTCTCATAGTTTTACCTGACTCGAGGGTTGGAAGTGGTGATCAGGACTTATCAGGGTTTGTCTAGTGATAATTTTTTGTTGTTGTTTAATACTTGGTAATGAGAATGAAGGCGAAAAGGCAAGTTTCATGATTAACCCATGAAACTAGCTACATTTGATTAATGTCCCAAGCCTGGTAAGTTATTGCGTGATGTGTCAACTGTCTGCTGCCACAATGATGCTGTGTAATAAACAAAAACAAAATTTCAATGGCATAAAATAAGAATTTATAGCTCCTACATTTGGAGTGTTGACTAGACAGTTGATTATTCTGATCTTAGGTGTGCATGTTCACTTATCTAGGGGTCGGTTTGCTGTCAGATGATCTTTACTAGAATGACTGAGACAACTTGATTAAAGGGGTAAAAACTTGGATCCATAATTTCAATATACTATAGCAGGTAGTTCTATGCCCTCTAGGGTTAAAGTCACTGTGAATAGTCTTCCAATAGCTAATATCCAGTGGAGATCCAATCATGAGGCCAAATTTTACAAGAAAAGTATAATTTGGGAGGCTGGTCTCATAATTCAAGATAGAAGAAATGATTTGGCATCAAAGATGGCCAGAAAGATTCAACATTCTTAAAATGTCAACACTTCTCAAACTGATCTATAGATTCAGTGTAATCTCATCAAAAATTCAGCAAGGTGTTTTTGTAGAAATCCCCAAGATAATGCTAAAATTTATAAAGGAAAGCAAAGGAAACTGCCATGAAAACAATTTTGAAAAAAAAAATTGAATTCAAGACTTACATAAACTTACAGTAATCAAGTGTGTGTATCAATGAANTCCACATCACAGTCAGGTTGCTCAATCATTTACTAAAAAGTTTAAAATAAGTCCTCAATCCATGGGATTTTCCAGGCAAGAGTACTGGAGTGGGTTGACATTTCCTTCTCCAGTTAAAAATAAAGACAAAGTGAATTCTCTATAGTCTCATAGTTTTACCTGACTCGAGGGTTGGAAGTGGTGATCAGGACTTATCAGGGTTTGTCTAGTGATAATTTTTTGTTGTTGTTTAATACTTGGTAATGAGAATGAAGGCGAAAAGGCAAGTTTCATGATTAACCCATGAAACTAGCTACATTTGATTAATGTCCCAAGCCTGGTAAGTTATTGCGTGATGTGTCAACTGTCTGCTGCCACAATGATGCTGTGTAATAAACAAAAACAAAATTTCAATGGCATAAAATAAGAATTTATAGCTCCTACATTTGGAGTGTTGACTAGACAGTTGATTATTCTGATCTTAGGTGTGCATGTTCACTTATCTAGGGGTCGGTTTGCTGTCAGATGATCTTTACTAGAATGACTGAGACAACTTGATTAAAGGGGTAAAAACTTGGATCCATAATTTCAATATACTATAGCAGGTAGTTCTATGCCCTCTAGGGTTAAAGTCACTGTGAATAGTCTTCCAATAGCTAATATCCAGTGGAGATCCAATCATGAGGCCAAATTTTACAAGAAAAGTATAATTTGGGAGGCTGGTCTCATAATTCAAGATAGAAGAAATGATTTGGCATCAAAGATGGCCAGAAAGATTCAACATTCTTAAAATGTCAACACTTCTCAAACTGATCTATAGATTCAGTGTAATCTCATCAAAAATTCAGCAAGGTGTTTTTGTAGAAATCCCCAAGATAATGCTAAAATTTATAAAGGAAAGCAAAGGAAACTGCCATGAAAACAATTTTGAAAAAAAAAATTGAATTCAAGACTTACATAAACTTACAGTAATCAAGTGTGTGTATCAATGAAAGCATAATATGTAAACCAATGGGATAAAATAAAATCCTTAGCAAATATACAAATACATGCAACTCTGTTCAAAAACAAAAGAACCAAGGAATTCAATACAGATAGTTTTTCAACAGATTGTGCTGCAATTTGGACATCCATGTGTAAAGTTATGTTCCATGACCCATATCTTTCAAAAATTATATATGCAAAAGTCAATTCAAAATGAAACATATACCATATATAAAACCTAACAATATGAAAGTTCTAGAGGAAAATAGAGGAAAATGTCTTTGTAACCAAAGATAAGGGAAAGATTTCTCAGTTATGACACAGAATGAAATTATGAAAGAAACAAAGTAAGCAGCCCTTTGTCAAAATTAAAAACTTCTGCCCTTTGAAAGACACTGTTAAGAAAAGGAAATGAATAAGCAAGCCAAAGACTGGGGGGAAATATATGCAAAGTAAATTTATTATAAAAGACTTGTATCCAGAATGTATTGAAAATTCTGACAAACAATAATAAGAAACAACCCAGCAAAAAATGGGAAAAGATTTGGGCATTTTTAAAAAGATGGCAAAAGAATGAATGAAAAGATACTCAATATTATTAGTCATTAGGGAAATGAAATTTTAAAACTGCAGTAAGGTTCTAACACACTTCTATTTGACCACAAAGATTTAAAAACCAAGATTGAGAACTGATGAGAATATGGAGCAACTGGAACACTCACAAAACGGTGCAGCCTCTTTGGAAAATTGCTGAATAGTGCCTTGTACGGTTAAATGTCACTTATGGGACTGAGCATTTGGGTGTTCACCCAAGAGAAATAAAAATACATGCCCACACCAAAAGCTGTATGTGAATGTTTATATCAACTTTTTTCATAATCTCCAAAAACTAGAAACAATCCAAATAGCCACCACCTGGTGAATATATAAACAAACTCTGAAACTTAGGTACAATGGAATAGAAGAAAAAATAAATAAATTAATTAATTAAAAAAAATAAAAAGGCAAGTCTCATAACCAAGAGGTAAAATTAAAAAAAAAAAAGAACTAGTGATAGAGAACGTGGATATTCGAGTGCATTATGCCAAGTGAAAAAAAGTTAGAATTACAAGCCAACTGCTCTGTAATTCCACTTAAAATGCTGGAAAAAGAAAAACTATGGGGACAGGGCATGGTTGCCAGGAGCTGGGGGTGAGGTGAAAGGAGTGAACACAAAGGTCCAAGAGAGAACTTTTTGGGTGATGAAATGTCCTGTGTCTTGATTGTGGTGGTGCTTATACAACTGTATGTGTTTTTCAGAATTCATAAAACTACACCGAAAACAGTGAATTTTGCTGTATGTAAATTATACCACACACACATGAAATCTGACTTAAAAAAAGAGGGAGAGAAATGCAAATCAAAACTACAATGAGGTATCACCTCACCAAGCTCAGAATGGCCGTAATGAAAAAATCTACAAACAATAAATTCTGGAGAGGGCGTGAAGAGAGGGAGCCGTCTTAACACACTGGTGAGAATGTAAATTGACACAGCCACTGGGAGAACAGTATGGAGGCTCCTTAAAAAACTGAAAATAAAACTACCATGTGTGAGTGTATGCTCAGCCGCTTCAGTCGTGTCTGACTTTGTGTGATCCCATGAACTGCCAAGCTCCTCTGTCCATGGGATTCTCCAGGCAAGAATGCTGGAGTGGGTTGCCATGCCCTCCTTCAGGGGATNTGTGTGAGTGTATGCTCAGCCGCTTCAGTCGTGTCTGACTTTGTGTGATCCCATGAACTGCCAAGCTCCTCTGTCCATGGGATTCTCCAGGCAAGAATGCTGGAGTGGGTTGCCATGCCCTCCTTCAGGGGATCTTCCCGACTCAGGGATCGAAACTGTGTCTCTTCAGTTCAGTTCAGTCACTCAGTCATGTCTGAATTTTGCGACTCTGTGGTTTGAATTGGCAGGCAGGTTCTTTACCACTAGTGCCACCTGGGAAGCCCAAAACTACCATATGACTCATCAATCCCACTCCTGGATCATATATCAGGAGAAAAACCATAATTCCAAAAGATACATGCACCCCAATGTTCACTGCAGCACTATTGACAGTAGCCAGGACATGGAAGCAACCTAAATGTCCATCAACAGGGATGGATAAAAAAGATATGGCACATAGATAAAATGGAATTTTGAAGTTGAAGTGAAGTGAAGTCGCTCAGTCGTGTCCCACTCTTTGCGACCCATGAACTGTAGCCCACCAGGCTCCTCTGTCCATGGGATTCTCCAGGCAAGGATACTGGAGTGGGTTGCCATTTCCTTCTCCAGGGGATCTTCCCAACCCAGGGATTGAACCCAAGTCTCCCACATTGCAGGCAGATGCTTTAACCTCTGCACCACCAGTACTCAGCCATAAAAAGGAAGAAAATTGTTTCATTTGCAACGACATGGATGGATCTGGAGACTCATACGCAGTGAATTAAGTCAGAAAGAGAAAAACAAATATTGTATACCAATGCATATATGTGGGATCTAGAAGAATAGTACAGATGAACCTATTTGCAAAGCAGAAGTAGAGACACAGACATAGAGAGCAAACATGTGGACACCAAATGCGGAAGGGAAGGTGGGATGAATTGGGAGATTGGGACTGGCATATACTCATTACTATGTATAAAAGAGTTAGCTAATGAGAACCTACTGTGTAGCACAGGGAACTCAGTGCTCTGTGGTGACCTAAATGGGAAGGAAATCCAAAAAGGAGGAGATATATATACACATATAAGATTCACTTTGCTGTACAGCAGAAACTAGCACAACATTGTAAAGCAACTACTCGCCAATAAAAAAACAAAAGAGGGAGCTAGGAAAGCAAAATACAGAATCTTTTACATCATAAATCAATAGGTGTGTGGTTAAAGCCTTGGATCTGACCACCAAGAGAGGCCAGGCCAATGGGCTCATCTCTTATTAGTCTTTTCAGTTAAGACTATTGTCAAAAGAGACATTTGGAGCCAAAAGCTTTACACATTTTAGTACTGCTTGACCCACCATCATTTCTAGGATTTTATCCTAAGGAAAGAATCATAAATGATTTTCCTCAAAGAGAATTATCAACCACAAAATTCAAAGAAGCTGGAAATAACCTAATGCCCACCAAGACTTCTGGCAGTGGAAGGACTGAGCATGGAAATATTAAATAAGCCTTGGTGCATCCATGCAATGGAATATTATCCATCTATGAAAGAATATTTAATACTCTAGAAATATATCCATGTAGTAAGGTTTTTTTTTTAAGTCAGATAACAAAAGAGTATGGCATGATCTCTCTTTTTATTAAATCCCCATATATTTTTTAATTAATTTATTTATTTTAATTAATTTATTTATTTTAATTGGAGGCTAATTACTTTACAATATTGTGGTGGTTTTTGCCCTACATTGACATGAATCAGCCATGGGTGTATATGTGTCACCCATCCTGAACCCTCCTCCCACCTTCCTCCCCATCTCATCCCTTAGGGTTGTCTCAGTACACCAGCTTTGAGTGCCTTGCATTGAACTTAGATCCCTCTTTTGAAATGTATGGAGAGAGANTTGACATGAATCAGCCATGGGTGTATATGTGTCACCCATCCTGAACCCTCCTCCCACCTTCCTCCCCATCTCATCCCTTAGGGTTGTCTCAGTACACCAGCTTTGAGTGCCTTGCATTGAACTTAGATCCCTCTTTTGAAATGTATGGAGAGAGAGACTGGAAGGGTCAATATGCCCAAATGCTAATGATTATTGCCTCTTGGTAATGGATTTGTGAATATTTTTTTTCTTCATTTTCTAAGTCTCTTCTGATGAGTATACATTTCTTTCATACTAAGAAGCAAAATAACCTCATGTTATTTTTTTAAAGGCATTTGTAGATTAAGCTGAGTGAATTTCACTACATTTACTTGGTCCTCATCAGTTCAGTTCAGTTCAGTTCAGTTGCTCAGTCGTGTCTAACTCTTTCCGACCCCATGAATTGCAGCACACCAGGCCTCCCTGTCCATCACCATCTCCCGGAGTTCACTCAGACTCATGTCCATCGAGTCAGTGATGCCATCCAGCCATCTCATCCTCTGTCGTCCCCTTCTCCTCCTGCCCCCAATCCTTCCCACTATCAGAGTCTTTTCCAATGAGTCAACTCTTTGCATGAGGTGGCCAAAGTACTGGGGTTTCAGCTTTAGCATCATTCCTTCCAAAGAAATCCCGGGGCTGATCTCCTTCAGAATGGACTGGTTGGATCTCCTTGCAGTCCAAGGGACTCTCAAGA
>SJYV01044988.1:14769-29869 GCA_006410875.1 Neotragus pygmaeus | reverse complement strand
TTTTTTTTCTGTGATTTGTAAATGTTAAGTGCTGAGGATGCCTCCATTGCCACTCCCTACATTAACAAGGGTAGCAAAGACTTACTCTTTGTGTAACCAGGTCATGCGTCTAACCGTCTCCTGTTTCCTATGAAGAAGGATATTTTCAGGAAGCAGTTTATCTGAGTTGATTGGCCTCAGGCTGAGTATTCCAAGCCCCCCTCCTGGAGTCAGGATCTCTGAATTGATAGGAGAATTGATTATCAGGGGGATGATTATAAGATGATTGACATCAGAATGAATAGACTTCCTGGGTTTGCACACACAGGCTGTCTCTCTGGCTGTCCCCTCAGAGGTCAATGGCAGCTTAGAAGGCTGCCTTTGGGGAACTTTTGGTCAAAACAAGTCACATACTAAAGAAAGGAGTGGTTGACTTTCAGAAATTATCAAAACAAATTTTTCTCATTGCTTAAAAGCCACTTAGTATGATTACTGGGCTTCCCAGGTGGCACTGGTGGTAAAAAACCCACCTTCCAATGCAGGAGACATTAGAGATGTGGGTTCAATCCTGGTTGGAGGGCATGGCAACCCACTCCAGCATTCTTGCCTGGAGAATCCCATGGCCGGAGGAGCCTGAAGGCCTACAGTCCATAGGGTTGCAAAAAGTCAGACACGACTGGTGACTGAGCATGCATGCACACGTGATTGCTAACTCACCATACAAGAACAGCCTGGAGGAAACCACGATCTCTCCCAGATATCCGTGGAGAGAGATCAGGGGTCTAGTCTAGACACCCACGCCCAGCTTAACGACCAAGAATTTACCCTCAGTTGAGACTTGGCTTTATGGCAGATACTGGTGATGGTACTAGGTATGTGTGTTTATGGGTTGGTGGAATGCCTTTCCTTCTAAAGCTTCAGTCCATTGGAAGGTAAAACCACTGTTTCTATCAATCCTGAATGTCTCCTTACTGTAAAGGAAGGTCAAGGTTTATCTCACTGTAAAGGAAGGTCAAGATTTATAATGGTTGTTTTCTGAAGATCTTTTGAAAGTTTTGGAAATCGCAGAACCATATACTGTCCAGGGAAGAAAGAAAAGGAAAGAGAAAGCCAATGGTGACTGGCCAACTGACTCCTTTCACAGATGAGTAAATAAACCCTCGAAGCTGGCTTTTCTCGAAGTGATAAAGCCAGGAAGTAGCAAGTGGTGCCATTCATTCAGCCTCCTGATACCTGGTTGTATGCCCTACTAGAGCAAGTCAGCTCCAGACTAAGCTGAAGTCTTTTGCTTAAGAATTTCCCTAAGAAATACACAGATATAACACACACACACGACTCACAGAGAAGAATATAATACATTGCAATATTAAGCAAATCAAATCAATCCTTCTCCAATTAGGGTTGTTGTTAGAAGTAAATAATAGAAAAGAAGAAAGTCACAGGACCTGGAGTGAGACCACTGGGATGCCAACTAATCTAAGGCTCTCTGTGCCTCAGTTTCCTCCTTTGCACAGGAGGGACAGCAGTAATCCTATATCGTGAGACAGTTGTAAGTACTTAATCAGTTACTACACATAAAACACTTAGAATAAAGCCTGGATTCAATCTCTGGTTGGGAAACTAAGACCCCACAAGCTGTGCAGAGCATCAAAAAGATAAAAGCAAAAAAAAAAAAAAAGATAAAAGCAAAAGGGAAGAGAATTACAACAGAGGGGTTAGTGAGGTAAGCTGTAGTCCCTACGCAACAGCTGGTCCTTAGGTCATAATTGATAGTTATGATCCAAGACATTCACGTCTGTAGAGCCTGATACCCTTGAATTACCTCACCTCAAGGACCCAAAGAGACAATCCAAATCTTATTCCAAAACAACCAACACAAGCTTTCTGCGTTTGCCCATTCAGTTGTTACCGGGTATGGCAGCACCAGTAAATCCCGCTAAGATCCAGGCATGCCTCCCTTGTGCCTTCATGGTATAGCAAGAGGCCTATCTCATCATGATAACAAGGTAGCTTCTTTCTTTGCCTGCTACTCTCTACCGGCAAGAGGAACTCAGAATACAAGCGACAGCCATCATCTTAGGGCCCCTCCGGGAATCCTCCCAACCCAGGAATTGAAACCATGTCTTCTGTGTCTCCTGCACTGCAGGTGCATTCTTTAACACTTGAGCCATCAGGGAAGCCCAGGGTTAACATAATGTCCCCCAAAATACTGTGTCCTGGCAGAAGACTTGCCAAGTCCCACTGGAAACCAGAAGCTCTTGCCCCGCGGACCCTAACATTGTAGGTCATAAAGCAAAATTCCCCAAGTGGATCAAAGAAAGGCTGTATCAGGAGCCATGCCCTACTTCCACCTCTTGGTTCCCAGCCCCACAGATTCTTCCTGTTGAGGG
The DNA here is from genome assembly GCA_006410875.1 of Neotragus pygmaeus. Lineage (NCBI taxonomy): Eukaryota > Metazoa > Chordata > Mammalia > Artiodactyla > Bovidae > Neotragus > Neotragus pygmaeus. The sequence goes on along the minus strand of SJYV01044988.1, from coordinate 27,500 downwards.
TTTGTTGACTCACACTATGTACTACATTTCAAACAGCATACTCGCATCCTACAGGCACCATCCTCAGGCTATTATCTGAGTTGCACCCTTAAAAAGTGTAAAGGAAAGTGAAAATGAAGTTGCCCAGTCGTGTCCATCTCTTTGCAATTACATTGACTGTAGCCTACCAAGCTTCTCCATCCATGGGATTTCCCAGGCAAGAATACTGGAGTGGATTGTCATTTCCTTCTCCAGGGAATCTTTCCAACCCAGGAGTCGAACCTGGGCCTCCCGCATTACAGGCAGACACTTTACTGTCTGAGCCACCAGGGAAGCCCTTAAAAAAGGCATTCCAATTCCTATCAGACTGGCTGTATTGAAGTGATATTGTGTAGACAGAACCAGCTGATACCATGACACGTACCAGATGTTATACTTCTTTCCCTGGGAAATGAGACCATTGGACTCATCATAGGAGTACTATGTAAATCAGACACTCTGTAAGTGCTTGAATATCTTTCAAATGCCCGTGATGTTACACAAGCCAGTTCATCTCTAACCCATTCAGATCCATCATTACTACTACTGTACATGAGAGTCATCACTGTCCATCTCTTGTTCAGTCGCTAAGTTGTGTCCGACTCTTTGCGATCCTATGGACTGTAGCCCGCCAGGCTCCTCTGTCCAAGGGATTCTCCAGGCAAGAGTATTGGACTGGGTTGCCATTTCCTTCTCCAGGGGATCTTCCTCACCCAGGGAATGAACTCACGTCCCCTTTATGGGTAGGCGGATTCTTTACCATCTGAGCCACCAGGGGAGCCCTCCTTCCATCTGTAGCCCATCCAAATGTATCCTTAATGCTACTGTATGCTGGGGCTTATCAGCACACCATTTACCACCAGTACTGGGATCCATTTAAGTGAGGTGGTTCCAGAATCCAGCCTCATGACCTGTTCTTTGGGACCCCTGCTCATACCAATGACCTAAGCTTGTGTTCCCCTAGAAGCAGATGCTGAAATAAGTTTCTGAACACAAGTAGTTTAGCATGGAGTTGACCCCAGGAAGTATTGGTAAGAAAGTGGAGAGATTAGACAGGCACAGCAAGGCTGCCAACATCGCCAAACAAGTTATAATAACTAGAGCAACTGGAGCTAAATCCACTGAAGGAACTCTGATAGACCACACAGGACCCACTGCTGCGGTTTATTCCTTCTGAAGGATGAGGAAGCTGGGGTATGGGTCCACCAAGTCCCATCTATTATTGGGAGAGAGAAGGGCTGTTAACTCCCTAGCACTGCCAGCTTGCCATAGGGTGCATAGGGTCAGAAAAAATGAGTGTCAGAGAAAACCCTCAGGCAAGAATCACAAATGCTAGCAATTACTCGAAGCCGATGCAGCATGCACACACACGGGAGAGGTTGTGGAGCTATGGGAGCAGTCTGCTACAACCTGGAGGAATGATACCTGAAGAACAATTAATAGCCAACATTTACTGACTGATTAATGTGACCCCGGGGACTTCCATATATGCGCTGTATGCACTTTGTCTCCGGCATTTCTCACAATGCTTCTATAAGTACCATCAACCTATTACTAGCCTTATTTTCCAGGTGGAGAAACAGAAACTCAGAGATGTTAAGTCACTTTCCCTTGGAGGCGCTGGGATTCAAAACAAAGCACTATTCCCCTTTCCAGAACATGGAGGATTGTGATGCTGTTGACAGAACAGCATAGAGGCAGTTGAACAAAAGAGAAAACCACACAGCGTGCTCTTGATTGTATGTACTGGTGTCCAAAGTGCCTGAGTTCTCACGAGGAATCCCAGGAGAAAAGAAAAACTACCTAGAGTTAGGGCTCCAGCCGGCATGACAGGCTATACTCCACATTCTCTCAGCCTTTTTAAGAATCTCTTCCCTCCACCTCCCATTCTTACCTTACCTACATGATTTGGAGGTTTCTAGCTATGTTACTGGCTCATTACTGAGGATTGATTGCGAGACTGGACAAATCAAATGTCAATTTTCCATGTGGCAACACTCAGCAGGCTTATGTTTCAAGCATTGAAGTTCTTCCTGCAAAGGGAAAAAAGAGAGAACTGAGGATAAATCTTTTGAAGCCAAAAAGGCTTATAAGGCAGTGGTCCCCAACCTAATAGTCACCATGGACACCAGTTTCATGGAAGACAATATTTCCATATATCGGGTGTTGGGGGGTGGGTGGCTTTGGGAAGATTCAAGTGCATTACATTAAATTTGCACTTTATTTCTGTTATTTCATCAGCTCCACCTCAGATCATCAGGCATTGTGTCTGGGAGGTGAGGGATCCTGGTTATAGAGGACAGAGTAGGAACTACAAACCTGACTGGTCTCAAGGGCCAGGCAAGCATCATAAAATGAGGAAAGCAGGCTCAGTGCAAGACAGCAGGGAGTGAGGAAGCCTGCAGGGAATAGGCCAGCACAGCCCCTGTCTAAAAGCAGCGCTACATAGGCCACTCAATTCAGTCCATTACTACCATTTGGGAATGCGCGCTCATTGCCTCTGGAGCTCCCAAAGTTTCAAAGGAGTGAAAAACATGGATTTTTATAGGTAATTTTCCAAGTTTTAAATATCAAAAGCTGACTTCTAATTATTTACAATTACTCTGTGGGCTAATCTGTGACCCTTGCCTTAATGTTTATAATAGAATGTTTGTAATATTGGCCCCTGCAAGCGGGATTCTACTTGGGTGTGACCCTGAGTGACAGAAATAGGAAGAATGAGTGGAAATTTCATAGAAACAGGCCTTGATCCAAAAGAAGAAAACATTTTCTTATTCAAAGATAGAAAAGGGACTTTAATTCAAAGATAGAAGAGCCAACTCTAACGGAGCAAGCTGCTCATTTCCAGTATCAATTGGATGATCTTTCTGCCAGAACAGAGTAAAGGAGATCCAGGCATCAGATGGATGAGATGTTAGGCTTAATATCTCCCTTCCGACCCTGGGCTTTTCTGAATCAAAACCACTGTTTCCTTCATTAAAGTTGCAACCCAAGTTGAATTTGACCCTCAGAGTGAGCCTTTTGGTTTTACTTACTGTGTCATTCATAGCACACATGTGTGTCTCTTCTCATCTATTAATGCAGGATGTTATTGGGATGTCTATTCCAAAGGAAAATGTTTCCAAAGCTATTTATTACTATTTTATACTTCCTATCTCATGAGCTTGCCTTGCCCTGAGTTGGCCTATGTTTCCTCAAACCTAACCAGCAAGACTCAACTTGGCTTAGCTGTGTCTCTGATGATTTTTTTTTTAATGGAAATAAATGCACACAGACTCTGATAATTTACACATGTTCAGAAGTAGCCATAAGGAGAAACCAGCACTTTCCTATGTATATAAAAATTGCTATAAATCTGAAGTTTGGAAATGAACAGTTTCTCTTCCTCTGAACACATGTATTTGCCACTATTGGTATTTTCTTCACTCTTGAAAACAGTAACTATATCAATACAACACTGAAATATGTGAACATTTAACCAAAAATAATTTGACCAGTTAAACCAGATACATAAATTAATTCAATGACAAAAGTAAGTCAAAGGCTCATTTAGCTTTGGCCTCACATGAAGGCCTTCGAGATACCATCGTCCACTTTATTTTTGACAGTTGCGTCTGGTCCTCATATAGCCATCTAACACTTTCAGTAGATCTTGACCTCAGTATGAAACTTGTCCACGTTTTCAGATCTACAAAGGACAGATTTTAACCTTTATTCGGAAATGCTTTTCCTTCCATAAGAAAATGAAGAATTAAAAAAAAAGAAAGAAAGACTGTTTTACATTAAACTGCTTGTTTTAGCCATGAAGATAAGCCCTTCTAGCCATTCTCCAATGCTGAAATGTTCTGGTTTGGAACATCTTTACTACTTGGTTCTTGGCCTGGAGCCTCATCATGCTACGGAATTTGTTTTAATGCTCTGTTTTTCAAATTGTTTGGTTGCAAAGTCTAATCTGGGGTATGGAACTGGTGTCATTATTAAGGATCTTTTATGGTCAAGACTTGTGCTAGGCATTTAACATGTAGTATCTCATTTAATCTTCACAGCGACCCAGTGGTTGCGAGCACTGTTTTGCACATGAGAAAGTAGCGTCAGGGTATGTAAGGATCAGACCTAGTATCAGGGACTCAAGTCAGCTAACTCCAAAGTTCATACATTTCCTTCAGCATCACAGAAAAATGATGGGGCAAAGGAGAACAGAAACCTGTCATAAATTTAGGTAATCCAAAGTTAAAATTCAGAAAATCAAATTTCTGAAACTATCTCTTTGAGTCATAATTCAGTTGCACATTAAGTTAAACTGGAGAGAGACCTGAGTACAGACATCTGTCGATTAGCCTTAAAGTAAATCTGTGCAATAGGAAGTCACGGAAGTTCTTGCATAACAGACTGCACTTGCTTCTGGCTTTGGCTTTTAACTGTTAGATTGATAATTAGCAAGTAACAAAGGGGGCATGTGCCGGTTCAGCCTTGAGTAAACTTTGGGATTTTTCTTTCCCTTGATTTACACAACTCATGTATGCCTTCCATGGTATACCTATAGTGCTCAAAGATTGATGTGCCCACCCGAAGGTTGATATGCTCATTCTGCATTTATTTTCTCCTTGAAGTTTAAACCATATGTGGAATCAACATTTCCTCAAGAGCTTTTTTAGCGCTTTCAGTTCAACTTTCTCTCCCCATTTCTTTCCCTTCCCTGGTTTAGTATGTTAAAAAAAAAAAAAATCCTTTTGCATCAGCATTTATGCAGCATCTATTTTTTTTTTTTTTTTACTCTCATCCAAAGGCACATTTGGATTTACTATTTCTCTTGAACAGTTGGTGTTCACTGGCAGCAACAAGAACAAAATTTATAGCAGCAAATGGAAGCTGAACTTGCATGCTGGCTCTGGGCTGGAGCGCTTTGTGTTTGCCATTTCCTAATTGTGAAAACAATATGTCCAAGGTTTTGCAGTCATCAGCGTTCTAATGTAACGATTTCCATCTGGTCAAAGGAGGAAACTCAGAACCTCTATCTCCTTGAATTTAATTCCACTCCAACGCAAAGGTAACTGGCTTAGAAGAATGTGGGAAGACAGAAAAAATTCAGACTAAATATGTTCTGAAAAGTGTCTGTAACATCCACTTATCCACAGGATAATCTTCCTGAAGGACAAACAGGGGTAGGGAGAGAATTTGCCGTGATCTTCTTAATGGAAGCAGCTCTAACTGGAGCAAGATGACAAGATTATCTGGAGGTGAGAGAGGATAAAGAAGGCAGAGTGATTTGTGGGGTGTTCCAATTGGAGGTAATAAGGAGTCAGATCCACAGAGGCAAAGCAGTTGGAGAATAATACTGAGGCAATCAAGGCCAACAAAGTGGTAATAAGAAGCGGTTTTCACATCTCATCTCATCCCATCTGGCCTTAAGAATTTGGCCCTGGCTGTTGAAACACGAAACTCATGATGACCCTAACACTCTTCCTGTGACCTCCCTCACTCACTGGTGTGGAGGTGAAGCCGAAAGAAATGTAGCGTAATATTTCACATGCTTGGTTTGCATTTTTCCATATTCATTGATTCAACAAATATTTATTAGGCAGTACACTATATGTCAAGAATGGCATTAGGTGCTGAGGTTATGGATCATAAGCATCTCTTGGCTGTCTGTTATAGATAATTAAATGAGAAACATAAAATATACACAGTATGGTCTTACTTTGAGGTGTTTCAGCTGAAACAACCCACAGGGAACACTTTTCTATATATTAACCTTTTTTCTTATACTTTATATTCTTTTTTTTCTTCCTGAAATGAGTATGGAAAGGAAATAGGATTCTAGAAATTACCCTACAGTTTACCTTCACTCTATATAGAATAAGCGAATTCTTGGCAGGAAGAGGAGTCTATCCATGATCTCCCAGTTCCTCAACAGCAGCATCATTGCAAACATAGCCGAGGCCAGAGCCTAGCGCATTCAGTGAACAGGTATCAATTGGCCAAACAGGACGCTCGACTAGATTGTTAGAGTCTGTGAAATTAGGGCTCCAAAATGATTTTTAAGGTCAGTGGAATGGAACAGAAACTATGAGACTGTTGTCCTTCTCAGATACGCATCAATCTGCAGATGTCAAACAACTCAGCTTGTTCTCAGCACATGGCCTTTAGTTCTGGACAGCAGGGTCCTACCCCGCTGCCCACAAGCAGACCATGGGTTCTGTCAGAGAACTGCCACTCTGTCCCCCGCTTCCCTCCTCCCCATGTTCTGCTGGACATTCAAGCTGTACAGTCACAAAAATCAGGGAGGAAAGAGAGGGTCAACTGTTGCACTAACGCAAGCTACAGGCGGTACTAGTGGTGAAGAACCTGCCTGCCAATGCAGGACAAGTAACAGATTCAGGTTCAGTCCCTGGTTTGGGACAATCCCCTGGAGAAGGCAACCCACTTCAGTATTCTTGCCTGGGGAATCTCGCAGACAGAGGAGCCTGGTGGGCTGCAGTCCATGGAGTTGGACAAAGAGTTGGACATGACTGCGTGACTTAGCACTACAGCACTCAGTTACATGGCCCCAGTTCATTCCATTCTGGCAGAGACTCCTGAAGGAAGACATAGAGAAGATGCTTACCTGGGAGCCATCCCTCATCCAGAATCACCAGCCCCTCCCCTGTCTCCTCCGACTGCTGCATCTCCTTAGGGTTTCACCAGTCCCCAAGTCTAGGACCAGAAGCCTTGTTTCCTCCACGCTAACTCACATGTTGGGCAACATTGGTTCTTTTTTTCTTGTCACTCATCCCATCTTGACAGTGACCTCTCTGGGATTTCATCTCCCTCTCCTGTTATTCTTCTTTATCAGAGCAACCCCAGTCTATCCAACATGTTTCAAGACCATTGAACCTGAGGAGGAAGGCAACTCTCCTGATATGTACATGTAACAGGATGTTAAAACAAAACTTTCCTGTTGTCTCTGTTAGCTGAGCCCCTAGAGCTAAGAATGAATATTGTTAAATACCCATCTATTCTGAAGAGACGTAACTTGTCCAGGGGTGACCGAAAATGGGTCCAGGAACACTTAGCCTTTCCCGTAACCTCAAGTATGTATATTTAAGGAAAGGCCTATGAATTAATGTGGAAAGCATGGATTTCATCAGAGACAATTTTTAGGTGGCTGAAATGTTTCCTCTATTTTCCTGGTATTTTTCCTCTTAAGCAAGTGAGAGGGGACTTCAGAAACTCGAAGAATGGATCTACATAGGGTGCATTCATTTCCTACAGCTGCTATAACAAATTATTACAAATTTAACAACTTAACACAACACGATAGAATCCCTGGTGGCTCAGATGGTAGAGAATCTGCCTGCAGTGCAGGAGACCTGGGTTCAATCCCTGGGTCAGGAAAATCCCCTGGAAGAGGAAATGGCAACCCACTCTAGTATTCTTGCCTGGAGAATCTCATAGACAGAGGAGCCTGGTGGGCTACAGTTCATGGAGTCACAAAGAGTCAGACACTGCTGAGTGACTAACACACACACATTTATTGTCTCACAGTTCTATAGGTCAGAAGTTCAGAGGACTCGGCTGAACTGTCTGCTCTGTGCCTCACTAGGCTAAAATCAGGGCTTCCCAGGTGGTGCTATGGTAAAGAACCCTGCCAATTCAGGAGACATAAGAGATGCAGATTCAATCCCTGGGGTCAGTAAGGTCCCCTGGAGGAGGGCATACAACCTACACCAGTATTCTTGCCTAGAGAATCCCCATGGACAGAGGAGCCTGGTGGGCTGCAGGCCATGGGGTCTCATAGGGTCAGACACAACTGAAGCAACAAGCACGCAAGCATGCACAGGCTGAAATCAAGGCGTTGGCTGCACTGTCTTCTCGTCAGGAGGCTCTAGGGGAGAATCTGTGTCCAGGCTCATTCAGATTGTTGGCCAAATTTAGTTCCATTTGGCTGCTGGACTTAGGTCCCTGTTTCCTTGCTGGTTGTCAGCTGGGGACTGCCCTCGGCTCCCAGGGCCGCTCTCTGGTTCTTGCACAAGGGCCCCTATATCACAGAGCCAGCCAGAACACATGGAATCCTCCTCATGGTGCTGTATCTCTCTGACTTCAGCCAGGAAATGTTCTCTGCTTTTAAAAGCTCATGTAGTAATACTGAGCCGGTCTGATAATCCAGGATAATCTCATCTTAAAATTCATAACCTTAATCACATATGCAGAATCCCCATTGCCACATAGTGTAAACTATTCACAGGTTTTGGGGATTAGGGTTTGGACATCTTTCGGGGGGATATTATTCTGCCTATGACATAGAGAGTGGGACCTGAAAACATCAGAGGCTCAGAAGCTAAACAGAGCAGCTTGTGGCACCTGAATGAGAAAGGGACCAATTGATGGGATCAATTGTACTTCCGCTGTTGCATTTGTGCTGATGATATGGCTTGTTCCCTGTGAAGCCTTCAGGGAAGAAATCTGGACTTGGTAACCTTGAATTGGAGCATTCCCCAAGAGAAACATCAGGAGCCACAGGTCCCAAGCAGAATGAAGTTAGAGGTGAATTACAGGAAGCCAGGGGCTAAGGGGAAGTAACAGTAGCCAGTTGGAGAAGACACATGTGTGTGCCTGCTAAGTCACTCAGTTGTGTCCAACTCTTTGTGACCCCATGTACTGTGACCCATCTGGCTCCTCTGTCCATGGGATTCTCTAGAAAAGAATACTAGAGTGGGTTGTCTTTTCCTCCTTCAGGGGATCTTCCCGACCCAGGGATCAAAACAGTGTCTCTTTTGTCTCTTGCTTTGGCAGGCAGGTTCTTTACTAACTAGAGCCACCTGGGAAACCCAGAGAAGATACGTGTCCTAGGAAACCATGCTGGGAGTTCCCCGGTGCCCAGTGGAGGTGTTTCTGAGGAATGCTAAAGGTGCCTTATTAGAGAAAGCGTCAGCCTTCAGATAAAGCCACATCCAGAAAACTCCCTCAAATGAAAACCTTGCCTTTCCTCCCCACTGTTGTTCCAATGCTTGTTGTTCAGTCACTCAGTCGTGTCTAACTCTTTGCAACCCCATGGACTGCAGCATGCCAGGCTTCCCTGTCCTTCACCATCTCCTGGAGTTTGTTTAAATTCATCTCAGTGATGCAATCCAACCATCTCGTCCTCCATTGTCCCCTTCTCCTCCTGCCCTCAATCTTTCTAAGCATGAGGGTCTTTTCTAATGAGTCAGCTCTTCTCATCAAGTGGCCAAAGTATTGGAGCTTCCGTTTCAGCATCAGTCCTGCCAATGAATATTCAGGATTGATTTCCTTTAGGATTGACTGGTTTGATCTTCTTCCAGTTCAAGGGACTCTGAAGAGTCTTCTCTAACACCACAGTTTGAAAGCCTCAGTTCTATAGCATTCAGCCCTCTTTATGGTTGAACTCTCACATCCATACATGATTACTGGAAAAACCATAGCTTTGATTAGATGACCTTTGTCGGCAAAGTAATGTCTCTGCTTTTTAATATGCTGTCTAGGTTTGTCATAACTTTTCTTCCAAGGAGCAAGCATCTTTTAATTTCATGGCTGCAATCACCATCTGCAGTGATTTTGGAGCCCAAGAAAATAAAGTCTGTTACTATTTCCATTGTTTCCCCATCAATTTGCCATGAAGTGATGGGACCAGATGCCATGATCTTCGTTTTCTGAATGTTGAGTTTTAAGCCAGCTTTTTCACTCTCCTCTTTCACTTTCATCAAGAGGTTCTTTAGTTCCTCTTCACTTTCTGCCATAAGGGTGGTGTCATCTGCATATCTGAGGTTATTGATATTTCTCCCAGCAGTCTTGATTCCAGCTTGTGCTTCATTCAGGGACATTTCTCATGATGTACTCTGCATATAAGTTAAATAAGCAGGGTGACAATATACACCCTTTAACATACTCCTTTTCCAGTTTGGAACCAGTCTATTTTTCCATTTCCAGTTCTAATGGTTGCATCTTGACCTGTATACAGATTTCTCAGGAGGCAGGTAAGGTGGTCTGGGATTCACATCTCTTTAAGAATTTCCCACAGTTTGTTGTGATCCACACAGTCAAAGGCTTTAGTATAGTCAGTGAAGCAGAAGTATATGTTTTCCTGGAACTCTCTTGCTTTTTCTACAATCCAATGGATGTTGGCAATTTGATCTCTGGTTTCTGTGCCTTTTCTAAACCCAGCTTGTACCTCTGGAAGTTCTTGGTTACAATACTGGAGGATCCAAAAGAAGCAAAAGAATCAAGAGGAGTGGGAAAGCAAGGAGCGGGGAGAGGTGTGCCTACCCATGCCCCCTTCATCCACAGTGGTCTCCTAAGGCAGGGCTGAGCTGGAGGAGGGAGGACACTTCGAACTGAGTAAGCAATTGAAGTTTCTGTATCAGACTGGACTGAAATTTCAGCATCTCAAAACACAAAAGTACTTGTTAATACCTGATGGTCACATAAATGTTATGGATCTGCCTAGGATCCCCAAAAGGGAAAACAATTTCATCAGTCAGTTGCAGCAAAGAATAACGTTGCTTTCTGCTTGCTCTTGTTTAACAGTTACATGAATTACCCAGCCCTTCTCTAGCAACATTTAAGGTCTGATTACCAAAAGCCATCTCAAGGGAAGAACCACATATCTCCATTAACAGGAACTCAGACCTTTGTTGAATTAAAATGTTTGGTTATACTTTATTGATTTCAATTGCAAAGCCAAAATACTGAGTTTTTATGTGATTATATTATTTATGTGAAATAATACCTTGTTGCTACTGTACTAAACACAATAGTCTCTGAGAACTGACAGAGTATTTTAATTAGTCAAGAAGGCTATTTTTTTGTTCTGTGATTCTTTGGCTACTTTTTCTGTGGTGTAATGGAACAAGCATTAGACTAATTGTTCTAGAATTAGATCTTCTACTAACTACATACACATGGGCAGATCATTTCACCTCTGTGAGCTTCAGTTTCTTTGTGTGTAAACTGGTTAACAGGAATGTTTGATTGCCCATCTCATGGTATTTTAAGGAGAATCAAATGTCATAATGCCATGAAAACACATTTCTAAATTTTAATCTCTGTATATATTAAGGTGTTATTAGTAATTGAAGACTTCTATATATGCTATAATAGGTAATNTGGTTAACAGGAATGTTTGATTGCCCATCTCATGGTATTTTAAGGAGAATCAAATGTCATAATGCCATGAAAACACATTTCTAAATTTTAATCTCTGTATATATTAAGGTGTTATTAGTAATTAAAGACTTCTATATATGCTATAATAGGTAATACCTTTTTAAGGAGATCTAAGATTACTAAATGGACTATTAATAATCCATTGTATGATAGTCTATGCTTAATGGACTGTTTCTGGAAGGACACATAAGAAACTGGTAACAGTAGTTGCCTTCAGGTAGAGACTTGAGTGGTAGGCAAGAGAGAGACTTATTTTTCACTCTATTCCTTTTTTATATCTTTTGAATCAATACCATATGTATACATCATGCATTGAAACAAATAAAAGTTAACAATAATGTGAGAAACTTAAGAAAGAGATATGTTTATTCTTGATAACAAATGGGGTATAATCTAATCTTTCTGTAAAGGACTTTTTTGGCTCTGTAATGCTTCAGGATTAAATACAATCAGCACAGAACCTGGCACATAGTAGATGTTCAGAAAGTGGTAATGCCCTTTCTCTTGAGGTCATCCTTATGACCAGTAACCTCTGGTGAATTAGCTATACCCAAGGACATAGCTAACGGGATACTGGATATTAGAAACTTTATTGGATTTTGCTAGGATGTTGGACACAGATGCTAAGTAGGAATGCCAGAAAGCTGATGAATCATCTGGTAAACCAGTGGAAAAGGTGAGTGGAGCCAGAAATAGACCAGAGAGGGCAAGGAAACAAACAGATCTGGAAAAAGGCAACTGCACTCATTATATCATGTAACCTGCTTTGCAGTTGCTGATGTTCCCAGACTATAAAGTGCATTTTGCAAATTGGAGTTATTCTAATCTTCATGGTATTAAGCTCATTGAATAACAAATAGCTTGAAATCTCATTAGACTATGGACCTTTCTTTTTTAATTTATTAATACTCCTCATTTTATGATGAGGAGCAGTGAGTCCATAAAGCAGAATGTTTTATGGGAAGCTGTAACACCTAGCCCTAATGCCAAAACCGAAAATCTGATAGTGTAGCTGTTAAACATGAAGACTCCTGCTAACAGGAATGCCCAAAGCAGGCAGACACCATGTCTCCCTTTTTGTTTTAATGTAGCTGCACCAATTCAACTATTCTGTTATAAATTAAGCACCCAGAATGACACTTAGGAAGCAGGCAAAATGAAAACAAAACTTAGAAAAATTATCCCACAGAGAAATTGCCAGTGAGGTTAAGGAGTTATTGATGCTGTTGGGGGGCCTATGGGACCATTTAGAATCTAGATGCTCAGAGTGTGGCTCCCAGACAGCAAAATCAGGGAGCTCATTCCCAATGCAGACTCCCAGGCCCTCTCCCAGGACCTTCCAAATCAAAAACTCTAGTTTCACAAGATCCCCAGGTGATTTCTATAAACATGAACATTTCTTTATTTTTGTTTCTTTATTTTTTTTATTAGAGTTAATTGCTTTACAATGCTCTGTTAGTTTCTGTTGTACCGCAACATGATCAACTATATGTGTAGGTGTATGCCCTTCCCCTTGAACCTCCCTCCCACCACGCCCCCCATCCCCGCTTCTC
>SJYV01044988.1:0-10848 GCA_006410875.1 Neotragus pygmaeus | reverse complement strand
CCCTGTCCACAAGTCTGGAACGTGAAAATTTGAGAAGCACCAGTTTAAGTGTGCAAGCATTCTTGCTCAGTCTCTCAGTCGTGTCTGACTCTTTGTGACCCCAGGGACTCTGGCCCACCAGGCTCCTCTGCCCATGGGGTTTCACAGGCAAGAATACTGGAGTGAGTTGCCATTCCCTTCTCCAGGGGATCCTCCCAGCCCAGGGATCGAACCTGCATCTCTTGCATCTCCTGCATTGGCAGGCAGATTCTTTACCCCTGCGCCACCGGTGAAGCCCAATTTAAGTGTAGCATATATTTTAGCTTAAAAAAAAAAAAAGGTCCTAATTGAAAGACAACATTCATTTTATCTCAGTGAGGAAAAATGGTCAACTTGGACTGTCCCGTGAGAATAAATAATTAGTAAATAAATTCAGTCAAAAATTTAATACAGAGGCACTTTCCAAGGAAAGGCTTTGGGACAGTGGAACCATCTGAGCGCCATGGGAATTGAAAGAAGAAAATAGATAGAAAACAACAAGCTCAAAGATGAAGGCTCTAAGTCTGGGAAAGGACTGAATGTAGAGTCCAGTATCTCCAGACCAGTGGATAAGAGAATGAGGAGGCCTTTCACTGAAGAAGATAATCTACTAACTAGTGAGATGCCAATGAAACAAATCCTGCGTTTACAACTAAGGACATTTAGGATCTGGGACATATTTTTTACAAGGTTGTTCTTTGAATCAGTGATTCTGTTTGACACCAAGCATTGCTTCTGCTGCTTTCTCTCTTCCCAAATGGATACTTGATTTCTTTTTTTAATTTATATTGGAGTATAGTTAGCTCAGACTATATGTAAAAAATCCATCGACAGTGCAGAAGATTAATTTCTGGGTTTAATTCCTGGGTCGGGAAGACCCCCTGGAGAAGGGAATGGCAACCCACTCCGGTATTCTTGCCTGGAGACTTCCATGGACAGGTGAGCCTGGAGGGCTACAGTCCACGGGGTCGCTAAGAGTTGGACACGACTCCGCAACTAGCACTTTCACTTTTCATAGTTGCTTTATAATGTTGCGTTAGTTTCTCCTGTACAGCAAGGTGAATCAGCTGTGTGTGTACATATATCCCCTCTTTTTGGATTTCCTTCCCGTTTAGGTCACCATAGAACACTGAGTAGAGTTCCCTGTGCTACACAGTAGGTTCTCATGAGTTCTCTATCTTATACATAGTAGTGTATATACGTCAGTCCCAATCTCCCAACTTAAACCCCCACATTCCCCCCTTGGTGTCCATACATTTTTTCTCTATGATGCTTTATTTGAAAGGCTTCATCTTTCACCCTCCGTTCACTATGTAAGAATATTTTCCTCTGTTTTATTCATAAAAGTGCTACTGACCAGTATGAGATAATGCATATTCCCACTAGGGTTGCTATAATTTCAGCAAAGAAACTTAATAACTTAATTGGTGTATAAAATTTCCCATATATGACTCAAACAGGGGCTCTGTGACAGCCTGAAAGGCGGGATAGGGGAGGAAATTGGAGGGAGGTCCTGGAGGGAGGGGACATGGGTGTACCTATGGTTGATTCTTGTTGATGTATGACAGAAAACCACAAAATTCTGTAAAGCAATTATCCTTCAATTAAAAAATTTAAAAGATATTTAAAAATTTTCCCATTTATGATTTTGATTGGAAAATAACTCAAGAACTTACCGTGAATGTGACTGTGAATAAGAATCCACTGCACAGCTGAGTGAAGGTTCCAAGGCTGGATGGGAAGAGGAATGAGGGCAAAAATGTGGGCAAAATTAACAGAAATTTTTACTGCCTCACTGTAAACTCTCCCCATTAAACAATTTAGTGAAAGGAAATAGGAATGAGCATATATACTTGGGAATGCTCAGACCCGTCCCCCTTGTCAACAAACTGCGGAAATAATAGACATCAGCAACCAGCTGGTGACTTTCACTTTGACTCTTATTAATAAATTAATGGAAAAGCTTCTGAAATATCACTTCCAAAGACCCTCATCTTTCTTACTGTAGGGGACCAAGTTATAATGTTATCTATTAGAATGAATCATTTCTCTTGGAAAGTCCCTATGTGATAAACCAGACTGTCAGGACACCAGCCAGTTTTATGTTCTATTTTTGGTGATTTAAGGGCTTTATTACAACAGATGACATTTCTGATAGTGGAAATTTACCTGCATATAGCCAAAGTCTTGACCTCTTGAATAAATTTTCAGTTGGCAGAAGTGGAAAGTCTTCTCCAGCTTTGAACTATAGGGATTTTCAGTAACGTTTCAATCAACAAAAATTCAGATACTCTTTCTTAATGGGGTAACTTTAAAGGTACATTAACTAGATAAAAGAGATTTCTGTGTGGGCAAGTTTAGAGAAAACATAGCAGCTGATATGTGTGGGTGATTATTGGGGTCCTAGCTTGAACAGAGAACAACTTTTAAGATCTCTGTTAAGTGTGAAAATCTAGGTGAAGTCCTCTCAGTTTTGAGTCAGGGATCAGGCAAACATGCTACCATGGTTCAGCATTAATGGGAATTAATATGTGGTTTATTTAGCAAGTTAAAACTCTCCCACATTAGACAGGACTTTACAGTAGACAGTTTTATAAGGAGAATGGAATGAACTGAACACAGTCACTTGAATTAGAATATCTTTTATATTTTCTGTGTCCCCTCAGAGTTGATGACAAACCTAGAGAAGCATGCTAGAACAAGCAGACCAGAAAATTAAATTCTTCTCGTTCTCACTTTGTGCAGTAGACATGATTCAAAGCATTAGCCTCAAACATCTTTCTGTGTGTTTTCTGTTTTACTTTCTTCCTTTCCTTCTTTGTAAGTCAGCCAGACTTGGTAAGGTCATTAAAAATGGGACTTTGGCAAACTTGATGAAATCAGGAAAAAATTAGCCTGGAAAGATCCTTGGAGTGAGTCCGGCCCAGCGCTCTGTCTGCTGGCGCCGACGTCTCGGGACTGTGGGAACCGACTGTGATGATGAGTGTGAGAGCACCACTGCGGTGCCACGGGCCAGCTGTGTGGAGGTACACGCCGTCATTGTCATGGGTGTGGCACCAGATCATCCTGGATCGTTAGAAAGTTTTGTTCTTTAAAATAAATTATATTTTCATATCTTCCCTAGACGTATTCACCTTTAATCATATAGGGCCATTCCCACACTCATTTGTTAACAAAGAAAGAGACGAGCTGGTCGCAATCCTGTCTATCTAGTAACACCTTGATTTGACAGGAGGAGTTTTTTAAAATTATGAAAAGTAACTCCCTAAAAAGGTGGGGGGAAGTTGGGGTGGGGGCAAGAGCAAACAAGTGTATGAACTAGGATAGGGAAGCCTTTTCTAAGTAACATAATACTAAAGGCAGGAACTTTGAAAGCAAAACTTCATAGACCGGCTGTATATAAATTTTGCACTTTTATGTATTAAAGACCACCATGCTGTTCAGTCACTAAATCATGTTCACCTCTTGGCAGTGTCGTGAACTGCTGCACGCCAGCCTTCCCTGTCATTCTCTATCTCCTGGAGTTTGCTCAAACTCATGTCCATTGTGTCAGTGATGCCATCCAACCATCTCATCCTCTGTCGTCCCCTTCTCCTCTGGCCTTCTATCTTTCCCAGCATCAGGGGCTTTTTCAATGAGTCAGTTCTTCACATCAGGTAGCCAAAGTATTGACTCTTCAGCTTCAGTATCAGTCCTTCCAATGAATATTCAGGGTTGATTTCCTTTAGGGTTGATGGGTTTGATCTCCTTGCTATCCAAAGGACTCTCAAAAGTCTTCTCTAGCACCACAGTTTGAAAGCATCAATTCTTCAGCGTTCAGCCTTCCTCATGGTCCAACTCTCACATCCATACATGACTACTGGGAAGAAAACATAGCTTTGACTATACAGACCGTTAAAGACCACCATAGGAGAAAGCAAAATGCAAGTTATAAACTGGGAAAATAATAATATTTGTAACTCATATGGACAGATAAAATTATGTTATTTATTTACTGTATACATGTTATTTATGTTATTGCCAAGATGTCACTAAAATGAAATGAAAGGAATAAAAGCAATATACAATCACAAAGAGAATGAAAGAGGAGACAAGAGCAGACAAGGAATAGCAGCAAATTTTTGAAAGATGGAGAGCTAATGGTCAAATCAGCAGGGTTGACCAATCTGAGCACCAGGTATCTGCAAAGGAAATGAGATGTAAGCCAATCCCTGCAAAGCAACGCTAGGAAGTTCAGGAATGGAAAGTACCAACTAGTGTGGGAGGCACCATAATTAACAAGAATGCAATATCCAATAGTACGGTCACTGTTTCCAAAACCACTAGAAGAGAAACACAAATTTTAAAAGAGATTAATATCAAATGGAAACGGCTTAAAATACACTCACTCTTCAGCATTTGTTCATTCACCAAACATATACCAGGAACCTCAGCTATACTCTTGACACTCTTCTGAGTCTTCCAGATAAAGTAACAAATAAAACAGTCCTACTGCAAGAAGACAGATCCATAACCCAGGGAGATCAGTGGGTGAAGGGGAAAGGTCAGCAGGACCTAAGCCTTTCTTTCTCTTTCATTCTTCATTTCTGTGCATGACCATGCTTTCAGCAAGAGAGCACGTCACTTGTCCTTTACTGTGTGACAATGCAGAATATGCCCTAACCCCTGCCACCCAATAGCATGAGCCAGATGGGGCTGACCCAGCACAGCAAAGGAGACCCAAAATGAGAGTAACACAAGGTACAGTAGAGTGAACTTACTCAAGAGGATGCTGTAATTAAAGAGAAAGAGAGAAAAAAGAAGAACTTATAGCTGAGAGGTTGGAGACAGAAAACTAACAGATATATCATGTCAGCTGGTTATCAAGGCTGGTTAGAGAAAGAAACAAGCATTCCTATTTTCTGTGCTGTGATTGTGAGAGGCCTTTTCCAAGAAGAAGAGGCCCAAGGAGGTGGGGAGCTTACCAATCCATTTTCTGAGGGAAGAACAGTTCAGGCAGAAGGAATAGCAGGTGTAAAGACTCTGAGCAGCACGAGTGTTTGGATTGTGCAAGAACAGTAAAGAGGGCCGGGTTACTGAAGTCACAGTATGTGGGAAAGAGTGGTAGGAAATAAAGTCAGAGAAGCAGCCAAGGGCTAGGTCATGTGCAGCCTTGGAGGCCATAATAAAGAATGTGACTTTCATGACTATGCTAGAAACATTCAGAGTTTCAAGGAGGAAAATGATGGACTTTGATTTGTGTTTAACAAGGATCTCTGACTTCTGCATGAGACAGCATTTTGTGGGGGGGGAGAAAGGACAAGAAGACTATTGGTTTGGAGACTATTAACATAATCCAGCAAAAGGTCATGGTAAATACAGTGATGGAGGGAGTGAAGGAGGCAAGAAGTGGTCAGATTCTAGATACATTTTAAATGCTGGGCCTGTAGGGCTTGAAGATGAATTAGATGTGATATGGGAGAAAGACTAGAGTTGAGGATAATTATAATTTATTTGGGACTTGAACAACTGAAAGGGTGGAGTTGCCACATATTCAAATAGGAAGACTATGGGAAGAGTGCCTAGCGTCTGTATTGTTATATCTGTGGTTGTGCTTGTGGGATGCAGAATCGAGGGTTTGTTCTTACTGAGTTTGAGATAGCTTCAGACATCTGAGAAGAGATGCTATGTAGGGGGTCTGGGGTTCAGAAGATGGGTCAGGACTAGACAAATCAATGTGTTCATCAGCACATTGTGTTTATTTTGAGCCATGGCACTGGGTAATCTTCGAGAGTGAGGGGAAATTCAAGATCTGAACTAGTGGGCACTTGAGCACTGAGGCTTCCTACAAGTTAGGAACATAAGGAGCATGTAACTGAGAAGACTGGAAAGGACCAATCAAGAGAATCAAGAGTGAAGGTAGGTCTAGCCAGAGAAGGAAAACCAAGAGAGAATGGTATTACCAAGGGGAAGAAAAAAAAAAAAAGAGTTTTGAGACAGAGGGAATGAGCAATTATGCCAAAAGCTGCTGATTGCTCAGGTAAGATGAGGGCCAGGACTTGAGCACTGGCTTGGACTAAGTAGAAGTCTTTGAAAGAGCAGGTTTAGTACAGTGGTGGGGTAAGAAGCCTCATCACAGTGGGTTTAAGACAAATATGAAGGGAAGAAGAATAAACAGCAAGTAAAGACAACACACGGAAGACAGAAAGATCAACACTGTGTGATCCCACTGTCTTATAGGAGGGGGAACCAAAAAACACAGTCGCAAGCAGCCTGATGGCCAGCGCGCTCCTCACCCCTGTCCTGCGACCTGCGATTAGGTGACATGGCCACGCTGGCCTCTGAGGTGCTTTTCTAAAAAGTTTTATTTACTTTCAGTTGAAGGATAATTGCTTTACAATATTGTGTTGGCTTCTGCCATACATCAACATGAATCAGCTATAGGTATTTTAAACTTGTGAGGTCCCAGCTCAGCTCACCTTCCCCAGCTCAGCACTCTTTTTATTTGCCTCCTTTTACCATTCCCCTGGGCAAGGTTCCCATCCCTTTTCCTACTCTCCTCACACCCCCACCCACCTTCTCATCCAAAGACAATCACCTCTCCAACAGCTTTTCCCGAATCTATCTGGGAATCAGCCAGCCTCCTCCTCCCTCTTTGTATACAGCAAAGGCTTGCATTAGAAAGACATGTTTTTTTACTTAAATTTCCCTTGAAAATACACAAGGGTTTAAATTAAGGGTAAAAATTGCATTTTTGAATCACGAAAGTTTTTGCCCAAATCCAAAATGTTTGAAAAAATAGGTCAAGAGGCTTTCTTAAAGCTTCAGGTTTTCCCATCTGTGGTTAGATTCATGGATCACATGTGAGGCCCTTTCATGTGTGGATGTCATCGTTCCAAGAGTCTTCTGACTGGGCCTTTTATTTCTCCAGGCAGGGGTGGTGTGCCATGGGGGTGGGCTGAGTACCTGTGAGTCCAGCCAGCAGTTCCTAGAGAAGGCTGTGACCTTGAACTTGTTTCCTAACCCTCTGTGTTGTGCTCAGTTGTTTCCGTTGTGTCGGGCCCTTTGCAACCCTATGGATGGCAGGCCACCTCTTCTGTCCATGGGATTCTCCAGGCAAGAATATTGGAGTGGGCCGCTGAGCCCTCCTCCAAGGGATCTTCCTGACCCAGGGACCCACATCTCTTACATCTGCCTGCATTGGCAGGCAGATTCTTTCTTTACTGCTAGCACCACCTGGAGAGCCCCAACAGAAGCTTCACCTAGATACTGAGTCAGCTTGGAGGCAGTCTGGGATGAGGCCTGAATTCACATCTGCATGGAGTCAGTATTTTCTTTTCCACTGAGCTGTTCACCTGGAAGAAGTGGGACACTAATGCCCGACTGTTCTTGGGTTCCACACCATGAAGAGCTGTTTAGATGTTCTTGCCAGACTCCCTTGTGAGGCTTGGGCTCCCAGCACCCCCAGGACTCCTGTGTCTGTTGGCCTCAATTCCTTCAGCCAATTCTCCTTTCACTTATCTGAAAACATTTGAAGTGATTCCCTTGACTTTTCTCCAGTTTCACCCCTACAGCAACCTCACCCTGAAAATGTGTAGAGTGATCGTCTACCTTGGGGTCCAATTAATGAGCTCAGTGTCAAAGCTGGCTCTGGTCCACTTTCTTCCAGGACCAGGGCTCTTCTCCCAGCTTCAAGCCCTCGAGCTCTGCTCACTGCTGTGTGCTTTGCGCCAAGCTGTTTAAACTTTAAGGTGCTAGTAAATCACTTGGGAATCTTGTTAAAATGAAGATTCTCTTTCTGTAGGTCTGTTGTGGAGCCTGAGGTTCTGCATTTCTAACAAGCTCCCATGTGAGATGCACGCATATATAGCCTGGGACCCGCTTTAAGAGTGGGCCTTCAAAGTGTACCTGAGGCTGCACCTGTTGGTACCTGGCAGGGCCATGCATCATGCTAAGTCTCTCAGTCATGTCCAACTCTGTGACCCCATGGACTGTAGCCCACCAGGCTCCTCTGTCCATGGGATTCTCCAGGTAAGAATACTGGAGTGGGTTGCCAGGCCCCCCTTCAGGGGATCTTCCCAATGCAGGGATCAAACCTGCATTTTTACATCTCCTGCATTGGCAGGAGGGTTCTTTACCATTAGTGCCACCTGGAAAGCCCATGGCAGGGCCATATCATCAAACTTTAAGTAGATCTGGCCACATAAAGCACCCTCTCAGGAGATGGGAAGAAGCTAGTCCTTGGATTAGAAAGGAATCACATTAGCCTGGGCTTTGGGAGGAAAAAAAAAAAAAAACAGGAAAATGCATCTTTTTCCAATTACAGATAAGAAACTAGTTATTTTAAAGAGAAATGAAAAATGTAATAGACTAAAATTGCAGTTCCCTAGGTATATTCTAGGAAATATTGGTCCTATGGGATGTTAACAGGAGTTGTGTGCAAAAGAGGTTTCTATGCTCAAATGAGTTCTAGAGTCTAGAATGTAAACACAGGGTTAAACATAGTTTAATAGGTTTTCTTACCACAGAACTTTTCAGAGGCTTGTATAAGTTGATGTGCGTGGTAGATCTCTAAGAAGGACATAAAGCCTGCAACATTCTCCAAAAGTATTTTCTAAGAAAATCCCTAGGTTGTGTGTGTGTGTGTGTGTGTGTGTGTGTGTGTGTGTGTGTGTGTGTGTGTGTGTGTGTGTGTTTA
The DNA here is from genome assembly GCA_006410875.1 of Neotragus pygmaeus. Classification (NCBI taxonomy): domain Eukaryota; kingdom Metazoa; phylum Chordata; class Mammalia; order Artiodactyla; family Bovidae; genus Neotragus; species Neotragus pygmaeus. The sequence continues at coordinate 2,153 of SJYV01044988.1, read as the reverse complement.
AGGAGGCTAAACCGGACTCAATCTCCATGGAATGCTCTTTGGGAAAGGGTAACATAAGCGCATACCCAGAATCAACTGCATCGACCTTCCCACTTCTTCCTTTGCCTGCCCCAGAGATTACAAAATGGAAAAATGTTTGTTTTCTCAGATTCATTTGCTAATAACTTCGTCGTCGTTTAATACATTCACGAATCCATAAACATCTGTTATTTAATTTTTTTCCACAAATGTCATGTATTTCTTATAAGTGCTATGGCTAAAATGTAAAAATCATGACATCTGTTCATCTCCACATTCTATCAAGACTGAAAGGTACTCCTTCTGCACTCTTTCCTCTCTTTACTACTAATAGAAGTGTTGCAGGAAGGGGGACCCCTTCTAGGGCCTGACAGTGGGCTCTTTTCTAACACTCAGAAATGAATGGTCCAAGGAGACACGTGTGCTAACAAAACAAGAGATTTTACTGGGAAAGGAGTTCCTGGGTGGAAAGCAGTAGGGTAAGGGAACCCAGGGGAACTGCTCTGCCACGTAGCTTGCAGTCTTCTTGGGTTTTATGGTGATGGGATTAGTTTTCAGGTTGTCTTTAGCCAATCATTCTGACGCAGAGTCCTTGGTGGTGCACGCCTTGTTCAGCCAAGATGGATGCCAGAGAGGATTCTGGAAGGTGGTCAGACACGTGTCTCCTTTTGACCTTTCCCAAACTCTTGTGGTTGGTGGTGACTTATTAGTTCCACGTTCCTCACGAGGACACCCCGTCCTAAAACAACTCACGTAAATGGTTATTATGGTGCCTGGCCAGGGCGGGCGGTCTCAGTCAGCGTGCTTCCCCTAACAGAAGAATTGGGGGAGGAGCTGTAGGAGGAAGAGTATTTAAAATGAGAAGCGGAGGACAGTCCTTTCATCTGTAATTAAGAAAGCTAAGAGGGCTTGATTTGGTTAAACATGTTTGAATGCGCTTCAGAATTTCTCCTTGAGCTTTAGGAGTTTCTCTGAACGGGTAACAGGAAAATATAGGATAAGTAGACTGGAGGACCATGCCTCCTCCAGATTTTGCTGAGGGGTCTACATCCTGACACTTATTTAGTTGCACATAAATGTTAAGATACTCTCTGAAAGTGAAGGAGGCATCTGGAAGTTCTGTGTTTCTGTTGCAAACAGGCTGGAGAAGCATTTTACACAGTTATAGCCACAAACCAGGATGCAGACAGGGCATCCGGTTCATGTAATAGCTGCGTCCTCAACCAAAATTTTTTTAATCGTCTTTGGGGAAAATTAGATTGATGGGATGGAGCAATGAAGAGGGGTGTGTGTGTCTGAGGCAGTAGGTAGCTGGAATTGGAGATGGGTCAATTTACGAATTAAATTAAAAAATAATATTGTACTTTAAAATAGTAAAAGTGGAAAATCTCTCTCTACCGTGATAGCATTTTTCTCCCCCACCCCGGGAGGTGTTGGGCACATCAAAGCCTGTATTGTTGGGGTTGCTATGGCAACTGCAATACCTCCACTTTCCTCTAAAAACCTCACTAGCCCAAGAACAAGCCTGGGCAAGTTCACAGTTCAGCGGCTTATGAGCACTTTCTTATCCTAAAATAGTGCAGTGATAATTGCTGAGAATCATAAATAGAAGAAGGGGAGGTTATTTGTGCTTGCCTCATCTACCTACTTGGGCTTTCCTCACATAATGTTTCTGGTTTGGTCACTAAGTCATGTCCAACTCTTTGCGACCCTATGGACTGTAGCCCACCAGGCTCCTCTGTCCATGGGATTTCCCAGGCAAGAGTACCACAGCAGTTTGCCATTTCCTTCTCAGATCTTCCTGACCTAGGGATTGAAGTTGGGGCTCCAGCACTACAGGCTGTCCTTTCCCTAATTGTCTGCATATCTAAACACAACTTACTTCCAATTACAAAGTCAATGTCCATTTTCCCAAATTAAGAGGAAAATTGTCTGCCAACTTGAACATATAAACTTTTAGGCATCTAAGTGAAATACTTAAAAATCTACTTACAATATTTAATTTATTAATTTCCATATATGTGTATGAATTGCATAAAACTAAAGACTGCAGCCGTGAAATTAAAAGATGCTTACTCTTTGGGAGGAAAGTTATGACCAACCTAGATAGCATATTGAAAAGCAGAGACATTACT
>SJYV01044986.1:26973-49048 GCA_006410875.1 Neotragus pygmaeus | reverse complement strand
GGTGGTGTCATCGGCATATCTGAGGTTATTGACATTTCTCCCAGCAAACTTGATTCCAGCTTGTGCTTCATCCAGCCCAGTTTTTCTCATGATGTACTCTGCATATAAGTTAAATAAGCAGGGTGACAATATACAGCCTTGACGTACTCCTTTCCCAATCTTGACCCAGTTTGTTGTTTCATGTCAAGTTCTAACTGTTGCTTCTTGACCTGCATACAGATTTCTCAGAAGGCAGGTCAGGTGGTCTGGCATTCCCATCTCTTTCAGAATTTTCCACAATTTGTTGTGGTCCACACAGTCAAAGGCTTTGGCATAGTCAATAAAGCAGAAATAGATGTTTTTCTGGAACTCTCTTGCTTTCGATGATCCAGCGGATGTTGGCAATCTGATATCTGGTTCCTCTGCCTTTTCTAAATCCAGCTTGAACATCTGGAAGTTCACAGTTCACGTACTACTGAAATTCTTCTCTTCGTCAGCTCAGTTCAGTTGCTCAGTCATGTCCGACTCTTCAACCCCATGAACCACAGCATGCCAGTCCTCCCTGTCTATCACCAACTCCCGGAGTTTACCCAAACTAATGCCCACTGATTTGGTGATGCCATCTAACCATCTCATCCTCTATCATCCCCTTCTCCTCCTGCCTTCAATCTTTCCCAACATCTGGGTCTTTTCAAATAAGTCCACCTTGATCCTTGTGTATATACAGCAAATAAATTAGATTTATCCAAAATTTATTTTATAATAGTCAACTCTAATAAAAATAGCAAGAAATTTTTATTTGACCTTTATATCAACTATGTTAACTATGGGCGGCCATCTTATCCTCTAAAAACACCAAGTCTAAAAAAAAAATAGTCATTAACAATGAAGATGGTATTTTTAATTTCTAAAAGAAAACATAAATGATTTACATAGCCAGTTCAAACATATTAAGTCAAAAGCATGCCTAATTTTATTCAGCAGCTAAAAGGAAAAAAAAATTATAAAACTGATTTGGGGGTACTTCCCTGTGCTCCAATAGTTAAGACTTCTTATTCCCAATGCAGAGGGTGTGGGTTCAATCCCTGATCCGGGAACTAAGATCCCACATTCTAAGAGGCCAAAAAGAAAAAAAAAAAAAACTGATATAGAAAGAGATAATAGCGTATCTAGAAAAAGCTTTTTAACCAGAAACAAATATTCAAATTCATGCCTTTGTCACCAGAGATAGTTTGGGAATTCAAGCTATAGAATTAACTGCAAACAAATTCTGAACACACGCATTTTAAAATTTGAGTCATAAATCTTATTTTTTTAGTATCTTTAAACATTCAACTATAACAGACTCTAGAACATGTGATTTAAAAAGCAGCCATGACAAACTGCCTGCATCATGATTATTAGAGACTTTAGCCTTACTATCACTCATCCCTTAAAACAAAACAAACAAAAAGCCAAGTCAAAAACATTGTAAGGATTGTTTTCTTTCTAATCCATGAGGAAATCAGTAATTTTGATGAGCTATAGCCCCAAAAGACTACCTTCTGAATAGGTATGCCTGGTGATGGTAAATACAAAAAGAACAAAAATCTGAGTTTCCATGATTAATGAAACGTAAACAGTGCACCAAATGTCATAACATGGAGTATTATATTCAATCTCAGTTTAAATTAACTGAATGTTAAAAATGTTTATTTTGCCTAAACACTAGAAGCATGCTATAGTGGGAAAATATAAGTCAGAGAAAAGGATTCAAGTCAAATTTCCTAATTCATTATACAAATTTTGACAAGTCAATTTCTCTAAGCCTTGCTTGATCTTTTCAACAATAAAATGGGTACAACAATGCCTCAATAGCAGCTTTGTATGTATTAGATAAATAACGTAAATCAAGCATCTAGTACAATGACTGCCACAAAGCAGAGCTCAATCACCATTAGCTCTCTTTCCATGCCCTGTTCCCTAAGTGTCAAACTCTTTGCTTAGTCTCATTTACTGAGCTCTCCCCTCAGCAGTGTGCTGGCAAATGTGTAACTGGCTCAGAGGGAGAGGAAAAGAAAAGTTTATGCAATTGGTTTGTAGCAGTGGCTGAGTTTTGGGGTAAAAACCCTTCCCCATAGCTGATCTCAACCTATGAGCATGATCTCAACCTATGAGCATGAAGTCAATCAAATACAGAGTTGGAAAAAGATGTACATGATTACTCTCTGTCCCATTACTCTGTTTTGTTTTTTCCACAGCACTTTCGCCTTTTGAAATTATCTTGTTTTAATNCAACCTATGAGCATGATCTCAACCTATGAGCATGAAGTCAATCAAATACAGAGTTGGAAAAAGATGTACATGATTACTCTCTGTCCCATTACTCTGTTTTGTTTTTTCCACAGCACTTTCGCCTTTTGAAATTATCTTGTTTTAATTGTTTCGGTATTTACTGTCTGTTTCCACCCTCACAGGATTAAAAACACCATAAAAGCAGAGATCTTGTCCGTCCCACTCTCTTCTGTATCTTCATTAAATATAAAAGCAAACTAATTGCAGAGAGTCCCAAAATTAAGGAAACCATAAAGTGTTTCTAAAAAAGACTAATATACTCACACCTTCCATTTCAGCAGCACTGCTCTTTTTCTTTGGAGAAAGAATAAAAAAATAAACATAACCAGTAACTACCAAATGCTTAAATTAAAATAGCAGATATGTTTGCCACATAACCTAGCTTAGCAAGGAAAATCAGCCAGGCACCAGCACTTTCATATAAAGGACAACATTTATAGATGTCTAGCTGGAACACCATACTTACATAATTCAAGGTGGGCAATCTAACCATTCTTAATAACACAGAGGCAGTCACTGTATGACTACACAAAGGTAAAGTATTACTGTTAGTAAGTCATGTATTACCACTTTTTTTATTAATCCAGCTTGCAAGTCCACCTTTTCATACCATGAATTAACTTTACCTGCATGAATTAACATCCGCAAACATTCTACAGAGTTGTGATAAGCTGCTTCGTGAATTGGCATCCATCCCCTGTTATCAGCAACATCAATGCTACGCCCCTTTTTGAGCAGTTTTCTTAATACTTTAACATTGCCTTCTCTGGCAGCAAGTCCAACTGTGGAGCATGTATCAGCATATGCCTCTGTAAAATCCATTCTTTTGACCAATCTACAAAACAAGGTAGAAAGAAAACACTATCATCAATAAATACTGTACTCCTAGATATTAAAAGAGCACAGCTGATCTGTGGCATCTATTACATAATTGCTGAGGAAGAGCCTGAGGTAGAGATAGCAACCTGTCATGCCATCACCTCTGCTAGACTAAACCAGGAAGTCTCTCTTTTTGGGGTAGGATTCCGTTGAATGCTCATATTAAAGGTATTAAGGGAGTTTAAAGTGTTCTATCACTCCTTCTCTGAGCAACTTCTTCCGCAGCCTTCTTCCATTCAGACTCCAACAAAATACACTCACTGGAATGCTGCTGACGAGAGAGAATAAGGCCCTCAGTTAACCCCAAATGTATACTTTATTGTGTAGAGATGGCCATTTAACTACCAGCAACATTCAGCCTCAAGAATTAATTTCATAGCCCTTTACAGGAAAAAGCTAAACCCAAAAAAGCCAGAAAGGAGTGAAAGACTTTTTTTAAAGAGCAAAAATAAGCAGTAATTCTAGTTTTTCTGCACCTGCAAGTCCTTTCCAGAAGGAGCGAAACTCTCAAGTTCTCTTTCGTTGATCAAACAGCCCCATTGACTGAATATGCTAAAATGAACAAAGAGCATCATAAAGAGATAGGTTCAGCTTTTCTACACTAGCCCAGAAAGTTTTTCACAGAATTACTGCCCTCTTCCTCACAATCTCCCTTCAAAGTTCATCTCAAGTTCCCCAGGAGTCAGTGTCCTGTATAGCTCAGAATGTGACTCTTACAAACACAATTTCTTGTTAGTCAAGCTATGAGGCAGATTGGGCTAAGACCCAGGATTTCAGGGCAATGGTTATCTCCCAGGGGNATGTTCAAGCTGGTTTTAGAAAAGGTAGAGGAACCAGAGATCAAATTGCCAACATCTGCTGGATCATGGAAAAAGCAAGAGAGTTCTAGAAAAACATCTATTTCTGCTTTATTGACTATGCCAAAGACTTTGACTGTGTGGATCACAATAAACTGTGGAAAATTCTGAAAAAAGATGGGAATACCAGACCAACTGACCTGCCTCTTGACAAACCTATATGCAGGTCATGAAGCAACGGTTAGAACTGAGCATGGAACAACAGACTGGTTTCAAACAGTAAAAGGAATACATCAAGGCTGTATATTGTCACCCTCCTTATTTAACTGTGCAGAGTACATCATGAGAAACGCTGGGGTGGAAGAAGCACAAGCTGAAGTCAAGATTGCTGGGAGAAATAACAATAACCTCAGATACGCCGATAACACCACTCCTATGACAGAAAGTGAAGAAGAACTAAAAAACCTCTTGATGAAAATGAAAGAGGAGAGTGAAAAAGTTGGCTTAAAGCTCAACATTCAGAAAACAAAGATCATGGCATCTGGTTCCATCACTTCATGGGAAATTAAGGGGAAACAGTGGAAACAGTGTTGGAGTTTATTTTCTGGGGCTCCAATATCACTGCAGATGGTGATTGCAGCCATGAAATTAAAAGACGCTTACTCTTTGGAATGAATGTTATGACTAACCTAGATAGCATATTAAAAAGCAGAGACATCACTTTGTCAGCAAAGGTCTGTCTAGTCAAGGCTATGAATTTTCCAGTGGTCATGAATGGATGTGAGAGTTAGACTGTGAAGAAAGCTGAGTGCTGAAGAATTGATGGTTTTGAACTGTGGTATTGGAGAAGACTCTTGAGAGTCCCTTGGACTGCAAGGAGATCCAACCTGTCCATTCTAAAGGAGATCAGTCCTATGTGTTCATTGTAGGACTGATGCTAAAGCTGAAACTCCAATACTTTGGCCACCTTATGAGAAGAGTTGACTCATTGGAAAAGATCCTGATGCTGGGAAAGATTGAGGACAGGAGGAGAAGGGGACGACAGAGGATGAGATGGAAGAATGGCATCACCGACTCGATGGACATGAGTTTTAGTAAACTCTGGGAGCTGGTGATGGACAGGAGGCCTGGTGTACTGCAATTCATGAGTTCACAAAATGTCAGACACGACTGAGTGACTGAACTGAAGTGAGATTCTACTGCTGCTTTTAATTGAAAACTGTGTGGCAACAGTTACTTGAATTAATTGAGCTAACTACTCAAGACTAGCCAAGAAATATAGCCCCTTTTCAATGACTTATCTGACACAACACTCATAAAAGCATTTATGTGTACATATTACATTTTAGTAAAGGTTTTAGGGCAATATGCTTGATATATACATGGTTTTCAGTATCAAAATCCTTAAAGCTGGAATCATTTTGTAGTCTATCAGTCATCTTGAAGATTGGAAATTTTCATAACCAGTTTACCTAGCATTTCACTTTCTGATGTGACTTTGCCATTTAATAAAATATTAATTTACCTCTAAGTTCTCCAACCTCAGTGATTCCAGTTCCTTTCTTTATTTAATCACATAGATGGATTAGATCCCCCTGTTACTCCTCAGCTCTAGGTTTATTTTTGTATATAGAAAAAGATATTTAATGGGATTTTCTGAGAAGAAACATTTAATCGGCATCATATCCGTTCATATGTAAAAGAACTAGCAAAGTTTGGAAACACAAATTTTTCTTTCTCTCTTCCCAATTTCTTATAGAAGAAAGTGAGCAAAAAACTATTTATCTTCCCTCTGATATAAAGCTATGTATCATCTTTAGAGGGTAGAAGTGTCTTTAATAATTTTTATTGTAATATAATAATACTTTTCACCCTGTTGTATTAATTTGTATAACTCTGATGGTTATGTGAATATTATAAACACAGGCACACCTTCAAAGAAGTAACGTGCATTTGCCAATTTATAACTGAAAAGCTACTTGAGATAAAATGAAAATTAAGCATGTCAAAAATTAAAGGAAAATGTTCTGCTAAAAATATTTTATTTTAAATCCATATTGTTTGAAATGCTAAATTGATATTTAAAGGTGGAAAAATATTAGATATAGAGTGTATGCCACTGATACTAGAAAAGCAACTATGCCAAAGTATTAATGTGGTCATAATTACTATATGATGTAATTTAAAGAAGGTAGAGGGATGTGCTATTTGATCAAAAAAAATATTTATTTGGCAGCTTGGAGTCTTAGTTGTAGCATGCAGAGTCTTTCATTGCAGTGTACAAACTCTAGTAGAGGCACTGGGGCTTAGTAGGTGCATCACACAAGCTTAGGTTTTCTGTGCTATGTGGAATGTTAGCTCCCTGAGCAGGGAACAAAACCACATCCCCTGCATTTCAAGGCACATTCTTAACCACTAGATTACCAGTGATCCCAGTCAAATTTTATTAAAAAAAAAAATTGTTTTAGTAGAGACATGAAGACTAATTTGGTGGGAATAAGAATACTCAAGCTTCCTTGGTGGTGCCAATGGTAAAGAAGCTGCTTGTCATTGCAGACTAGGCAAAAGATAGGGTTCCAATCCTTGGGTCAGGAGGATCCACTGGAGGAGGGAATGGCAACCCACTCCAGTATTCTTTCCTGCCCATTGACTGGAGGAGCCTAGCGAGCTACAGTCCATAGGGTCGCAAAGATTCAGAAATGACTGAAGCAACTCAGCATGCCCCCATAGGAAGCCTCATTGGATGCCTACTATATTTATCTAAAAAATAGGATGGCTGATGCAGTGATATAGATGAATTACATTTCACCCTTATCCCTCACCTCTGGGATTAATTGAAACATATATAAGCTATATTAGGAAGAATTTTAGAAAGCAAAATTAATTGATCTTAGATATGGTTTTGATGTTACTTGTGAGGAAGAAATACTAGAAGATTACTCACAGTTCACACTTAAATATGAACTAATGGACAGATTGTGATAATTTCTATGTTTCCCATAGACTGAAAATACAATCAATGCTTTTTCACTCAATTGTTTCTGATAGAAATATCAGACACTACAACCCACCTGTATTCATTTTAAGGAAGTATTTCTAACTACCAAATAGAGTCCTGGAGACATTGTTTTCTTCTTTTTTTCTGATGTTTTTTATAATGATTTCTGAAACTACAGATTCATTCACTACTCCAGTAAGTGGGTAGTGTGGTTAGTATATTAGGCGAGTTATTTCTGAGAGGGAAAATATAGTAGTTCCACTTGAGATGGGTAATCTTCTTGACAAAAAAGTGAGACATCCTGGAAGTAATAAATGTCATGTCCTGAAGCATCACCAAATACAAGATGAGCAAATCAATAGTGTGCTAACATAAATTTCATCTTCTAGATGATGATTCATATCAGTTACCTGAGTACTTTAAAGATATTTTAAAAATTAAACTAGAGCCGAGACCAAATGGTATTTTATCCATCTCTGCTAAACTGAGGTTTACACCTCAAGAGTTTTAAGCAAAATCCACCTGATATTAAAACCAACATCCAGCCAGACTTTTTGTAGTGTTACTCCTATGTGTGGATTGTGTTAAATATACAACATGTGTTGTATATGATCATAGGAGTCAATACATTCCCTTTATTTGCCCAAGCTAATTTCAGTTGGACTTCTGAGCTCAAAGCCAACAACCAAGTTGAATGCTATGTATGCAGATAATTTGCACTATGTATACAAATAATTGCAGTATGTATACAAATAATACAAATTATTTACAAATAATTTCACTAATTTGTGAAAGGATTTTAAATAAAGAATATAGTACGCTTCATTGTTTTGTAGACATACTTTGAATTACCTATTTAATCAAATTTACCATAATATTACATTGTTACGTAATGGTTAACTGGTAATTTTACCACCGTTTAGTCTGTTTATGCTTAATGAAGATTACATTTTGCATATGAAATTAATTATTTTCCATGTGTGTGCTACGCTTAGTCACTCAGTCATGTCCAATCTTTAAGACTCCATGGACTGTAGCTCGCCAGGCTCCAATGTCCATGAGGATCCTCCAGGCAAGTATACTGGAGTGAGTTACCATGCCCTCCTCCAGGGGATCTTCCCAACCGAGGGATCAAACCCAGGTCAACTGCGTTGCAGAAAGATTCTTTACCATCTGAGCCACCAGGAAAGTTGAAGAATACCAGAATGGATAGCCTATCCCTTCTCCAGAGGATCTTCCCAACCCAGGAATCAAACCAGGGTCTCCTGCATTGAAGGTGGATTCTTCACCAACTAAACTACCAGGGAAACTGCAAACATCTTCTAGTATGTCTCAAATATATAAACCTTTGTCAAATCAATATATGCTGATATCTCAAGTATTTAAAACTGCTTTATAGTTCTTCTGTAATATCCTTACCCTGCATTTCATAGCTCCATTTGTCTACAACACTTAAGTGTAGAATTTTAAGTGTGACTAGTTATGCCTGGTGTTTATATAGCTATATTTTTGAGAATTTGATAAAAATACAATAAAATATAGAATTCATAGCTACTCTATACAGCAAAATCCCAAGCAATATAATCACATCTCTCTATAAGCCTGTGAATAAAGACAAGATTTGCAGTGAACAATAAATTTAGAATCAAGCTATTGAATCAATAGAAAAAAATTCGAAGTATTTCACTTGTGTGACCTAAAAGAAATTTTAGATTTATAAGGTAATATGTAAAATATTATCACTCCTTTATGACCTCAGTCTAAATGTCATACTTGGTTGAATGGAGCTTAAACACTGGCTACATCAAAACTGCTCATTGAGGGTTGAAACAGGAAAGTTTGAATATAAAAAGAATGTTTTTACATTTTATAGACTACAGTTTCAAATAATAACTTGAAGATCAAATTTTTAGTTTTGTGACTACTAAAGCCAGCAGTATTCTTTCAGTAATATTTCCATCACTTTCACAGAATGAACTTAACTAAACACACAGTGAAGGAAGGATAGGGAAGCCTGGGGTGTTGTAGTCACAGTGTCACAAACAGTTGGACATAACTAAAAGACAGAACAAAAACAAACACACACACAGACATACACCACTCAATAAATTCAGAACAACAACCAAAAAAGTTATGTGGGCCATTTCTAATATTAAGAAAAGTCATATACTCTTAAGTTCATAAATTAAAAAAAAAGCATTCAATTATAAATTCCAAAATATTATTCAGCTTGAATTTTTCATTTTAAAATATTAAGTATTTTTAAAATTTCAGACCCCTCAAAATAGAGGTTATCACTTGAAAACACTTAAAGATTCCTTTTGATGGAATGCAGAGCCAAACCTTTTGACTTTATATTTATAGAAATACACCATAATTAAATCTCCACCATTTTACTGTAAGATCCTTAACAGGAGTATCCTATCTTAATGAGATAACACTGCAGTGATGTTTAAAATTATTAGATAGTGTTCTTTTTTTAATAAATTTATTTATTTATTTATTTTTAAATTTAACTTTACAATACTCTATTGGGTTTGCCATACATCGACATGAATCCACCACAGGTGTACACAAGCTCCCAATCCCGAATCCCCCTCCCACCTCCCACCCCACAACGTCTCTCTGAATCATCCCCGAGATAGTGTTCTTATCACTTGACAGATGGTTGTAATGTCTGTAGCAAACTTTTAGTAATGACATAAAGTGGAACAAGCATCCTCATTTGTTCTCTAGCAGTTTGCAAGTTGTGAAACAGTTTGCTGTGTACAAAATCAGATTGACAATCTCCTTTTAATCTATTTGGCATTCCGTCTTTTTAAAACGTAAATTAACTAACAACACTAAAAATCAAGCTATTTCACATAAAAAAACACGTATTTTTGTTGCTCTCCAGAAGTCAGAATATTTGGCAAGCATGGCCTCACATTCTTGGAGCTCTTGAGCAGAGTAGCAGAACTGCCTATTTATACAAGATGGCACAATTTCCTATTTTATTTCTTATACCTCTTCCTTTACTAATTTATATAATGGAATGGCCCTTGTAGTTTTTTTAAGAATGATCTCTATTTCATAATAACTCATATAAGTCATAATACTGTCTTAGATACAATAATAAAATTGCAATATAATATGGAAACAACACACTAGCTTTTATGAATGATGAGAGTGGAACTGACATCTTAATGTTGTAAAGACTGCTGAAATTATAAGTTTCGAATAAGAGAAATAAATTTGGAGCACAAGATATTTTCAGGGGAACACAAGATTCTCATAAAATAAACAATATTCATAAACTTAAATGACTAAAAGTGAAGAGTCAGCCCTGTCTATTTCTTTGAAGAGACAGAATCATAGTTTTCCTTTCTAACACAGGATATTATATTGTAAATATTAAGTATTGGTCCCAGATATGAGATGCTTTCAGAGCTCTTTTCAGTGAAATTCAAAGAATACTTGAATTACAATCAAACTATATGTAGTGAAATAATACATTTTGAACAAATTTTACTTATCACCTTAGAATTTTATTTTGGAAATTTCAAGAAAGATTATATAATCTGAGAGGGAAATGGCAACCCACTCCAGTGTTCTTGCCTGGAGAATCCCAGGGCAGGGGAGCCTGGTGGGCTGCCATCTATGAGGTCGCACAGAGTCGGACACGACTGAAGCGACTTAGCAGCAGCAGCATTGTATTGTTTATCATAAGAAAGCTAAGCGCTGAAGAATTGATATTTTTGAACTGTGGTGTTAGAGAAGACTCTTGAGAGTCACTTGGACTGCAAGGAGACTGAACCAGTCAATCCTAAAGGAGATCAGTCCTGAGTGTTCATTGGAAGGACTGATGTTGAAGCTGAAACTCCGGTACTTTGGCCACCTCATGTGAAGAGCTGATTCATTTGAAAAGACCCTGATGCTGGGAAAGATTGAGGGCAGGAGGAGAAGGGGATGACAGAGGATGGGATAGTTGGATGGCATCGCCGACTCAATGGACACGACTTTGGGTGAACTCCTGAAGTTGGTGACGGACAGGGAGGCCTGGTGTGCTGCAGTCCATGGGGGTCACAAAGAGTTGGACATGACTGAACGACTGGACAGAACTGAACTGAGCTGAATCATATGATGAATTGATTTTGAAAGGCCTTTGTAAATGGTGGGGTTTCCCTGATAGCTCAGTTGGTAAAGAATCCACTGGACATGCAGGAGACCCTGGTTCAATTCCTGGGTTCAGAAGATCTGCTGGAGAAGGGATAGGGTACCCACTCCAGTATTCTTGGGCTTCCCTCCTGGCTCAGCTGGTAAATAATCCACCTGCAATGAGGGAGACCCGGGTTCAGTCCCTGGGTTGTGAAGATCCCCTGGAGAAGGGAAAGGCTATACACTCCAGTATTCTGGCCTGGAGAATTCCAATAGGGGTCACAAAGTGTTGGTCACGACTGAGTGACTTTCACTTTCACTTTTTAAATGGCAAAATATGTGGAAAATAATATATATTTTAAATTGTCTTTAATTTTTTTTGTACTCAAAGACTGATGCATGTATGAAATGAAAACATTATATTAAAAAAAAAAGAGTGCTTCTGTCAATTTATAAGGATAAATAAATACTATCTCAAAGCAACTCAACATTATTTTATACTTCTCTAATTCTTGTTAGATCATATTAGTGAGGCTCAATCTTAAGATACAAAATCTGTATCAACATATTTTATTATTTTTCAATTGAATAGTTTTTCCTTGCATATTCTGTTAGCAGTTAAAAGTTTTTCAGACTTATTTAAACTTACAATAATTCCAATGATTATGTAGAAAACACAATATGCATGGAATCTTAAAGAGGTCAAACATATTGATAACACTCATGAGATTGCTTCTGAGGATAAATCAGTTCAAAGTTTCTGGAAAGTAAGATATTAGAATTAAATATCTTAAATATGTCCAGATTTGAATAGAGAAATTTCACTTTCAGGCAATTATCCCATGGATTTTTTTTTACCATAATCTAAACAAATCTAATATTGATAGAATAAAAGGAAAAAATTAAGTGTGAACAATTGCTAGATAATCTAATGACTAGTGATATATAGAGAGTATATCATAAAACAATTAAAATTGGTTTTCATCTATCTTTTGAAATTTTCTGATATAATATTAATGAAATATCATTATTATAACTATACACTTTTAAATTTGATTCACACATATTTGCTGAAATTTCTCATATGACAGTTACATAATAGTGATATATAAAAAACTAAGAGTTTTAAAAGGTCTTTATTTTGAATGTCAGTCAGTTAAACTGAAATGGGTGAACCTAGAGCTTGTTATACAGAATGAAGTGAGTCAGAAAGAGAAAAACAAAGATCATATATTAACTCATTATATGTGGAATCTATAAAAATGATACCGACAAGCCTATTTGCTGGACAGGAATAGGGAAGCATATGTGGAGAAAGGACTTGTGGACACAGATGGGGAAGGAAAAAGTGGGGTGAACCGAGAGAGTATCATTGAAATATGTACATTACCAGGGGTAAAATAGACAGCTAGTAGGAAGTTGCTGTGTAACACAGGAGCCACTGCCTGCTGCTCTGAGAGAACTTAAGAGAGGTGAGCTGGGGAGTGGAGGGTGGGAAGGCAGCTGATTCATGTTGTATGGCAACCATGAAACACAACATTGTAAAACAATTAGACTCCAATGAAACATTAAAAAAAATAATTTGAAGAAGTTCTTCTTCTTTTTTTTTTTTTGTAACAGAGCTTTCTGACAAACATGTACATATAGTATAAAAATTAAGGAAGTATATGGCATTTTGGAAGAAACCATGTTCTGTTAATTACCTAAGTAGGATGGTCAGAAAAGACTTCAATGAAAATATAACAAACACACAAAAGAGATGAGGTATAAATAATAAATATAATCAACAAACTTGGTTATGATAACAAGAGTAAGATCTTGACTGGGATAATCTGGCAATTGGTGACAGAGGAAAAAATAATCTTTTTGAGGAGTTTTGGATAAAGGGCAGAGAAAATTTCAAGGGAGTTGTAGAATCACAGGGTTTTTTTGTTTGTTTGTTTGTTTTTGCTTTTGTAAAAATTAGGAGCAATTTTAAAAAGACGGCAAAAAGGAAAAAGAAAAAAAGATGAAGAGAGTAAGGAATTTTGCTTGAGAGATATTTTTATGTGTCCATATATTTGCTCAGATATGGGGAAAAAAGTTTTTACCTATTATACAAGGCTCAGGTGGTAAATGTGGGAATAGTGAGTTTGCTCCCTGGGTCGGGAAGATCCCCTGGAGAAGGGAATGGACACTCCACTCCACTACCCACTCCACTCTTCTTGTCTAGAGAATCCCATGCACAGAGGAGCCTGGTGGGCTACAGTCCATGGTATTGCAAAGAGTCAAACATGACTGAGTGGCTAACACTTTTACAGAAATGAAAAAGATGAGCTTTATACATAAATATGGACAAATTAAAACTGGAAGATTTGGGAAGAAGTGACATGCTGTTTTACACATTTTATCCCATTTGTGATGCAAAAACATGAAGAGATATAAAAATAGAAAATTGGCTTTTGACTTATCTACTCCCAGAAATAATCTTTATCCTCCTACTAATTGACTCCACATTTATTGATGGAAGGCACTTATCCTTGATTTATGAATTAATAGCTTGTGTAGCTTAAAATGGATTTGATTGTTTTCTAGGTCAGGACTAGAAACAATAGTAACTTATTAATGAGGCATGCATTCTAGAAGTTTCCTGAGGAAATTCAAAGATTTTTGATAAGATTAATGGAACAGATATGTTAAATGCAAACTACACCACATCCCTACAAACTACAGCCCTGAAGGGCCAGGAATCACGTTTAGCAAGGCAATGAGAAATGTGGTGGGATCACAAACATCCTTGGAAATTTCAGTGATGCATGTTTTTGAATGCTAGGGATAATGCTAATGAAGTGGATAGTACGTCTTCTATGTAAATTTTTTTAGATATAAGATTGATAAAATTCAGTTTGCAACATTTACCATTAGAGGCAAAATGCACGAGATGACCATTACAGGGATCAGGAAAAGAGTGGAAACTAGAGTATTTTGAGCCAGGTTCTGTGATGGTGACTAATTAATCAGGAGGACATGAGGAATTAAATATTTTGATTCTACACTATTTCTTAATCTATATATTAATAAGAGTAAAGGATTTTGGTGAACAGAATTTTGACATTAGACAACACAACAAACATTACCAGGCTCTCAATTAGTTCTGAAACCTAAGCTAAGTCCATGCACCAAGATCCTCTGATTGAACTTTCTTTCTTGAGAAAACACTGTGCCACTGCAAAGTGTTAATACTGTAAATATTTCTCCAAGTATTTTCCAAGGGCTCTATAAGTAGTGTCAAAGATAAATGTACTGTAAAAGTAAATATACCTAAATGTTTTAGGGATTATGTGATACAGATTGTTAATCGACACCAGAACCTGGAGAACCTAAATACTACTATTGTTTTCTGATCTGAAAGGAGATTTAGGGAGGTCAAGTGGGAAGTTAACTTTTAGTTCCAGTTAATCTCCCAATATTACCCATGGGTCTACTGAACTACCTGTCAGTAATTTATCCAGCTCTTGACAACATTGAATTAGATAATAATTATTTTCTGCCAACTGAAAATATCACCATACTGATATCTTCATCGGTATAGTAGAAGTCATTATATTTGCAAGTATTAGAAGGAAACTCTTTGACTTGCTTAACACAACCAAAATAGAGAACTTAAAAGCACATCCATTGAGTAATTGCAAGTTTTAGGACAGTCATCAGTATCTAAGTGATGCAAGGTTATAATTGGTATCATTAAAAAAAAATCTCACCTCTACGAGTAGCGTAAAAACCATCTAGTTCTTGGGAAATTATCACATACATAATCTGGTGATGCCCCAAACTGCAGTTGCCATTTTCATGCATGGTACTTTCAACTGTTATTGGAACAAATAGTCATATTCTCTGGCACTGGCATTCAATTTTTGATCTGGAAAGCACTCTTCCAGAACAATTAATAAAAATGATTGCTAACAATTTCCTTTTATGGAACAGAGACACTGTCTTAACCCCAAAATATATTAGCTTTCTTTCTCTATATCACAATATAATCCAGAGATGGTCTGTTATATTGATGACAGGATATGCTGAGGCATATAATTGACTGAGGAATGGTATAAGCCTTTTGAAATGAAAAGTCTTATACTAGTAGAAAATTTCTAAATGTCAATTGTCTGCATCTTGCCTAAGGTGAAAAGCAAGTCACTATATCTTATGCTAAAATCACTACGAAGAAGCACAATAATTGTTAGCCTCTTCTAATTTTAATGGTAATATACTAGATATGAACTATTCCAATTCAATAAATGGAGAAAAAAAATTACAGCTGGTAGTTGTGAATAGGGCCCAGAACAAAAGAAAGTGTAGTCTCAGGCCCAGCTATGCGGACAGGTATTCCTGAAACCTAAGTGTATTGTTTTGTTTTGTTTTTTAGCAAGTATAACTCTCTCTCCTTCTTTCTCTCTCTCATTATAGAAAAAGTATTTTACAAAGATCTACTTTCTAAAAGATAGCTTAAGTATACAATATCATCTTGTTAAAAATGGGCAGGCTAATGCATTCTGTTTGCCTTGGATATGAACAGAGATCATTTTGTTGTTTTTGATGTTGAATCCAAGTACTGCATTTTGGACTCTTTTGTTGACTATGATGGCTACTCCATTTCTTCTAAGGGATTCCTGCCCACAGTAGTAGATATAATGATCATCTGAGTTAAATCCACCCATTCTGGTCTATCTTAGTTCATTGATTCCTAGAATGTCGATGTTCTCCCTTGCCATCTCCTGTTTGACCACTTCCAATTTTCCTTGATACATGGACCTAACATTTCAGATTCCTATGTAATATTGCTCATTACAGCATCAAATCTTGCTTCTATCACCAGTCCCATCCACAACTGGGTGTTGTTATTGCTTTGGCTCCATCCCTTCATTCTTTCTGGAGTTATTTCTCCACTGATCTCCAGTAGCATATTGGACACTTACTGACCTGGGGAGTTCATCTCTCAATATCCTATCTCTTTGCCTTTTCATACTGTTCATGGGGTTTTCAAGGCAAGAATACTGAAGTGATTTGCCATTCCCTTCTCCAGTAGACCACATTCTGTCACACCTCTTCATCATGACCTGTCAACCTTGGGTGGCCCCACACATAGTCTGTTTTACTGACTATGCCAAAGCGTTTGACTGTGTGGATCACAATAAACTGTGGAAAATTCTGAAAGAGATGGTAATACCAGACCACCTGACATGTACCTTGAGAAACCTGAATGCAGTTCAGGAAGCAACGGTTAGAACTGGACATGGAACAACAAACTGGTTCCAAATAGGAAAAGGAGTACATCAAGGCTGTATATTGTCACCCTGCTTATTTAACTTATATGCAGAGTACATCATGAGAAATACTGTGTTGGAAGAAGCACAAGCTGGAATCAAGGATCCTGGGAGAAATTTCAATAACCTCAGATATGCAGATGACAACAGCTTTATGGCAGAAAATGAAGAACTAAAGAGCCTCTTGATAAAAGTGAAAGAAGAGAGCAAAAAAGTTGGCTTAAAACTCAACATTCAGAAAACTAAGATCCTGGCATCTGGTCCTATCACTTCATGGCAAATAGAGGGGGAAACAATGGAAACAGTGACAGATTTTATTGTTTGGGGCTTCAATATCACTGCAGATGGTGACTGCAGTCATGAAATTAAAAGGCATTTGCTCCTTGGAAAGAAAATTATGACCAACCTAGATAGCATATTAAAAAGCAGAGACATTACTTTGCAAACAAAAGTCCGTCTAGTCAAGGTTATGGTTTTTCCAGTGGTCATGTATGGATGTGAGAGTTGGATTGTGAAGAAAGCTGAGTGCTGAAGAATTGATGGTTTTGAACTGTTGTGTTGGAGAAGACTCTTGAGAGTCCCTTGGACTGCAAGGAGATCCAACCAGTCCATTCTAAAGGAGATCAGTCCTGGGTGTTCATTGGAGGGACTGATGCTGAAGCTGAAACTCCAATACTTTGGCCACCTCATGCGAAGAGCTGACTCATTGGAAATGACCCTGATGCTGGGAGGAATTGGGGGCAGGAGGAGAAGGGGACGGCTGAGGATGAGATGGCTGGATGGCATCACCGACTCGATGGACGTGAGTTTGAATGAACTCCAGGAGTTGGTGATGGACAGGGAGACCTGGCGTGCTGTTATTCATGGGGTCACAAAGAGTCAGATATGACTTAGCGACTGAACTGAACTGATTGAGTTTTGAGAGTTTATATATTGGATTTCGCTGGTGGCTCAGATAGTAAAGCATCTGTCTACAATGCGGGAGACCTGGGTTCGACCCCAAGGTCGGGAAGATTCCCTAGAGAAGGAAATGGCAATCCATTCCAGTACTATTGCCTGGAAAATCCCATGGACGGAGGAGCCTGGAAGGCTACAGTCCATATCACAAAGAGTCGGGACAAGACTTAGAGACTTCACTTTCACTTATATATTGTAGATATTAGCCCTTTATCAAATAGATGGTTTGCAAATATTTTCTCCCACTTTGTAAATTGCCTTTTGATTCTACTACTTGTTTTCTTTACTGTGCAAAAGTTTTTATTTGATACCATCTCAATTATCTATTTTTGCTTTTGTTGACTGTGCTTTTGGTGTTACATTTGGTCAAAACAAATGTTATGAAACTTTTCCCTTATGACTTACTCAAGGTTTTTTTGAGTTTCATGTCTTAGCATTTGATTATTTAATCCATTTTGGGTTGTTGTTGTTGTTTTGTATATAGAGTAAGAAAAGGGATCAATTTCATTCTTTTATGTGTGGATATCCAATTATCCCAATGCCATTTGATGAAGAGACTATCTTTCCTCCATTGTTTATTCTTAGTATCTTTTCCTTTAATTGAAGATCTTCATGGTTCCAAATGAATTTTTAGAATTGTTTATGCTATTTTTGCAAAAAAAGAGCAAGTCTTTGGGATTTCACTAGGAATTGCATTGAATCTGTAGTGTGGACATTTTAATAATATTAAGCCTTTCAATCCATGAACATGAATGTTTTTCCATTTATTTGTTTCTTCTGTAATTTCTTTCATCAATGCATGGATCTTATATGCATCAGTGGTTTCAAAACTATTTGTTAACTGATCATATTTAAAAAGCAAATAATCAAATAATATTCAGTAGGTATCTTTATGTATTGAGACAGGCCATGAACCTTGTTCATATTGTTTTTCTAACCAATCTTCTTTGGAAAAAGTTCAACTTTCATGTACTGAGTAATGGGAAAAAACAAACAAACTCAAAATGTTTAGTATAGCACGACAAAAAATATGTAGTCTGAGCTGTACATGATAAACAGAGTATTATCTGTTCCAAGAAGCCATAGGATTGAGTAGGCTATTATTAGCTTATTATCAGTTGTGGTATTATATATAAGATCAAACACAAACAATTCCAAAAAGCACGAGCATATTCTGTCAGCAAGATGCTCAGATTTCCAATGTACCTACTCCTCCTCTCAATCCACAAATATGACCATGTATATAATTACTTATAACTAGTTGATGTTAAAATAGTAAAACTTGAGACCAGTTTCCAAATGCCCTGTATGAAATGTTAGCTCTAGCTAAAAGTAAAGCACTAAAGAATTAGAGCTTCACTTATGGATGGCCTTGAAAGAAAATAAAAAAGTTGAACTTTTTCAGTGGCAATAATTTCAGAAAATACTTCTGGTCACCACTCTGTGTGTATGGCCAATGGCATAAATAAGTACTGATTCTTAATAGTTAGACACGATTTGGGTAGCAATATGGAATTTAGATGTAGAGTTCTAAACTCAGTTCTAATGTCTGTGTATATGTGGGCTTTTCCCCACACTACCAAGCAGTCCTTTGGCATATCAGCTGGGTGTCTTATAATTTAACTCAATTGTACCTTAATCCTATAGGTAAATGATTAGTCCTATAAGACTGCCTCCCACTTCATTTGCCAATACAAACTTACACATCTGCTTCTGACCAACTGACTATAGACTGGAATTCCAGTGACCCTTCTCTTTGGATTTAATTAACTTGCTAGAGAAGCTCACATATATCAGAAATATTTTACTTATTGGAATACTAGTTTATTACACAAGGATATAACCTAGATGTAAGTGATGAATAGGAAGGGGGGAGGTTGCATAACATCTCTGAACATATTACTCTCCTTAAATCTCCATGTGTTCACCAATATAAAAGCTCTACAGACCCTGTTCTTTTGGGTTTTTATAGAGAAAAAACATCTACTTCTGCTTCTTTGACTATGATAAAGCCTTTGACTGTGTGGATCACAACAAACTGTGGGAAATTCTTAAAGAGATGGGTGTACCAGACTACCTTACCTGCCTCCTGAGAAACCTGTATGCAGGTCAAAAAGCAACAGTTAGAACTGGACNTTGACTGTGTGGATCACAACAAACTGTGGGAAATTCTTAAAGAGATGGGTGTACCAGACTACCTTACCTGCCTCCTGAGAAACCTGTATGCAGGTCAAAAAGCAACAGTTAGAACTGGACATGGGACAACAGACTGGTTCCAAATTTGGAAAGGAGTATGTCAAGGCTGTATACTGGCACCCTGTTCATTTAATTTAAATGCAAAATACATCATGTGAAATGTCAGGCTGGATGAATCACAAGTTGGAATCAAGATTGCTGGGACAAATATAAAAAACCTCAGATATGCAGAAGATAATATTCTAATGGCAGAAATTGAGGAGGAATTAAAGAGCCTTTTGATCAAAGTGAAAAGGAGAATGAAAAAGCTGGATTGAAACTCAACAACCACAAAAACTAAGATGGTGGGATCCAGTCCCTTACTTCATGGCAAATAGATGGGGAAACAATGGGAAGAGTAACAGATTTTATTTTCTTGGGCTCCAGAAGCACTGCGGACAGTGACAGTATCATGAAATTTAGATATTTTCTCCTTTTGAAGAAAAGCTATGACGAATCTACACAGTGTATTAAAAAGGAGAGACATCTCTTTGCTGACAAAGGTCCATATAGTCAAAGCTATAGTTTTTCTAGTAGTCATGTATGGACTTGAGAGTTGGACCATAAAGAAGGTTGCACACTGAAGAACTGATGCTTCAGTGCTTGGCCACCTGATGCTAAGAGCTGACTCATTTGAAAAGACCCTGATATCAAGAAAGATTGAAGGAAGGAGGAGAAGGGGATCACAGAGGATGAGATGGTTAGATGGCATCACCGACTCAATGAACATGAGTTTGGGTAAACTCCAGGAGGTGGTGATGGACAGGGAGGCCTGGCGTGCTGCAGTTCATGGAGTTGCAAAGAGTCAGACACAACTGAGCGACTGAAATGAACTGAACAATTATATATAATTATAAATATCAAGATAAAAGGCACAAAACAAAAATCATCTGGGGAAAATGTTATCTATGCATTATTTCTCTCCTATACTATTAAACATGTAAGCAGAAAAAATAATAAAATATTTCCTAAATAAAAAGTAGTAATCCTAAATTCCTTTATTTGTCACTCTTTCGGTTTCATTAGCCATAAAATATTGCTTGTTTCAGAGTTTACTAATAAATATAGACTGGAGAAAAACGCTGTGTATCTCTATAATTAACAGTCATCCCAGAAAACATTTCTTTACTAAGATAATTTTATTTACTCAGATGCTTTATGTAGTATAGCAATTAAAATCTTTTATGATAAAACTGAAGGCAATTTCATTTCCTTAAATCATAAGACTGAAAGCAAACATAAAGGCAAATTTACGAAGGGGCCACATTGTCAGATTTACATTTGTACTATATCTTATGAAACATTACTTTCTTTTATTGTGAGAAAAATAAATTGCCTCAGTGTTATTGTGGAAAAATTTTATGGATACTCAAACTCTAAAAGTTTAATGCTATCTCCTATGCATTGCAGCCATCAATTTTCCATTATTTCTAATTAATTGTCATATAAAACTTCTTTCAGTCTTCTGTCTATAAGCTGTTTGTATATATCTAGTGTGTTTTTTTTTTTCTTTTGCTAAAATATTGTTTCATTTTTCTATCTGCCTTTTCTTTTAGGTAGAGTATTAATAACAAAATCACTGACTCTAGGTGAAATTATTCTTAGATTATCATTCAGTTCAGTTCAGTTCAGTTCATTCACTCAGCCGTGTCCGACTCTTTGTGACCCCATGAATTTAATAAATAAAATCATGCCTCTTATCATTTATACAACTTTTTAGCACTTTGTATTGGCATATTGGCCCTGAATGACAATTTGAACAATTAAGTCTGTCCTGTGAGAAATTCAAATTTATCAATCATGACCTTAAACCTCTCTTTTGTGTAATGTTTCAGTTGCTTTAGGAAAAATAAAATCTATTCTATTTAAGATTTTTTATTTGATTTGATTATTCTACAAATATGTTAAGCTGTATGTAAGCTTATTTAATAATAGGCTAGCTTTTATGTAATCAATAATAATGGTGATACATTTCCTGTATCATCCAGGGTTATCTTTTATTCAGTTTCAATTATTTCATAAGTGACTAATATAATAGTGACCATACATGGTGCAAACAAAATAAGTCAGAATGTACATGTGGTTTTCTTTTTTTTTCTAACCAATAACCAGCCTCTGCAGTGGAATTCTTCCATTACCAATACATATAACTACTGCACAGTTGCACTCATCTCACATGCTAGTAAAGTAATGCTCAAAATTCTCTACGCCAGGCTTCAGCAATACGTGAACCGTGAACTCCCTGATGTTCAAGCTGGTTTTAGAAAAGGCAGAGGAACCAGAGATCGAATTGCCAACATCCGCTGGATCATCAAAAAAGCAAGAGAGTTCCAGAAACACATCTATTTCTGCTTTATTGACTATGCCAAAGCCTTTGACTGTGTGGATCACAATAAACTGTGGAAAATTCTGAAAGAGATGGAAATACCAGACCACCTAACCTGCCTCTTGAGAAATCT